>CP137676.1:7542487-8121351 GCA_037976565.1 Mesocentrotus franciscanus
AAGCGCTTGACATTTTGTGAAAAGCTTTCGCGCCCTTTCGCCCTTTCGCGCCCGTTCCGACGCATTTAAGTTATTCCTGTATTAAATCCCCGCGTGTGTGTCCGCTCGTCTTGAAAGATTTGACTATAAAAATATTCACTTTGGCTTCTGATTTGTTTAATTATTATTTGACGAATATGACATTGATTTAGATTGTTGTTCTGATTGTTTATTTCTCTCCCAACATCGAAGTTTTGTAGGCGTTAACGTTGGCATGATTGTTCATTTCTGTTCATGAATGTGTTCAATACTTGTATTATATTAATTTGTTCACGAACAAAACAGAAACGATATGTATAATTGTATTCCTTCTGTATGTTTTGACACATTATTTGTTTCATATTGCATTTATTTTGTTTGTTTCCTTTAATGGTTGCCTGATATGTTTTGCAATATTTTCTTTCTCATATTGCAGCGAGTTTATCAGATGTTGTTCCGTTTTCTATTTTGTTTTATATTATTTTAGTTGTATATTGAAAAGCGTTCTGTCATCCGATCAAAATAGGTCATATATCTAGATCATCAATCTGTTCTTCCACATGCAAGAACGATTTAAAGAATAGAAACGTAGGTTCTCTAAATCTTCGCCAAATCAGCTATTGTATTTCAAAACCCGTGATTTAAAAATGATACTTATAATCAAGGACATTGTAAGATTCTCCTTGAAATAAGATTATAGGGCGTGTATAAATATGTCATACGAAACAAACAAACATCTGCTAATTAAAAATATTACAAAAATGATACCCGTATTGTCGGGAGCCTGCATCATCAAAACGTTTCGGTAGATGGAAGACGCTCTTTTCGAAATGCACTCACCAAAATTCTGCTCGAATCATAGGAACACTGTCTCCTGCAAAATCATAAAACTAATTTTACGAAAAATGAATATCTGCATCATCGTGGAAATCGATATACTCCCAGAGAGATTATCATTTGCAAATCAACATTGTAAATTATGTTTGAATCGTATGGGACCTTGAATGAACAGAGCATACCGATTTCAGAAGAAAAAACAGTGTTTATCGGACATGATGTTCGTTATTTCCACCTCGAACAATTCGAAATCGCTTATCTGTTCCAAACATGATATTCGATCGAATATTTTTTGCGAAGAAACTGTATTGATGGTGGCATTTGTCGTAACAATTTGTTGTCATCAATTGCTCGTGAGGTTTTGACGTTTCATATTTATTAGCTAGCGCTAGTAAAGTCTTTTTAACGTGCCCTGTATATAGTTATAAGGCCTGAACACGTCATGTTCACATTGGGTGTTATATAGCATACGGATATTATAGTAACTGTAATTACATGTAACTTTTACAAGCACTTTGTTATTGCAACACAATGACAAAGACAGCTTTGAGCAGCTAATAGTTGTTGCGCCCATTGTTCCGCGCACATAGGCGGCTATTACCCTTTAATCACAATAGCACCCGACCCCTACCCACGCACACATACACAATCACCATACTCGGAATAACCTATTGTAATCAATCAATATGAAAGTAAAATAAAGATGTTTACGCTTAGTGTTTGGATGTCACACTATCTACTGGATAGTCATAACCGTGTACAAAATCAATGTCAAGTGTTAGTGCATATCATTTTGCATTTCACTTCATTACTTGGCCAAATTACATCCAATGAAAGGGATTTAGTAACATTACTTTGTGGACATAGCGGATCATACCAATACATATTTTATTAATCACCCATCACTTTTTGCAATTGTCAACAAAGTTACTAAATCCCTTTAACTTGGATTTTCTCACATTACCTTATCAGTGGGCATATTAGCTCACAATAATGTAGTTACTTGATCCCTTCGATAGTGCGTTTTTTCCATTGTAATTGCTGATTTGCAGAAAATGCGTTCGAATAGAGCTGCGCTCAAATTTGTGAAGATATCGTTGCGTTTAGATCTATTTATTTTTCCATTAAACATATAGTATTGTACTTGTTCTATTCTTATCGATGTTAGTTATTCTATAGCTTTACATAATTATGAGAGGTTTTCACAATTATTGGTGACATCCTATATAATGAAATATTTATTATTAAACACGTATTCGGACTCCTTTTGCGCAATTTGTCAAGAATTTTAAAACTTATACATTTGCACGTTATAACCTCGATATGAAGATGGAAAACACGGTACGAGCGCCTGATGATATCGAAATAAAAAGAATATTACTGTACAATAATTATAAAAGTAAAATTGTTGAGTGTAAATAACGATTAAAAAAAAAAGAAACTGAAGAGGAATCCACAGCGGGGGCGGTTGGTGTTGATCGTAGAGACAAATAGCATAATAATAAATAACAATACGTCCAACTTTCTCTCTCTCTCTCTCTCTCTCTCGTTTTCAAATTGTCATTTTCTATCTTCATCTCTCATAGTGTTTTCTGTTCCGTGATTTTTGATGAGATCGCGTTTCGACTTACTCCTAAATAAAATTAGATGATCATAATTATAACGTAGAACCAGATTTGACCCTATCTGAAATATTCATTCAAATATATAACAATCATTGAAAGATAAAGGAATAATACAAATGTGACTTAGTAAAATGTCACAGACGAAAAGATGACATGAGAAATGATTGTTTCTCTCTGTATGATGTCTTAATTTCTCTATATCTCTTGCTCGCTTTCTCAGCGCCATTTTCCATCTTCATCTTTGGTACTGTTTTCCGTCCCAAAGTATTCCTTTCGATCTTGAGATAAATTATTATACCATAACCTCGATATGGAGAAGGAAAACACAGGACGAGCGCCTGATGATTCATATTATAAAAAGTAAAACTTTTAAATGTAAATCTGTGTTGCATCAAAATGATATGAAAAAAGTTTATTATGCTATGATATTGACGTTACTTATATACGTCGGACATAATACTTTAGCGAAAAGATATAAATAAACCCCCAAAAGTAACTAACAAAAAAAAATCAGAGCTGGGGGTGATAGGAGATTCGGAGAGACAAATATCATAATAATAAATACAGTACAGACTACGTCCATCTTTCTATCCCTCCTGCCCTCTCTCTCTCTCTCTCTCTCTCTCTCTCTCTCTCTCCCATTGTCTGTCTGTATGTCTGTCTTCTCTCTCTGTCTTTCTGTCAATGTCGTTTTCCATCCTTATCTTTCATGTTGTTTTCTATTCCGACATTTGCTAGTATGCCGGCATCATTCCTACCTTGAGACAAATTATTATAACATTTCCCTGATAATGTACACAAAATTATACCTTATATTTATTATAGGAAAGGAAAATAGAGAACGAGCGACTGATAATGTCGAAATGAGAAGAATACTACTGTATAAAAATTATGGAAACTAAAAGTTTTGATTTTGAATGTAAATCTTTGTTGCGTCAAAATAAAATGATACGTTCATTTACGATATTGACAGAAATAATATACATCGGACATTATACTTTACAAAAGGGCTATCTAGAAGAAGGTGGACAACATTATAAGAAAAAAGAATAAAATTTTCTCTTTTATTTATAAAAAAAATAAATAGCAGAAATACCCTACCAAAACCGAAGAAATCTTGAAGAGGGAGACAAGAAAAAATAAGTATGAAAATGACACAACAAATTACAAAAAAGGATAGGATTCTACAGCGGAAGATGATAGGGGAAACGTAATAGTTTGTAAGTATTGGCAAATTTTGACAAAGTATATACAAACAAAAATGACACAGAAATATTTGAAAGTATTTTAGACCTATATAGAATATACGAAAAGATTTATGTCTTAGGCCCCTACAGCTAAGTTACGTAAGAGGAACAATGAACGTGGCCAAGGGTAAAGTTCGTTGTCATGGTTGTAAACTCCAATAATAGAAGAACGGAACGGAAGTTACGTAAGAGGAACAATGAACGTGGCCAAGGGTAAAGTTCGTTGTCATAGTTGTAAACTCCAACAGAAGGAACGGGTTAACAAAGTTTTATTGACATGATAGGTTGAACGAGAACACAGATGGAGACGAAGACAAATACATTAAATTCTTACGTTGTTTGCACTTCTTTCTTTATTGTTTCGTAACATATAATGAATCACTATATTTTCAATATCATTTATTTTCGAATAAACAAAAGACTACCAAGACTTGACGGCGATTAACTCCTTATTAGCCACACCCTTTAAAAAAACACACTAAACGCGATGCGGAAATAAAACACACTGAGGCACAATGCCAATTTCACGAAAATCCTGACGTATTCAGAGAGGGAGGGGGAGGAGGGAGACAGAGAGAGAGACAGACAAACAGAGATAGATAGATAAATAGATATAAGAGAGAGAGAGAGATGATTGTGATGAATTATGATTTTGTTCTAATCTCTGTCATTCATTTAAGCTCTTTCCATTAAAAACAAAACAAATCAAATATGCGTACAAAATTCAATAAATATTTTATTGATACAGCAACCTCATATCAAAATAGGGTTGTAAGAGATGTATAGATAAAAAAAAAATTAACAAAATTAAGCGGGAGGCAAAAACTAAAACAAAATGAATATTTCAAATTATGAGAAACGAAGTCGAAAGCATTCAAAGTAAATATATATTTTTGTCGAGAATAAAACAATGTTCATCTCAAAATTCATTTCCCAAATAGTCCTATATTTGATTTGCACATTTAAAAGAAAGGTCATTTAGTGTAGATCATGACATAATGTTGGTCAGAATATAGTTACAAAATGTGTCGAAAACCCATGTAAAACGAAGGTTTAGGCCTATTATGTATGGCTCGGTTGATAATCGGCCGAGCTTTAGCAGACGACAATCATTGACAATGGGAAATGAATGGAGGTATCGACCGATCTGCGCGTGCGGCGGTGCTTACGCAATTTGTATTGTGAGTGTATTAAAAGGAAAGACGTGAAGCTTCAGCAAAATAAGATGGCAATTTCTCCAAAAAACAGACCTTATTTTTGTATTGATGAACAAAACTTATATTTTTAGAAAGAAAAAGTCTGATCTTTAATTTTTACATTTACTAAAAATCACGAAAATGACTGAATGAGGCGCAATGAGCAATGAAAATAGAAAGCACCGCCAAATTTTCAATTACTGGCGATGTAACCGAAATCGCTCCGTCACAGATTTACACGACGAGTATGGAAGGCCGTTCGTGCCATTATTCGTTTGGGGCATACGTATGGAACGCGGCATACGTATGCATCTGCCTTAGCAAACGTATGCTAATTGACCAATCGCCGCCTGTTATTTAGCAAACGTTTGCACAGTGCGATAGCATACGTATGCAAGTTTATTAGCAAACGTATGCCCGTTTCCATACGTATGCGCAGTATGCTAGTAAATTGATTTTCAGGCAACCAATCAAGTCCGCTGTTACAAAGCTGCTCAGCTCAGTATGTACGGGGTGCGTATTTTTTATTTACACGAATTTCTCGATTAATTCCAATGAAACCGCTCGCGAAGAGTCTAGACTGGATAGGAGAGCTCATACGCTAGTGTGAATTTACATCGAGGACAAAGTTTGCTTAACTTTTTCTTGAAACACTTGAATGGTTATGGAATCTGTTTGTGTTTCTAATCTTCAAATATTAATATTATTCTGCATCAAATATAAAATATTTGATTTCTACTGTGGTATGTAAAGGCATGAACTTACGTTAATACATGTACAGTACGTACAAATATATCTTTTTAACCAAGAAGATGCACCATGGTAATACATTTTAACAAACACATCAACATATTACCTAGACATCTCATCACCATAGCCATTTAAAACCATATATTAATGATACATGTAAAATATAGATTGAAGCAATTCTAGTCCATTGGCTGTATCCTGAGTGTGATTTATATAATGAATTTTGAGTAATATTTGCATCTACCTGTAGTTGAAGAATAGATATAGTTCTCTACTAGAATATATGGAGATGTGGAGAAATCAAGTTGGAGCTCAATTGGAAGGAAGTAACGAGAAATATTAAAGCAAGAGAAACTGAGAGATGAGGAAAGCAAGAAGTTATTGAAATTGAGAGATGACTCGCGAGATAGCCTTGCATTAATGAATCCTTTATATAATGTTGTCTTGAGAGGAAGTAGACGTTTTTTAAATTGGAGATTAGTGTAAGTATTAGAAAAAACGGAAATAGAATTAATGAGAAAGTTTTTTTAAATCTTAAATCGAGATCAATACATGTAATTAGACAGGGAATCTGCAACTGGCATTTATGTGCGATGTCACACCAACGCGTAACGCATGTCACACACACACAAAATGGAAAAGAGACAATAATGTAAAAGAGAAGAAGATAGAGGATAGAGGAAAAGGAGAGAGACAGAGAGAGAGAGAGAGGGAGAGAAAGAAAGAAAGAAAAAAGGAGGAACATGAAACTTAAATTTACACTTAGGCCTACAGATTACATTTCCGACTGCGAGTGAGTTGGCTTGACATATTATGTGCCTAAGAAGTCTGCGGACGAAAGTACAACAATACGAAAACAGAAGTTATATAAAATTGTCTTTAAAAGAGAAAGAGAAGTTATTTCTAGAATGAAATGAAAGGGGCTATGTGACTTTCAAGGAGGAAATTACAATTTCTATCGCTCGTAACGACTATTTTAAATTTCCTATTTTTTTATTCAAGAACTTCCTGGGGCTCCGCCCCAAGACTCCCGGCAAAGGCAAATTATTTACACAATTTCTTGCTGTCTGCTGCCTCGAGATCACTGGACTCTGACTGGAGCGAAGAAAGGTAACAATATAGCAAGGAAGGATTTATCCTTTTTATTATTAAAGACTCCCGGCAAAGGCTGTCCCCCTGCACCCCATCCGTAAAGATAGAAATGGTTCCCAAGACAACCTTTTGTTGTATAAAATGGAGAGAGCGTGATTTTTTTGTAGTTTAAGCTTCTAACAACCAATCCCGTGGACCTTTTATTATTCACACGTCTTGCTGTCTGCTGCCTCGAGATCACTGGAGCGAAGAAAGGTAACAATGTATAGCGAGAATCCCTATTCAGTGAAGGATTTATCCTTTTATGCAGATACATTCTTCTACCATTCTTGACCAGAAGTGCGTTTCAAACTCAATGATGTGGGCATCATCCCATAGAATGTTGTGTCCAGTATTAAGAGCGTGTGCTGCTACTTAATTGGTGCCTAATCTGAGGGCTTAAAAGAGCATACAATAGGGGCAGTGCAATTTAAAGGGATGGATTAGAGTTTATTTCTAAAATGAAATGAAGGGGCTATTTGACTTTCAAGAGTGATAAAAACTCTAATCCATCCCTTAAAATTTAAATTGCACTGCCCCCATTGTGTGCTATTTTCAAAGAGCACATAAAGCCTTCAGATTGAACATTCCATCCCATAAAATTGTCTATAAGAGAGAAAGAAATAACCTCTTTTTTCTCCTAAAGACAATTTCTCTCTTGAAAGTCAAATAATCTCAAGAGCATCCTGGGGCTCTGCCAGGCTCCTCAAGCTCTGCCATGTACGGATCTATTAGAAAGCAAAATAAGCCCACTAAATAATTAATATATATTCAAACGTCATAGCGATTCATCCAAATAAAATATCCACGCAAGAGGCATTTTGAAAGTTTTAAGAAAATTCCTTCAAATTCCAGGAAATTGGGTGTTCTTTTCGGGAAACTCTATTTAAACGAGTGGAAGCACTGGCGGCTCTGTTTTTTAAACTGTAACAATTCTCCTTGGATCAGATATAGACCAAAAACAAGCCTCATTATCTTCAGTATACAAGTGTCATTTCGGACCTTACAGCTTTCATAGAAATCACTTCTGGACCGTCAAAGAAAAAGAAAAGAAACCCCTGGCCTACGCATTATAAACATCAGGACAAACTTGACAAGGAGAAAGTTATCGATCTCGAGTGTCAATTTTCATGACTTTCTTCTTTGTTCGATTTCTATAATCTCCCCGGATTTGTCTGTTTCCACTAAGACCAACTTTTTTTTACAAAGGGTGCCAATAAGTACGCGTGAAAGGGAGAGAGACGGAGAGAGAGAACGATAGAGGGATGCAAATATAAGGTCAAGAAAGAGACTAGAGAAAAAAACAGGAAAAGGTGAACTAAAGAGAACATTTTGCCAAACACATAGAGAAGGAAATGAAGAAAGACATCAAAAGGAAAACAAAGCAAAAGAAGAAAATAAAACAGATTGGGAAATAAAGACATGCACGTTAAAGCTGTAGAGGTGTTGTGGTCAGTGGATACGTCGCCGGACTGTCGATCACAAGGTCCGCGGTTCGAGTCCCGCCGCTGCACTAATGTCCTTTGGCAAGACATTGATCTACATTTGCCACACTCCACCCAGGTGAAGTAAATGGGTACCTGGTAGGAATTTATTCCTTGAAACGCAGCGCGCGTAACAGCTGCACTGCTAATGCCAGGGTAATTATGCTGCATTATTGTAGAGCGCTTAGAGACTTCTGATAAAGTAAGTGTTAGGCGCTATATAAGCACTGTAATTATTAAGCTTTGTGCTCAGGGCGGCACTCGCGAGGGAGCCTTTTCATTAATTACTCTATTTCCTTCTGATAAAGGGCCCTTTTCCCCCTTTTTTATAACAGCCCCTTCCCCTTTTCATAAATACTCCTTTTCACCTATGATAAATGCCCCTATTGAAATCTGATAGGTGCCCTTTTTCTTCGACAGATGCCCCTTTTCCTTTCTCATAAGTACCTTTTTCATCTCTGGTGAGTGGCCCTTTTCAGGTTCGAGGTTTATTATGACATGTGCCCCTTTTCTTTTCTAATAAAATTTCTGATTGTCCTTTTTTCTTTCTGAAAAATATCCCTTTTCCTTTCTCCATAACATACGCCCCTATAGAGCGACTTAGAGCAACTTTTTCATTTATTTCCCCCAAAGCTCGCTCGCATTTATATTTGGTATAATCGTGTTACTTATGATATGTATTTTCAGCCTTTCATGTTTAAATTGTGCTTAGAACCCATCAGGATTTGTTGTTGTTTTTCTCATTATGAAACTTTTTGCCCTCGACGTCAGAAATCTTAAAATTTTCTTAATATTCAGACCATCACACCCAACTGCAAAGTATGATTCTTAAAGTTGATACTTATAGGAAATAAAATCAAATAAAAATAGTTTATTTTATAATTGAATGAGTTATTAAAGCAATTTATGCAGCTAACATGCCATGAAAGTGTGCAGTTTTGTGTTTTATGAAAATCAAATTTCACTAAATTGACTCTATCCTGACCTACGAAATCGCCTAAGGGAAAGTGGCTTTGTGAGTGACGTCAGAGCCGGGATATGCTTCACGCAGCTATAGAGACTAACTGCGATCTACACACAAATGTTCATAGAGTCGATGTCAGTTCCACTCTCTCAAAACGATTGAAATATTGCCTGAATGGTCAATATCTGGCATACAGTTGTCCTCTCCCGTCCTGAAACATATCCTAATGTCAATATTCATGTCATTATTGGCATTGAAAAAGTGACAATATCCGTAAAATAACTGTTTACAACTCAACTTTTTCACCGGCTTTAGCTTGCCAGCTTAGCTGTATGTACACGGAGATAGCATGAAAAATCAACCTAGCTGTGTTTCAAAACAAAATTACCTTTAGTAGAATCATGTTCCGAGGTGGAATTTCCTTTGACATAACAATGAATAATGTTTCTTCTCCATTTTCATTTGTCGATAACTATAATTACATAGAATAGTGTATTTCTCGCCGTTTTGTTTTGGTTTGGTTTCGTAAGGGTTTCGTCTATCGCGACTGAAATGCAAGCGTACAGTACTGTGTGTGTGCGGTGTGTGCAGTGCAGTCACGTTTACGTGTGTTTTGATGTGCGCGCAGGTAATGTAAATCCGCCAGCGATACTAAATTCAATCAGCGATCAGCCGTGTAGGTAATGCGGCTGCCAAGAGCCGCACTACTCGCAGATGAATCGTAACAACAGCAGAATCGCCTCGATTTTTCCAGCTAATCTAGCCATGATACGATCGACTAAATGAAATATTCTTCGATTTGTTTGAATTTTATTTTATTCATAATAATGATTAAATCAATACTAACTGTTTTTTCCATAGTGGAAGAGGTGAAGTCTCCGACTGATATGTCAAAGTGAAACTACATGGTGGTAAAAATCGCCGGCACCCAAATCCCATTATATATGCAGGCTCGCTGTACAACAAAGCCGGGGACACAGCCATAGTTTCACCTTCTTTTCCCCCATTTTTCAACGTTTTTATTTCACAAATAATACATTTCTTAGAATATAAAGATGGAAATATTAATGAGAAGTAACTTACAAACGATGTTGTATTATAATTTATTCATAGTAAGGGTAAAATAACACATAAGTTGAAGCTGTGTTTTCAGCCTTATAATGTTATACATGCGTTCTACTAGATATCCGGAAGTGGCACACTAGCCACGCCTCCCTTTTCCTACGTCACAGCTAAAGGCCGTTTCGGATGACAATAGGGCAAATTTGTCCCAGAGAATAGGGTGATTGTTTTCACCCTAATTTCGCTTTTTCGGAAGTGTTATATTGTTTGAATGTCATCCAAGCTCATTGTATGGCTTATAAGCTTTGTGTAGATATGAATATCTTCATATTTAGGGCTCTTCTATGAATATCACCTTTAAACAGTATATTGGACCAAAGTAAAGAGAGAAACAAATATTGAAATCATCCCTGATAATGTAATCACAATCATAAAACTGTAGGGGTATATAGGCCTACCAATGTCTAAATATGGTAGATTTACATTTTGATGGTTCCATTTGTAGGTGCCCTTATATTCCAGAAAGTACCCTATTTTGACGGTGACCCCATTTTGGAAAATGCTCCACCGCGCCTGTTTGTGCTTAAACTTTTTTTGTTAAACTCATACTCCTGACCGTCTATCGTCGAGTCAAAAGACTGAAAGGTCCTTTATATTTAACGACATGTAACGATTTTGGTTTACGGTTTATTAAATACTGAACCTGGCAGCCCGTAGGCTGAATTACATTAAATTTACATGATAAAAACAACTGAACTTGCACATCAATGTTGTAACAATTATCATAAAATGTGAGAACATTAAAACATTAAAACAATACGGCAATCAAAATAATTAGGACAGTATTCTTAAAACAGGATCAAGCTATGTTCACATATTACACCGAGAGATATAGCAAAAAAGGAGAGTAGAAGGAAAGTGGGAGAAAAAGAGAGTTAGAGAAGAGCTAGGAATCGAGAGGTGGATTCCAATGAAACCGCTCGCGAAGAGTCTAGACTGGATAGGAGAGCTCATACGCTAGTGTGAATTTACATCGAGGACAAAGTTTGCTTAACTTTTTCTTGAAACACTTGAATGGTTATGGAATCTGTTTGTGTTTCTAATCTTCAAATATTAATATTATTCTGCATCAAATATAAAATATTTGATTTCTACTGTGGTATGTAAAGGCATGAACTTACGTTAATACATGTACAGTACGTACAAATATATCTTTTTTTAACCAAGAAGGTGCACCATGGTAATACATTTTAACAAACACATCAACATTTTACCTAGACATCTCATCACCATAGCCATTTTAAAACCATATATTAATGATACATGTAAAATATAGATTGAAGCAATTCTAGTCCATTGGCTGTATCCTGAGTGTGATTTATATAATGAATTTTGAGTAATATTTGCATCTACCTGTAGTTGAAGAATAGATATAGTTCACTACTAGAATATATGGAGATGTGGAGAAATCAAGTTGGAGCTCAATTGGAAGGAAGTAACGAGAAATATTAAAGCAAGAGAAACTGAGAGATGAGGAAAGCAAGAAGTTATTGAAATTGAGAGATGACTCATGAGATAGCCTTGCATTAATGAATCCTTTATATAATGTTGTCTTGAGAGGAAGTAGACGTTTTTTAAATTGGAGATTAGTGTAAGTATTAGAAAAAACGGAAATAGAATTAATGAGAAAGTTTTTTAAATCTTAAATCGAGATCAATACATGTAATTAGACAGGAATCTGCAACTGGCATTTATGTGCGATGTCACACCAACGCGTAACGCATGTCACACACACACAAAATGGAAAAGAGACAATAATGTAAAAGAGAAGAAGATAGAGGATAGAGGAAAAGGAGAGAGACAGAGAGAGAGAGAGAGAGAGGAGAGAAAAAAGAAAGAAAAAAGGAGGAACATGAAACTTAAATTTACACTTAGGCCTACAGATTACATTTCCGACTGCGAGTGAGTTGGCTTGACATATTATGTGCCTAAGAAGTCTGCGGACGAAAGTACAACAATACGAAAACAGAAGTTATATAAAATTGTCTTTAAAAGAGAAAGAGAAGTTATTTCTAGAATGAAATGAAAGGGGCTATGTGACTTTCAAGGAGGAAATTACAATTTCTATCGCTCGTAACGACTATTTTAAATTTCCTATTTTTTTATTCAAGAACTTCCTGGGGCTCCGCCCCAGACTCCCGGCAAAGGCAAATTATTTACACAATTTCTTGCTGTCTGCTGCCTCGAGATCACTGGACTCTGACTGGAGCGAAGAAAGGTAACAATATAGCAAGGAAGGATTTATCCTTTTTATTATTAAAGACTCCCGGCAAAGGCTGTCCCCCTGCACCCCATCCGTAAAGATAGAAATGGTTCCCAAGACAACCTTTTGTTGTATAAAATTGGAGAGAGCGTGATTTTTTTTGTAGTTTAAGCTTCTAACAACCACTCCCGTGGACCTTTTATTATTCACACGTCTTGCTGTCTGCTGCCTCGAGATCACTGGAGCGAAGAAAGGTAACAATGTATAGCGAGAATCCTATTCAGTGAAGGATTTATCCTTTTATGCAGATACATTCTTCTACCATTCTTGACCAGAAGTGCGTTTCAAACTCAATGATGTGGGCATCATCCCATAGAATGTTGTGTCCAGTATTAAGAGCGTGTGCTGCTACTTAATTGGTGCCTAATCTGAGGGCTTAAAAGAGCATACAATAGGGGCAGTGCAATTTAAAGGGATGGATTAGAGTTTATTTCTAAAATGAAATGAAGGGGCTATTTGACTTTCAAGAGTGATAAAAACTCTAATCCATCCCTTAAAATTTAAATTGCACTGCCCCATTGTGTGCTATTTTCAAAGAGCACATAAAGCCTTCAGATTGAACATTCCATCCCATAAAATTGTCTATAAGAGAGAAAGAAATAACCTCTTTTTTCTCCTAAAGACAATTTCTCTCTTGAAAGTCAAATAATCTCAAGAGCATCCTGGGGCTCTGCCAGGCTCCTCAAGCTCTGCCATGTACGGATCTATTAGAAAGCAAAATAAGCCCACTAAATAATTAATATATATTCAAACGTCATAGCGATTCATCCAAATAAAATATCCACGCAAGAGGCATTTTGAAAGTTTTAAGAAAATTCCTTCAAATTCCAGGAAATTGGGTGTTCTTTTCGGGAAACTCTATTTAAACGAGTGGAAGCACTGGCGGCTCTGTTTTTTAAACTGTAACAATTCTCCTTGGATCAGATATAGACCAAAAACAAGCCTCATTATCTTCAGTATACAAGTGTCATTTCGGACCTTACAGCTTTCATAGAAATCACTTCTGGACCGTCAAAGAAAAAGAAAAGAAACCCCTGGCCTACGCATTATAAACATCAGGACAAACTTGACAAGGAGAAAGTTATCGATCTCGAGTGTCAATTTTCATGACTTTCTTCTTTGTTCGATTTCTATAATCTCCCCGGATTTGTCTGTTTCCACTAAGACCAACTTTTTTTTACAAAAGGGTGCCAATAAGTACGCGTGAAAGGGAGAGAGACGGAGAGAGAGAACGATAGAGGGATGCAAATATAAGGTCAAGAAAGAGACTAGAGAAAAAACGGGAAAAGGTGAACTAAAGAGAACATTTTGCCAAACACATAGAGAAGGAAATGAAGAAAGACATCAAAAGGAAAACAAAGCAAAAGAAGAAAATAAAACAGATTGGGAAATAAAGACATGCACGTTAAAGCTGTAGAGGTGTTGTGGTCGAGTGGATACGTCGCCGGACTGTCGATCACAAGGTCCGCGGTTCGAGTCCCGCCGCTGCACTAATGTCCTTTGGCAAGACATTGATCTACATTTGCCACACTCCACCCAGGTGAAGTAAATGGGTACCTGGTAGGAATTTATTCCTTGAAACGCAGCGCGCGTAACAGCTGCACTGCTAATGCCAGGGTAATTATGCTGCATTATTGTAGAGCGCTTAGAGACTTCTGATAAAGTAAGTGTTAGGCGCTATATAAGCACTGTAATTATTAAGCTTTGTGCTCAGGGCGGCACTCGCGAGGAGCCTTTTCATTAATTACTCTATTTCCTTCTGATAAAGGGCCCTTTTCCCCTTTTTTTATAACAGCCCCTTCCCTTTTCATAAATACTCCTTTTCACCTATGATAAATGCCCCTATTGAAATCTGATA
The DNA here is from genome assembly GCA_037976565.1 of Mesocentrotus franciscanus. Lineage (NCBI taxonomy): Eukaryota > Metazoa > Echinodermata > Echinoidea > Camarodonta > Strongylocentrotidae > Mesocentrotus > Mesocentrotus franciscanus. The sequence continues at coordinate 7,556,983 of CP137676.1, forward strand.
GGTGCCCCTTTTCTTCGACAGATGCCCCTTTTCCTTTCTCATAAGTACCTTTTTCATCTCTGGTGAGTGGCCCTTTTCAGGTTCGAGGTTTATTATGACATGTGCCCCTTTTCTTTTCTAATAAAATTTCTGATTGTCCTTTTTTCTTTCTGAAAAATATCCCTTTTCCTTTCTCCATAACATACGCCCCTATAGAGCGACTTAGAGCAACTTTTTCATTTATTTCCCCCAAAGCTCGCTCGCATTTATATTTGGTATAATCGTGTTACTTATGATATGTATTTTCAGCCTTTCATGTTTAAATTGTGCTTAGAACCCATCAGGATTTGTTGTTGTTTTTCTCATTATGAAACTTTTTGCCCTCGACGTCAGAAATCTTAAAATTTTCTTAATATTCAGACCATCACACCCAACTGCAAAGTATGATTCTTAAACAGTATATTGGACCAAAGTAAAGAGAGAAACAAATATTGAAATCATCCCTGATAATGTAATCACAATCATAAAACTGTAGGGGTATATAGGCCTACCAATGTCTAAATATGGTAGATTTACATTTTGATGGTTCCATTTGTAGGTGCCTTATATTCCAGAAAGTACCCTATTTTGACGGTGACCCCCCATTTTGGAAAATGCTCCACCGCGCCTGTTTGTGCTTAAACTTTTTTTGTTAAACTCATACTCCTGACCGTCTATCGTCGAGTCAAAAGACTGAAAGGTCCTTTATATTTAACGACATGTAACGATTTTGGTTTACGGTTTATTAAATACTGAACCTGGCAGCCCGTAGGCTGAATTACATTAAATTTACATGATAAAAACAACTGAACTTGCACATCAATGTTGTAACAATTATCATAAAATGTGAGAACATTAAAACATTAAAACAATACGGCAATCAAAATAATTAAGACAGTATTCTTAAAACAGGATCAAGCTATGTTCACATATTACACCGAGAGATATAGCAAAAAAGGAGAGTAGAAGGAAAGTGGGAGAAAAAGAGAGTTAGAGAAGAGCTAGGAATCGAGAGGTGGATTCCAATGAAACCGCTCGCGAAGAGTCTAGACTGGATAGGAGAGCTCATACGCTAGTGTGAATTTACATCGAGGACAAAGTTTGCTTAACTTTTTCTTGAAACACTTGAATGGTTATGGAATCTGTTTGTGTTTCTAATCTTCAAATATTAATATTATTCTGCATCAAATATAAAATATTTGATTTCTACTGTGGTATGTAAAGGCATGAACTTACGTTAATACATGTACAGTACGTACAAATATATCTTTTTTAACCAAGAAGGTGCACCATGGTAATACATTTTAACAAACACATCAACATATTTACCTAGACATCTCATCACCATAGCCATTTTAAAACCATATATTAATGATACATGTAAAATATAGATTGAAGCAATTCTAGTCCATTGGCTGTATCCTGAGTGTGATTTATATAATGAATTTTGAGTAATATTTGCATCTACCTGTAGTTGAAGAATAGATATAGTGCATAAACTAGAATATATGGAGATGTGGAGAAATCAAGTTGGAGCTCAATTGGAAGGAAGTAACGAGAAATATTAAAGCAAGAGAAACTGAGAGATGAGGAAAGCAAGAAGTTATTGAAATTGAGAGATGACTCATGAGATAGCCTTGCATTAATGAATCCTTTATATAATGTTGTCTTGAGAGGAAGTAGACGTTTTTAAATTGGAGATTAGTGTAAGTATTAGAAAAAACGGAAATAGAATTAATGAGAAAGTTTTTTAAATCTTAAATCGAGATCAATACATGTAATTAGACAGGAATCTGCAACTGGCATTTATGTGCGATGTCACACCAACGCGTAACGCATGTCACACACACACAAAATGGAAAAGAGACAATAATGTAAAGAGAAGAAGATAGAGGATAGAGGAAAAGGAGAGAGACAGAGAGAGAGAGAGAGAGAGGGAGAGAAAGAAAGAAAGAAAAAAAGGAGGAACATGAAACTTAAATTTACACTTAGGCCTACAGATTACATTTCCGACTGCGAGTGAGTTGGCTTGACATATTATGTGCCTAAGAAGTCTGCGGACGAAAGTACAACAATACGAAAACAGAAGTTATATAAAATTGTCTTTAAAAGAGAAAGAGAAGTTATTTCTAGAATGAAATGAAAGGGGCTATGTGACTTTCAAGGAGGAAATTACAATTTCTATCGCTCGTAACGACTATTTTAAATTTCCTATTTTTTTATTCAAGAACTTCCTGGGGCTCCGCCCCAAGACTCCCGGCAAAGGCAAATTATTTACACAATTTCTTGCTGTCTGCTGCCTCGAGATCACTGGACTCTGACTGGAGCGAAGAAAGGTAACAATATAGCAAGGAAGGATTTATCCTTTTTATTATTAAAGACTCCCGGCAAAGGCTGTCCCCCTGCACCCCATCCGTAAAGATAGAAATGGTTCCCAAGACAACCTTTTGTTGTATAAAATTGGAGAGAGCGTGATTTTTTTTGTAGTTTAAGCTTCTAACAACCACTCCCGTGGACCTTTTATTATTCACACGTCTTGCTGTCTGCTGCCTCGAGATCACTGGAGCGAAGAAAGGTAACAATGTATAGCGAGAATCCTATTCAGTGAAGGATTTATCCTTTTATGCAGATACATTCTTCTACCATTCTTGACCAGAAGTGCGTTTCAAACTCAATGATGTGGGCATCATCCCATAGAATGTTGTGTCCAGTATTAAGAGCGTGTGCTGCTACTTAATTGGTGCCTAATCTGAGGGCTTAAAAGAGCATACAATAGGGGCAGTGCAATTTAAAGGGATGGATTAGAGTTTATTTCTAAAATGAAATGAAGGGGCTATTTGACTTTCAAGAGTGATAAAAACTCTAATCCATCCCTTAAAATTTAAATTGCACTGCCCCATTGTGTGCTATTTTCAAAGAGCACATAAAGCCTTCAGATTGAACATTCCATCCCATAAAATTGTCTATAAGAGAGAAAGAAATAACCTCTTTTTTCTCCTAAAGACAATTTCTCTCTTGAAAGTCAAATAATCTCAAGAGCATCCTGGGGCTCTGCCAGGCTCCTCAAGCTCTGCCATGTACGGATCTATTAGAAAGCAAAATAAGCCCACTAAATAATTAATATATATTCAAACGTCATAGCGATTCATCCAAATAAAATATCCACGCAAGAGGCATTTTGAAAGTTTTAAGAAAATTCCTTCAAATTCCAGGAAATTGGGTGTTCTTTTCGGGAAACTCTATTTAAACGAGTGGAAGCACTGGCGGCTCTGTTTTTTAAACTGTAACAATTCTCCTTGGATCAGATATAGACCAAAAACAAGCCTCATTATCTTCAGTATACAAGTGTCATTTCGGACCTTACAGCTTTCATAGAAATCACTTCTGGACCGTCAAAGAAAAAGAAAAGAAACCCCTGGCCTACGCATTATAAACATCAGGACAAACTTGACAAGGAGAAAGTTATCGATCTCGAGTGTCAATTTTCATGACTTTCTTCTTTGTTCGATTTCTATAATCTCCCCGGATTTGTCTGTTTCCACTAAGACCAACTTTTTTTTACAAAGGGTGCCAATAAGTACGCGTGAAAGGGAGAGAGACGGAGAGAGAGAACGATAGAGGGATGCAAATATAAGGTCAAGAAAGAGACTAGAGAAAAACGGGAAAAGGTGAACTAAAGAGAACATTTTGCCAAACACATAGAGAAGGAAATGAAGAAAGACATCAAAAGGAAAACAAAGCAAAAGAAGAAAATAAAACAGATTGGGAAATAAAGACATGCACGTTAAAGCTGTAGAGGTGTTGTGGTCAGTGGATACGTCGCCGGACTGTCGATCACAAGGTCCGCGGTTCGAGTCCCGCCGCTGCACTAATGTCCTTTGGCAAGACATTGATCTACATTTGCCACACTCCACCCAGGTGAAGTAAATGGGTACCTGGTAGGAATTTATTCTTGAAACGCAGCGCGCGTAACAGCTGCACTGCTAATGCCAGGGTAATTATGCTGCATTATTGTAGAGCGCTTAGAGACTTCTGATAAAGTAAGTGTTAGGCGCTATATAAGCACTGTAATTATTAAGCTTTGTGCTCAGGGCGGCACTCGCGAGGGAGCCTTTTCATTAATTACTCTATTTCCTTCTGATAAAGGGCCCTTTTCCCCTTTTTTTATAACAGCCCCTTCCCTTTTCATAAATACTCCTTTTCACCTATGATAAATGCCCCTATTGAAATCTGATAGGTGCCCCTTTTTCTTCGACAGATGCCCCTTTTCCTTTCTCATAAGTACCTTTTTCATCTCTGGTGAGTGGCCCTTTTCAGGTTCGAGGTTTATTATGACATGTGCCCCTTTTCTTTTCTAATAAAATTTCTGATTGTCCTTTTTTCTTTCTGAAAAATATCCCTTTTCCTTTCTCCATAACATACGCCCCTATAGAGCGACTTAGAGCAACTTTTTCATTTATTTCCCCCAAAGCTCGCTCGCATTTATATTTGGTATAATCGTGTTACTTATGATATGTATTTTCAGCCTTTCATGTTTAAATTGTGCTTAGAACCCATCAGGATTTGTTGTTGTTTTTCTCATTATGAAACTTTTTGCCCTCGACGTCAGAAATCTTAAAATTTTCTTAATATTCAGACCATCACACCCAACTGCAAAGTATGATTCTTAAACAGTATATTGGACCAAAGTAAAGAGAGAAACAAATATTGAAATCATCCCTGATAATGTAATCACAATCATAAAACTGTAGGGGTATATAGGCCTACCAATGTCTAAATATGGTAGATTTACATTTTGATGGTTCCATTTGTAGGTGCCCTTATATTCCAGAAAGTACCCTATTTTGACGGTGACCCCCCATTTTGGAAAATGCTCCACCGCGCCTGTTTGTGCTTAAACTTTTTTTGTTAAACTCATACTCCTGACCGTCTATCGTCGAGTCAAAAGACTGAAAGGTCCTTTATATTTAACGACATGTAACGATTTTGGTTTACGGTTTATTAAATACTGAACCTGGCAGCCCGTAGGCTGAATTACATTAAATTTACATGATAAAAACAACTGAACTTGCACATCAATGTTGTAACAATTATCATAAAATGTGAGAACATTAAAACATTAAAACAATACGGCAATCAAAATAATTAAGACAGTATTCTTAAAACAGGATCAAGCTATGTTCACATATTACACCGAGAGATATAGCAAAAAAGGAGAGTAGAAGGAAAGTGGGAGAAAAAGAGAGTTAGAGAAGAGCTAGGAATCGAGAGGTGGATTCCAATGAAACCGCTCGCGAAGAGTCTAGACTGGATAGGAGAGCTCATACGCTAGTGTGAATTTACATCGAGGACAAAGTTTGCTTAACTTTTTCTTGAAACACTTGAATGGTTATGGAATCTGTTTGTGGGGCTCCACCCCCTGTACACCAAGCAAATTAGTGTCCTGCCAGTGTCACAAAAAAGGTATAAAAATATGCTCATCTGACTGTAATTAAATGCCCATACGCCCTGAGCTTCCAGGGCTCAGCCCTTGACCCCGCCGGGGCTTTGCCCCTAGACCCTACGCCGATTTACGTTACGCTCTAGCTGATCGTAAATACTTTAGCCTCCCCACCCACTTTCAAAAACGTTTAGCAGGGCCTGCATGTAAGAGTGGTGGTGATGCGGATTTTTTTCTGCCCCAAACGATTTTGCTCATTACACCACTGCTTTAGTGGTCACCATTACGTACCAATGTTTGGCTCGCACAATTTCAAATTTGGCCCCTAAGAAATCCTGGATCCGCGCCTGGGTCCATAAGTCCTGTTAAAAGCTACTTTCTACAAAAACATTATTGCGTATAAACAATTACTAGTTTCTGAAAAGGCAAACTCAGTCCTTAAATGGCTATGATAATGGGCCTGTTTGTTCTACTTAATGTCTCAGTGGCGTAGCCTGGATAAGCTCAGTCAGGGTGTTGGGGCAGAATTTCCCACAAGGGGGACAAATTACGACAGGATTATTATGTGTGTCATGTTTTCCTTTTTTGTCACCACAGGAGCGGGGGAAATATATTAGCTAGATTATGGGGCGTGTCTCTATATGTGTGTTATGTTTTCCTTTTTTGTCACCACAGGAGCGGGGGAAATATATTAGCTAGATTATGGGGCGTGTCTCTATATAATTATCAAAGCTAAAAAGTAAAATATACTTTTAAAAGACATAATACAGGAGATGCCTCCGCTCGCATAATGCCTTACGGTCAAAATCGTATTTCATTAATTGGCTTAAAATCTTACAAATCTAACTTCCTTACTGATATGGAAAATATATCGTGCAACATTTTATATTTATTGTCGGTAATATGTACTTGCATCAAGGGAATACTGCAGGGAGGGTGGACCGAATGGCGCAGCGTTGTCAGGCTGATTGGGAGGGGGTGGGCCCGGGATGATGGTTCGCGTTTTAGGTCGCTATTTATAATACAAGAAGAGGGTCGCTGTTCATAATACAAAATGAGGGTCACTATTCATAATATGGGATGAGGGTCGCTTTCCATAAACAACTGAAAATTAAATTAGCAATAAAGAAAATGATAACAAGAAATCGAAATAATGGATAGGGGACACCCCACGGCTGTGGCGTAGGCGGGGGAACGCCACATGGCCCCGAATATTTGTAGAAAACATTTATTGAAAACATACATTTCTGAACAAATAAAGAAAAAGGCGTGCCCCAATAGTGTACGCGACCCATCATCCTGCCCCAAATCAGTCCGACCACGCTGCGCCATTCGGTCCACCCTCCCCGCAGTATTTCCTTGCCGGGTACAAGTACATATTACCGACAATTTTCGTGCAGCTATAACACCGCCCCCAAAAAAAAAAAAAAATAAATAAATAAAATAAAATAAAATAAATAAATAAATAAATATATAAAAATAAATAAAATAAAATAAAAATAAATAAATAAATAAATAAATAAATAAAAAATAAAAAAAATGAGTGTCAAGTGTCAACCTTATGAAAATTTACTTTGGTGACAAGACGATATATTTTACAAGGAAACCACCTCAGCCCTCCGAAAATAAATATAAATGTCCGACATCTGAATGTCCGAGTCGTCATCATATAGGCGTAGGGGTGGGGCTGGGGATATTTCATAACTCAAATTCAAATTCAAATTGTATTGATTTGAATTCTCAATTTTGTATAACATTGGATAACAAATTTCAAAATTATAGTGTAGCATTGATAGGCTAATTGAGTGGAAGAGTAAAGATGACAATAACCAGGAATGACAAAAATTAACCTTCTACTACATGTCTTTTCTGGAATATAATACAGGGATAAGAATAAGTTATTTCCCTGGCATACTTTTTACAATTTTGTTTTCTTTCTTTCTCTTTTTCTTTTCAAATAAAAAGGAAAAATATAATATACAAAGGCATGACAGTAAGACAATATAGGCATATATACATGTATATGCTTTATGATTACCAACCCCTCCTACGAGATGACTCCGACAATACGACCATGGGATGACAATATAAAATGCTTTTACAATACTAAATTCCATCGAGATTAGTAATATGATTATTTTTTTAAATCAAAAAAATCTATTCCTGTTCTAAATGTGTATGATGAATTGACAGGTGGTATGCATATTATGATGTGTTTGTTCTTTAATTATCTATCTTGTTTCATGACAACTCACGTCAGCCTTACTTCTCGTTTGTTCCCTTTATTGTATTTTTTAATTTTTTTTGTATATTTAAAGTAATTGATTCTTTATATTTCGTGTGTGAACCTGTATGCATGTATACATGGACTTGAATAACTATTATTTTCTGTGTTTTCTTTGAATTTATCATGTCTCGAATTAATTAATGTTTAACTTTTTCTGAACCTGCATGCATATTATTTATGTTTGCATTCCGTATTTTTTAAAATCATAAGCCTGCAGGGAAAATAATTTATATATTTATCATTATATCCTGCCCCCTGCCGCCCGGCGAAGCAGAAACAACTTGAATCAAGACTACGTGCACGTCCTGCGCTTTGTTATACATATTTATTTATATGACGTCAAATTGAAAGGTAACTGCGAGACTAAAGAACTATACCCTACCTGGATAGTAGTTGGCGACAAGTCGAATTAAAAATTAATTTTGAAGCTAGATGAGGAAGCTATCGTAAGTCAAAGAACATATTTCAGTTTTTGCTATTTGTTTAAATAACGGGGAGTGTAATCAGGGCCCAAATAAATTTTTTGTCCACGGGGGCTCTTCCAAAAAAAAAAAGAGCCCCCGTGAGCCTTCTCACGGGGGCTATTTTAGTACTGACGGGGGCTCTTTTTTAATACAAATTTCCATTGAATTGATACCCATGATACTCTTTGTTATTTCATCATTATCAGGCGCGGATCTAGCTTAATTTTGCTAAGGGGTTGACCCAATGACGCTGCAGAGCATCGTCCACGTACGAGCCGCGTAGCGGCGAGGCGAGGGGTTGCTTTGGAACCCCGTAAGTGATGTTTTCCTGGCATCTACTAACACAATGGAGATCATAGAAAACAGTGCATGATAATGTCTTTTTAAATTAAGTAACAGTTTTAAAGGGGGGGGGTTGACCCAATGACGATGCGGATACTGTGTGGGTCTGGACACATGGCGTTTTCCATGCACATCAAATTTTCACTTGGCAGCCCAAGGGGAGGGGGGTGGGGAGGTTTAACCCCGGCCCCCATCCCCGTAGATCCGCCACTTATTATCATTTATTTAAGTCGGCATTTCCCTCTTACAACTTCACAAGTTACAGGGGTTATATTGTCGACTTTCATCCCGAGATGACATTCTCTCAGTTTCTTCCCGTTCTGCACATTTCCCCTTATCATTCAAAGCAACCTTAATTTATCTTACATTAGTCTTTACTATATCCTTCCACAACATCTTTGGTCTTCCTCTCCTTCTCAATATTGATTTACTGGTCGAAGTTCATTATTTGCTGGTCTGTTAAAATCACTAGATTTCAGAGGATTCACGCTTTTCACAACGACTTATCCATGTTTCGGTCCTTGCGCGATCGCCTGTAGCTCTCTTGCCTCTTGCGGCGAATAAGCGCACATTTGTTTACAATATGGCGGCCTCTAGACACCGAAAAATATGAGCGAGAAATCCTGCACGCTAATCTAACTTCCATAGTTCCATTTCATTGGTTTAAGGTTTGAAATACATATTAAGTTGAAACTCAATATTGTGTGAAAGTTATAACAGAAAAGATAATCTTTATTCTATAATTCCAGGGGGCGATTTTTAATTTTGCAATCGCCCCCGTGAGCACTCTGACGGAGGCGATTATCTAGCTCACGGGGGCGAATCGCCCATCGCCCCCGTGTATTTTGAGCGTTGAGTGTAATATTGCAGCCTGGGTTGATCTATGAAGACGTAAAGAGTGGACAAAAAAAATCGTTACATCTCATTGATCTAGGTCCGGCCGAACCGACCCATTCCCTCCACTCACTACCCCATACGATGTACTTCAGTCTCTGTATAGAGGCGGTCAGTGGACCGTACTTTACTGTGCTGTAACGTACTTATCCGTGGCTATACTTTCATGCCTGAAACTTTTTGGCTGTACTTTAACTTACTTTAACCTAGTTGAATGTAATTTAACATACTCCTATGTAGTCTGGGCTACGATAATATCCCCTACGGAGGCTACCGTGTGCATGAGCACCCATTTAGGCACAATATGGCGAACACTACTTCGCTGGGCACACACAAAATAAAAGAAGATACACCCATTTCGCCATTTTTTGATCAGCTTAAACCAATTTGACCATCTCTTGTGTAAAGCTGGTTTTGATAGTGCAGAATTATGTTTTGATACCGTTTTTATATTGTTGGAGGCGCGATGGCTCAGTGGTAGAGCAGTGGTCTCGTAACCGGAAGGTCCTTGGTTCGAAACCAAGTCAATGCGCTAGTGCCCTTTTGTAAGGCATTAACTCTCATTTCCATGTCTTATCTGAGAGGCCCTTTGGTTGCTTAATTACAAGCATACACATGCTTTCTTAGCAGTCGGGTAAAACATACAACGAACAATTATTTGTATTGGGATATGGGTAAGGTCACCCGGGTCAGTGATCATTACAGCAATAACCCTCTAACCTTTCAGATGGATTTAATAATTGAGTTTTGTGGATTATTGCTTTGGTATGTAGAGTGGAACCACGTTATAACAAGGTTCTTGGGACCATGGAAATTACCCTGTTATATCAGGGTTTAGACAAAAGAGAAGAAAATAAAGAAATGGGACTAGCAAAATCCCCTTGTTTTAACGGATACCTCGTTATATGAGAGCTCTTTAATATGAGGTTCCACTGTATGCATCGTAGAAATTAAAGGGCAATCCAGCTTTTGTAATAAGTTTGTTTATTTGGTAGCAAAAACATAGGAGAACAAAATGGTTAAAGTTTTTAATTAATCGGATCAAGAGAGTTGTGAAAGTTTGATATATAAGTGAGGTACACAAATACAATTTCCCCTGTTTCTTCCCTCCTTGGAACACTAGTCTAAATACATTATGGATGGTATATCTTATATGTATTCTTAAAAGAAAAGACCCTCTTGAGTCATTCATTTTGATAAACTTATATTTAAGTCATTTTGTATGTTTTATAAAATGAGGAAGTTGTCCGACATTGAGTCACAGTGACATTACCGACGCAACAATTTAAAGTGCCTATATGTATAGTGATAACAACTTTAAAGGGAAAATCAACCTTAACATACAAGCACTCTAAAATAAAGCAGGAACATCAGACTAACAGACTAGTGACAGTTTTAGTTTAATCAGACAAAAATATAAACAAAAACTGTGAATTTTGAAAGCTGTTATCACTATATGTATGGGAAATTCAAATTTGCTGAATCGGTAATGTAACTGTGACGAATTCCCATTTATGGAACGTTCAATAAACTGCTATCCATAATATATTTTCAGTAGTGTCCCAAGGGAAAGGGAATTAGGAGAAAAATTGACATTAATGATATACTTTTCGCGAGGAACAGGAGAGATTATATATTTTCAGTAGTGCCCCAAGGGAAAGGGAAGTAGGAGAAAAATAGAATTTAATTATATTTTTTTCATGATTAGATTAGATTTAAAATCCACTGAGCAAATTGCCAATTTGAAATTTTCATGAATTTACTGATCTTATATTTCAAATATTCATAACTCCCTTTTGTTGGCCTGATTTATTTCAAACTTTTACCAGTCTGCTTTTCTGATTTTTCTGTTTTCTTTTAGAGTAAATGTAGTTGTTAATTAAGTTTGATTTTCTTGTAAGTTAGAGTAAATTGTAAATTTTAAATGTATATATCAATACATTAATCCACAGTTTCTCTCCTCTCGCTCTCTCTTTCTCTCCCTCTCAACTTCCTTTTATTCACCCAAAGTGCATGATTTATAAACATCTTAATCTTAATATTACCTTACTTACCTCATTTAACAGTACTTTTTTAAAAGGAAGAATTATCATATTTGTTACTTTATTACAATTGTTTGTAAACATCTTTTCTTTATTGAGTAGGATTGTTAATATACATACACATCTTATACAAACTACATTTTTCTTTATCATTTTTTACATTTCATTTGAAAACAATGGTTTATCTCTCCGTTCGTATTTATTAGAAGTACCTTTTAGCAGGAAAACATATATCATATACATTTATGAATTCCTTAATAAAGTTATCATAGTTATGGTCAATATCATTATCAAATGACCATTTCATCGATTAAATCAAATGGGAAAAAGTAAGATATTTTACACATTTATATTCCTTTTAACACTCCTCACTTTTACATTTGAAATTAGTAAATCAGAGTAAAACATACAATAAAAAAGGAAAATTATGAGATATATCCTTAAAACTTATTCCCGATCGGATTGAGGAAGTATCATTGGTTATGATATTATCAAGTATAGAGGCAGATCGTTCAGTAACATTGAGTAAAGCATTAACATTTCTAAAAATTAAAGTGATCATAGTTATGGTCAATATCATTATCAAATGACAAGTTCATCGATTAAATCAAATCGTTTATAGTCCTTCTGACACTCCTCACTTCTACACTTGACATTAGTAAATCAGGGGAGTGTTTCACAAAGATCCAAAGTCGAACTTTACTCTAAGTTGGACTTAAAAATTATGGAGAGCCATTTGTAGACTTAAAATAGAATATATTCAAAAGCAAAAATTCAAGTATTTTAGACTTTTTATAAATTCCACATCAAGAACATGAAATCTCCTTGATAAATAGAAAATATAAACGATTTGAATCAACATTTTATGCCTTTAAAAATAACTTTTACAAAATATTTTCATAGATGCTAACGGCTTTCCATAATTGTTAAGTCCAACTTAGAGATAAGTTCAAACTTAGGATTTTTGTGAAACACCCTCCTTATTGAGAAGTACATTAAAAAAGGAAAATTATCAGTCCGTAATAATTATTTCTTTTATTTATTTTAATTTATTTATTATTAATGAAAAGTACACTTAGTTATTATATTATCAAGTACAGAGGCAGATCGTTCAGTAACATTGCGTAAAGCATTAACATTTCTAAAAAAATATGTTAAGATGTGAACCTGCCAACATTCAATAGATTTATATTAAAATCACATATCATATATAGGATACTTTTCTCTCCACTTACAATCTCAAATACATCAGCAAAAGATGGTAATTATGAGGTCTATAACTGTTGACACAAAGTAATATATACAAGTTACAATCTTGAATTTCAACTAACAGACTTTCAATAACAGGTGTCTTTAAATCTAAAACGGGACGACTTTTGAAATTGATGTCAGTCCGAATAAGAATACCAACATACTTTGAACACATTCCCCTAAATAGACAAAGGGATGATCTTTCATCTGCGATATACAATCTGCCCTTTGAAATGCAATTTCCTTTTTATAAATTCAAACCCGAAATCGGCTCCATCAAATATCGCTAAACTTCTTTAAATACATTGACCCTTAAAACGAAAAGTTTGCATAACTTTCTCATATCAATTTCTTTTTGTCTTGATTTTTCAAGATATGTTTATATTGTAATTGCACAGACTCCTGTATAATGTCAAGCCCCAGTGGTCACGCATTACACAGAGATTCGATCATACACAGTGTGCCCTCCGAATGAGGGCTAGAGACTCGACTAAAACCGTGACCTTTGACATGCCATAGGTTTTGCTTTGGATGCATTGTGAGCTTTGTCCATTGGAACGATGATTTTGGAGGGACAATGTTTAATCATGAGCACTGACGTCAAAAGTTCGTCAATAACTGTTTTGAGATTAACGAAATGTTTGATGTATTAGATCATGCATAAAACCTTTTTTTTTTCATTCCCACAATTGCCTACGATATGTCCACACAAATCTGAAAAAGGCGGTTGTATGAACTGTGCAACTTTTTTTTTACCATTTTGAATGTGAGCAAATTGTATGACTGTGTCAATGATGCGAATTCAGATCCTGTCCATTTGAACTGTGGGGTGCCGCAGGATTCTGTTTGATTTGAATTTGATTTGAAGGTATTTCCGTATAAAAAAGAAGTACAATAATCGAAACATTACACGATATGAGCACATACCATAGGAGATAAAAGGCTGGATGGCCCTACTCAGCATTTACCAACATGGTGGCGCTGCTCCACCGAGGGATCCCGAACTTGATATAAATGTATAGAATATGATATCGAAAGTCACTATACACAAATGAATAATCAAACAAAGAGACATATATTACAATTCAATTTAAAGTTCAAAAGTAACACCCTAGTACACCCTTAAAATGTATTAAAAGCTACAGCATAAAATCACACACTAAAAGCAACACCTTCTAGTCAAGCGTCGGCAAAGAAAAAAAATAAACAACGAAGCTGTGAACTAAATATGTCCCAATAATTGGGGGGGGGGATGCATAATATTTCAGGTTTACTTCTATCAGAAATAGATAAACTCGTTAAGTGATTAAAATAGAAAACATGGGAGGTCTAAAAATTAACAACTAGAGAAACTAGTATGTCATCGACCTACAATTAATTCATTAACAAATTTAGGGAATGCAACTACATTAGATGAGGAAGATATATGATGTGGAATTTCGTTAAAGGAGCATGCTCCTTGGTAACTGAACATTCTTCGACAGTATTCAGATTTGTTTGTAGGCGCCATGGTGTCGTTGTTCTAGCAGCCATTGGGTAAACATACTACATGCCATGTACTGCTGCCCACCAATAGACAGCTATGACAACAGTACGAAGATTACATATTTACATAATTTATAATATAAAATACTGACATAATATGAACTACTAAATAGAAACATATATATATATATATATATATATATATATATAAATATATTTATGAATTGCTAAGAAGGATTTCAAAAGTGAGTTTTTATTATGGTTTTGAAGGTTTTTAGGCATTGACATTTTTGGATATGGGGTGGCAGCCTATCCCAAAGTTTGGGAACGGCGACAGAGAGAACTCTGTCACCATAGGCATTGCGCGTCTTTACGCGGGGGCCTGACATAAGCCGGGGGTGGGAAGAAGTAAAAGCCCGCAGTCGGGAAGAGGGCACCTTCGATTTGGCAAGTTCTGAAAGATATGTCGGGCAGTGATCATTACGAATTTTGAAGGCAATTTGGAGGAGAATTTTGAATTGTACCAAATCAGGCAAAGGCACGGATTTACGGAACTGAGACGTGATTTGAAGTACATGTACCTCTCTTTTGTCACAATTCAACCTCAGATAATTCTTGTCAGCCCAACATTTTACATCACACCCACACTCGTTAAGATTGTTCAAGCCAATAGACTGGTTAACGGATTCAACAATTACATATAACTGAATATCGTCTGCATAATGTTATAATTGTGGCGTATATTTCTGTGAGCATTCACTACATCACTCAGTGGGCTTGTGTAAAACAATAAACTCTAGAGGGCCGATGACCGACCCTTGAGGTACGCCATATAGGAGAGGAAGAAATCTGATGAGGTGCCATTAATTACAACTCTCTGTTCTCGATGTTCAATGTATATATGATATGAACCATTTCAATGATGTACCATCAATTCCAAAAGTATGACAAAGGCGATCAACCAAAATACGATGTTTAATATAGTGCCGAACGCTGCTGAATAGTCTAACATTACTGACATACAGACATAACAGAGCATGAGTACTAAACATTTGCTTCACAATATCAATAAGAGGTAAAGCAATCCACCACCTGATTGCATGCCTGGTTGCTATGTCAGGCAACTAGCCATGCAGTCAAGCATACATCAAACTCATTATATACCTGGGACATGTATACATGCAGAGCTTAGAATCAATCTTCTTTCTGACTGCATGCCTGCATGGTTGCTAGGTCAGGTAACCAGGCATTAAAGTCAAGCAGACATCATAACAAAAGATACAAAGTCATTTCATTACAATCCTAAAACTACCTCCTTACCCTGATCAACAGCCAGCAGTAAATCATCATAAACTTTCAGTACTGAAGTTTCAGTTGAGTGGAACTGCCTGTAAGATGATTATGTTTCCGGAAACAAACCGTTTTCATCAAGATTCACTTGCAATTGACTAGCTACAATATGTTCCTAAATTTTATCAAGAAACATGAGGTTTGCAATAGTACAATAATTTGTAAATTCGTTACGATCCAAGTTTGGCTTTTTTCAAAAGAGGTATTAAATGAGATGTTTTTAAACACACGGATGAGGTCGATAAACAGCACACAGTTCGAAAACATCCATCGAGCGGTTTTACTCATACAGACAGGTTCATTTGTCCAAAAGGTGAGAAGTTGAAATTTGCCAATTCTTGTATGACGATACTCGATCTATGTATGATGCAGATTTCACCACCACAAAATTGACGGCTGTAATGAAATACGGAATAATTTGGAAGAGTCATTTTGATATTAGCCAAAATGTGATTATCACGAGTGTTCTATTACAATCGTGATATCAATAGTGTTCTCAACAATGAAATCTCAAAGAAACGTTGTTTTCTCGTTCATAGACAGAGCATTCCAGTGATTGGCGCGTAACTGAGGAGCGTCACATGGAGTTCTTGCTGGAACAGGATGCTGTGCTTATGTCAGCAGCAAGGAATCATACTGGTGTGGAAAGAGGCTGGTGTGGATCAGCCTTTACACTGCTGGCCCCAGGCAAGTACAATAGTAACAAAGAAGAAGATGTGGTCAATGGAGATCGAGGCTGAGTGAACATGAATCCATGTAACATTAATCCGAGAACAGACTGCTGACGTTCACTAACTTTACTATCACGCCAAACAAAAAATGAAAATCAAAGGGAGATTGTGGAATAAAGCAGCCAATCAGGCGTCACACTCCATGCAAGTGAACATTCTCAGCCCCTTTATACACAGGCATTATTGCTGTTTTGCCTTTGGCTTTGGTATTCTCACCGTACCAGTAGTATGGTCTGTCAACGCTGATGAGTTTTTTGGAGGCATCTAAATGGGAATTCTGCATCATCTCGTAAGCCATTCGACATACCTGCGTTAATAAAAGGAAAATAAATAATGAATTTTGTAACATCTATTTTTTTAGTTTTTGCATAGGGCATTTTCCTATTAGAACTTGACAATTTCTATTAAAATTTTTAAAAATCAAAAAATATCAACAACAAAATTCAAATTTGCTTGTGAGTTTTCGATCGGTCACAACCGGCCGTTTGTAATCTGTGATTATGACATTGTTTATGATTTTCTATGTGCCTCATTTTACATCGTATTTAAGCGAACATTGGTAAAAAAAAAAAAAAGTAAACAAGAATGTTGTTATCAGTTATCCAGGTATTAGACCGATCTCTCTTTGAATTACATATTTTCAGACTGAATTGTAAACAACGCAATCTACGCGAATGACATGTCCCATGTTTACATTGTGTTAAGGCGATCGATCGAGTGCTGTAAAAAAATCATAATACAAAGTTGTTTAGTCATCACGGTAATATACAGATTTTTAAAAAGTTTGTGATTGGTTTAGAATTATCTTAGGCATTTTAGACCTGAAACTACTCAAATAAGCATTTCCCATCTAAAATAAATTTGTACTATTGTCGACAATCTCAATAACGCCACGTGTGCATGATAGGCCTGGTTACTGTGTCCTATACTAAAAAAACAGCGCTCTATTTGGTAATGAAAATAGGCCACTTTACATCTTTATTTGTTCTGTGTAAGATCTTACGACGTGCCCAGGCACCCACATACACACAAAAGAAACAAGAACGACATGTACACTGTATACTCTTCATGCCGAACAGACAGGAGGCTTTTACCACCTGTTCAGACTAAATAAAATATAATAATAAAAGTCGTATAAAGAAACGTCGTAGAAAGAAGAAGTACTTTGACATGAAAACTTGCCAGCAAACATGACAGTTTCCATTGGAGCATTGACCCCACTTTGCATAATGTATGCAAAGGTCGCGAGCCGCGAAAGATGAATAGAGTTTATAGAGTGTGGTCATTGACTGCTGTCTCACAAGGCAACAATTGTTAAGCTCCAGCAAGATATTACGATAGATCGTTGTTTGTCTTTTTTATATAGAGTTTGAATTGAAATGGAAGGTGTTCCTTCAGAAAATATTGAACGGCCACAACAGGATAAAGTGATAGGCCAGAATCCTGTTATCAGAGGGCAAGGTGAGCCTGTATCATTGGATGCATTATAACGCAGGAGCTATAACTCAATCGATTGGGGGATTCAAATCTACGTTGACAGTCAACTTAAATCCCATAAGGTAGCTAACGAAAAGGCTTCCTCAGAGATTGAAAAGCTTCAAGCTAAGAAAACCCCGTTACGATTTAAAGGGAACGAGGAACAAGTGATTTTCAATTGTTTAATACCATAGATCCATTGAAATAAGCAATGAGATCCCTTCCCATTGGCAGGAGTGAGGCCGTAATCATTGAGAAGGCCGAAAAAGAATCAAAACAAAGAAATAAGCTTTTCAAACTTGCAGACAAGTCTGAAGTGGGTTGGCTGGCTGTAGACGAAATATGGCTGATGATCTGGTTGAAAATAGTGAGGATGACAAAACAGAAATCGTTCTGCTCCTGCCAGAGCGGCAGCCAGAAAGAAAAGGTCTGATGGTAAATCAACCCTAAAGAGCGAGCCATATCAAGCGAAAAGAACAGTGGCTTCTCCCGCTATCCAGCGTATACCAACAATAATTTTCGTGGCCCGATGCGTAACAATGCCACATATTCAAGACCATTCAATCAAAGCTAGCAATCAGAACCCAAGGCTACCGACTTTTGTTTCCTGTGGAAAGAATGGCTATTGGCGAAGAATTCGCCCAAGCTATAGCTCCAAACTATCTAAAGATGGCCAGTAGCCGTATTAATGTTGCAGAGCAGAATAAAGGTAAATATTCTCGGTGTCGAGTATTAGCTAGTATTACAATCATCATCAACTTCAGGTGGCGCTGTAAAGCGCTGCTGTGGTCTTCACGAGAGCACGCCATGCAACTCTTTCACCTGCCATTTGTGTTGCACCTTCCATTCCTTGTCCAGACACTTTCTTGATATCATCAGTCCAAGATATTGGTGGACGACCTCTACCCCGTTTTCATTCGACTGCTCCTTGCAGTATTTACTTCTCAACACCTTCCGATCTCCTAACAATGTGCCCTAAATAGTTTAGTTTTCTTTCCATGATTCCCCTTCTGATGGTCAAGTCTGTTCCAATCTTTTCCAGGACCCATACATTTGTCTTTTTATCTTTCCATGACACCTGCAACAGCCTCCTGTAGCACCACATGTCAAAGGCATCAACTCTCTTTCTGCCGTTCTTTGTCATGGCCCAGGACTCACTTCCGTAAGTCGCAATAGAGAAAGAAGTTGCTTGAAGCAGACGAACCTTCAGACTCAAAGATAGGCCTCGGCTCTTCCAGATGTGAGACATATTCTGTACTGTTGATCTCGCCATTGCCATCCTTCTTCTTTTCTCTGCGGTGCTCTCTCCTTTGTTAGTGATAATTGAACCCAAGTACTCAAACCGATTTACTACTTTAATCTGATTTCCAGCTACGGTGAAGTCAGTGTTATTATTATCTCTATCGACAACCATTATTTTTTGGTCTTTTTGGTGTTTAGAAGAAGGTTTTTCTCTTCACTTGCCTGTTTGATGCGATTCAACAAATCAATCAGCTCTTCTCTGCTGCTGCAAACGAGAGTGGTGTCGTCAGCATACGTTAGGTTCGTGATCTTTTTACCTCCAAACTTAACTCCCCCATTGAATCCTTCCAGAGCATTTCTCATAATGTCCTCAGAATAAATATTAAAAAGGTTAGGAGACAGTATGCAGCCTTGCCGCACTCCCCTGCCAATTCCAAACCACTCAGTATTGCCGTTACTGGTTCTCACTGTTGCTTCTTGGTCATGATAGAGGTTTTTGATCAGTTCGATGATGTGACTTGGGAACCCCATCTTTGCCATTGTATTCCACAATTGAGAGTGGCTCACACAGTCAAATGCTTTGCTATAATCTATAAAGTACAAATAGAGGGGATGTCTGTGTTCCCTGCATTTCTCTTTTATAATATAAAAGATTCACAGAGTTGTTATCGTATCAAAATGTTGGTACAGAATGGGGAAGAGTCTTGTGAACTTAAGCTTGACAATAATCTGTAGTTTATAACGTGCACTGACGCATAGTTCATATTCTGTTAAAGTGATTGGTTGTATAACGTTCACTTGTAGTAGGAATCACTAATTACATAAAGGGATGATATATATGTAATAGCACGATATCGATACGTAGTTTTGTGAGATGTTGAAGACTGAGCCGTGAAAAGAAATATAGGATTGTGAATTGTGCAAATTGTTCACGTTGTCGAACGAAAATGGTGACCTACTGACTGATAGTTCATTGTTTTCTACCTAATAAAGAAGGCAAGATATTGTAGTGATTTAAATTTGTGATTTTACTAATTTTGGTGCTCCCTATTATCCAGCCAAAAAATCAATTCGTACAGACGTAGACGTGATGATGGCAGAGTCAGAAGTAGCCTCGGATGTAAATAACGTGAATGTGTTGCTTAGAAAACTGGACACAAACCAACCAGATCGGTACGATCCTGAGTTCTATCTTAATAACTTTCATGAGTATGAGCAGGGGATTTCAGAGCCATTAGTAAAAGGTAGGTTCAAAGCTTCTGTTGAATTTTTGTGTGTTATTAGTGCGGAACCAGAGATTGTCAATATTATTAGTGAAGGGTACAAATTACCTTTTGTAAATACACCTCCATTAGCATGTTTCAAGAACAATAAATCTGAAATTATCTATAGTGATTTTTTTTTTTCAGTCCAGAGTTCTGGTAAAATATTTCGGATCTAAGTATGTAAACGAAGTCTTGTGGAAGCAGAAAGTTAAATTTGAAGATTGGAATAGTGCTCTTGAAATTTTCCAACAAGGCGACTTTATGTTC
Source organism: Mesocentrotus franciscanus (assembly GCA_037976565.1). Taxonomy (NCBI): domain Eukaryota; kingdom Metazoa; phylum Echinodermata; class Echinoidea; order Camarodonta; family Strongylocentrotidae; genus Mesocentrotus; species Mesocentrotus franciscanus. Next base: position 7,577,537 of record CP137676.1, read on the forward strand.
AACTTTCACCTTAAGTCTTGAAACCATAATTTTGATATGTTCAAGGAACATTGTAAATAATATTTATTTAAGTTTAAGTTGGGAGATCGGAGGTGCAGTCAAATACTTTTCTTTTCAAGTTTTGCCTTTCGGTCTCTTGACAGCTCCGTGTATATTCACAAAATGTCTCCGATCTCTTGTTAGACATTGGAGGAAGAAACGGTATTTTGTTATTGCTTTCCTTGACGACGGTTGGTTTAGATGTGATTAGACATGTGAGTCAGTATCAAGTAGTGTTAAAGAGGATTTGTTAGACGCGGGATTTGTGCCTAATATTGAGATTTCCGTTTGGACCCCCACAACCAAATTGATTTGGTTGGGCACGACATGGGATTCCGAGGCAGGAGCTATTAGAATGATCGAACGCCGAATCTCTGATATTTTTAAATCTATTGATAGGCTGTCTTTGAAATTTCTATTGGTTTCAGCCAGAGAATTAGCCTCTCTTGCAGGCAAAGTTATGTCATTGTATATAGGGAATGTGTCGCAACTGAAAACTAGAATTTTGTACATGGAGGTTACAAAACCTCAACATTGGGACAAGGTTTATAAGTTAGCCAGTGACAGTCCTGTCCTTAAAGAAATTCTCTTTTCAGATTAAATAACAGACTTTTGTTTGAGTATTCGACACCTCAGGTGTTACTGTTTTCAGACACTAGCCACATTGGATGTGGCGCCTGGACGGCTCAGTGTGGAGAACTGGAATTTTTTCCAGAATTGGAAGTGTGATGAAATTGATAAAAACTCAACATGGAAATAACTCAAAGGAGTTTCATTGTCAATAGAAGCATTCTCACCAAGGTTGAAAGGAAAGAGGGTCAAGGTGTTTACTGATACCACTGGTGTTGAGGTCATCATGAGAAAAGGCAGCATGAAAGTCGATCTGCATGATATAGCATTACGTATTCTTGATTTGCGTAACAGTCTTCCCCATAAAGGTTTCTGTGCAATGGGTCCCGAGAGAAGAGAATATAGAGGCAGATATCCTGAGTAGATAGGAAGACTTCGATGACTGTGGGGTTACTGCAGAGTTTTTCAAGTTTGTTGATACTAAATGGGGCCCACACACAGTCGATAGATTTGTTGATGAGTTCAATCATAAATTACCAGTGTTTAATTGTAAATGCTGATGTCCTTCTACTAGTCAAGTAGCGCGTTTTCTTGTTATTGGGGTAAGGAGTGGAATTGGTTGATCCCCCTATCTCTCCGGTGGGAAAGGCGACCAAACATGTTAAAGTTTGTGGGGCTTTAGCGACCTTGATTGTGCCTTCATGACCATCTGCTCCATTCTGGCCTCTTCTGTTTTCATCAAACAGTAGTTTCAGCTACCTGGTGTTTGATGTAATGAGATTTTCAGATCTAAAGCATATCTTTGTCAAGGGTCGCAACCCTAATTCTATTTTTGGGACCTCCAAGATGACAAGTGAGGTCTTGTGTATGAGATTGGATGGAAAAAATACTCAAGTTCTATAAACTTGATGTTCTATTAGAATCTCAGGAGATGAATGCGTTTAAGACTGGAAGCAGAGAAATATGGTTACATGAATGTTTATTGTTATCAGATAACACAATTATTGATTGTGCAGCATTGCACATAGAAGGGTTATAAACCCGCATGGTCTTCTCTCCAGTTATATAAATTTGCATAGTAAGTATACTAGATAAGTCATGTTGATGACTAGTTTTGGATTGTTTTCAAATATATTGAACCTTTAAGTTTAATGAAGTCAATATCTCGCATGAGAACGAATTCTCCTCTGTATATTCAATTACAGGAGAACAACTGACGTGTGCTGCAAAAGGCGGATATATCGCAAGGTACTATATAAGCATGTATAATAATGGCGCTCTTATTCAAGGATTGAAGGCGCATATTTAGGTATTAAATGGTGTCTCGACTGCTCGCCAGTAGCCGAGGTGAATCCCTGTATATAGTTCAAGATTGTCGCACCTACTTCTTGCAGGGTTGAAAATAATTCTAGCTCATCCAAAATGTAAGAAGGAACCTATAACTCCATACATTCTGAACAAGCTCGTTAATAAGTACGGTTATTCTAATTGTTTAAAGGATGCCAGACTGTGCTCTATGACACTGTTAGCTTATGCAGGCTTTTTTTAGGCATGCTGACAACCAAACCTACCTGCCCAGTTGCCATATATTGAATAAATATATGTTATGAGCAGGGGGTTCCCTGCTATTAGGTTACATCATTCCATGTTCTTCAGAGGAATATCTATTCCCCCCTCTGACGCTTAAGAAATCATTGAAGAAATATGTTTTGAGAGAGGGTAAACTGTCGTATACAATATGCCGGGATCTTTTTAAGGCTGCTCTATCGTCAATATGGCTAGTTTTATCATGCTTTGGCCTGCATAGCTATATGGCAGGCGTGCATGGCTTCTGCGGCAGCTGCCATTTTAATATCTGATCGTCTCTTCAAGAAACATGGCAGGTGGCAGTCTGATTCTGCTAAGGGCGGTTATGTAAAATAATACCTATAGAACCGACTAATTGTATTTCTTAATCTTGGCATTTAACTGAATTGAGCAGCTAGTGTGATTTCATAATATCTTTATATCCTCATTATGTTGAAATTTTACAGTGGACACTGATGCTTATATGCAGGTATGTACATATTGTTGAACTATTGTTATTTTCAGTGGATTATAAGTTAATTGATAATTACATTGTAAACTTTATTAACGGAATGCGAATGACTGTTATGACTATGGACTTCTGTAACCTGTGATCTTATGTATCCCGTTTAAATAATAAATTAAGGATGTGTTTGCAAATTATAGTGTCTCTCGTTCTTTAAGCCTTGACATGGGGGAAACATGGCGGAGATGTCAACAGCCGTCCTAAATGAGCGGTACTCTTCTAGTGTTTGGTGAAGTGTTATATATGTTTTCTTTAGCAGGTAGGGGGAATGCGCGATGGAAAAAAATTGTTTTCGTTTGGACATCGTGAATTAGAATATAATAGTGCGCGCTCACGATAAGCCCCATCCAGTTAAACGATTTTCGTGTACGACGTTGCTTTCAGATTAGACCGGGACTCTGATTCTTTAGCGAGTTTTTGTTCGAAACAATGCTGATAAATGCGTTTCGTTATAAAATGTTCTTTATACAACGTTCAAACTACAAAGAACGTTATCATGTCGACCACATGGAAGAACCCTCTTCATGTTACTCTGTCCCATGCAAGTAAGTACACCTCTCTAAATGACTTCTTTGTTTCTTTTGTCACACCCTCTATCCAACTAATCCTTTCCCTTCCTCTTCTCCTGTACTCTGCGCTCTGCCAAGCATGATATTCTGCTCCATAATACCCTTTGATCCTACAATGTGTCACAATCATGGCCCCTATGAATAGTTCGGTTGTAGATAATCAAGCACTGATCTGCTTGTTCTCCTGGCTGTCCGTGGGATCCTTAGCATCCTGCGCCAACACCACATAGGAACGGTTAATTGTCAGACGCTATAAAAATTGGGGGTATTGTCCCCTTTATAGCTCATGTGTCATTTTTTTCTCTTGAAGGAAGAAGTACGATTTTTGAAATTTGATAAGGGGGTAGAAGGGGGAGGGGGTGTCGTGGACTACCAAGGGAATAATATCAACCAGCGCTCTGTCTATAATATACCCAAGCCCCTAATCGAATCATTCAAGTCAATAGGTAAAACACTTTATAGTGACCCACCCCTCCCCAAATACTAGTAATAATGATAACAATAATAATGAGTAGAAATAGGTAAAATGTTTGAAATGCTTTTTCAAGTCAACGGAATAAAAATGTATAGGTAGATAAATGAGTTAATGAAAGAATGAATAAATACATAACAATCATAAAATGACATGGAACAGAAAATCGTCGAAAATGAAGAAATACATACATTTGAAGAGCAGGTGCAAACAAGAAAATCCGAACGAGCCAAAAGATGAAGGTCTACGATGATACCCATTAAAGATTTCTCTGACCGTCTTAATGATACACTGGCTGACTGAGATATATTATTGTCACTCACAAACACATAATCAGGATATCTGTCAAAGAATAAAATACCAACAAATCAAATCATGTTGCAAATTACTTCGCAGCGTTGTCGAAGTCGAGTGGTTTAGACAGTACAGAATTACAGATGCGAAGGTCGTCAGATCGACCCCGGTCAAGGAACATCATAAAATGCTTGTGACAATGTGATTTATGCGACATATGTAATTTCATATTTTCGTAGAATGTTATTGATCAATCTCTATGAATGTCTAGATTGGTCAAAAAAGTCCGAAGATGATAGAAACATTATTGTTAGAATCATTTCATTAAGAGGTAAAATATTATTTGTTTCAACTTCATGGGCAATAACGTATGCCCTTATTAAAGCAACAAACATTTTTTTCCTCAACATTGCTTCTTTCTTCCCAGGTGTTAAACGTGCGGAACATAGGATGCGAAAGTAATTTTTACAGAATTGTGAGCGTCTCTTGAAAGGCGCTTGGCTTGAATGCTTTTAGGAGAGTGGAACATTGAGAATACAGAACTGGGCGCATACATTGTATAAATCCGATGACCGGGGTGAAAATATTTCTATAAAGCTCTCAAGACATCGTTTTATGTTTCAGGAACGATAACAATTCAGAATATTATCGTCAGATTAAATTACAACGCAGAACTAAAATAGGACAAACAATTAAGCCGGTTTTCACATAAATGTTAAATTCCATGTTGACTGGGATATCGTAGTGCCACTCACGAACATATAATTAGGATAGCTGTCAGAAAAAATGCAAACATTTAAATTTTATCGGAAATTAGAATTTGGAGCCAGAATAATTACCTAAAATTTCCAACCAAAACTGGATTTTCGCTAGGTGCAAAGTCGAGTGAAAGAATGGAATTTATATTGAGGTAATTTATTTTTCCTTTTACATGACTTAATAAACCTCGTGTCAGGTTTAAATTATGAGAAGAAAATTAGACGCCTTAGTGTTTAAACACAATCTCCTTACAGTCATGTCTATTAATTCTACGTCATGATATATTTTGCATGCAGTTGCTAGAAGCTATAGAGATAGCATGAAAAAGCGTGATGAAGAATTTGTAACACTCATTTTTTTTAATCTGTATGATTTGTTTTCTTCATTGTTAATACTAATACTATTATGTATTTGTATAAACTATAACTATAAAAACAAAATATATATATAATATGGAGCTACACTAATTACCTAACATGTCCAACCGAAACTGGCTTAATTTTAAACAATGGAATTCAGACTGAGGTAAGTTTTCCTTTTACATGACTTAATAACCTCGTATCAGGTTTAAATGACTAAGAAGATGAAGCGCCTTACTGTTTTACAAAATTCTCCTGACATGTCGCAACCTTCATGGAAAGCCCCGCATATAACCGTTGTGAATATAGTTAAAGGTTTACCGTTACTTTGTATACTTTGATTTTTATATTGCGAAATAAATTCAATTGAAATGAATTGAATTGATGTCTATCGATTCCACGTTATGATATACATTTCATACATTTGCTGGAAGCTATAGAGTTAGCATGAATAAGTATGATGACAAATTTATAACATTCATTTTTGAAATCGACATTTATTGTTAAAGGGATCGTTTAACAGTGTTAAATCTGAGATACACGGCCCTACATGTTATTAGTGTCTGTGATATGGTGTAATAATGAAGCCCTAAAAAAATTGCGCTTCAAAATGATCAAGAAGTGCCTCAAAAATGTAAAAATCTTTGATTGACCGGTTTTACCATACTCGTTTTCCTAATAGACTATAGTGTTATGAAAACCATCAGGCGAACGGTTTTCAAAATTTGTAATTCCAATCATAAATATCTTGATAATCAGACAGGCGATCAGCTTGTAAAAGTCATGGGGTTCCTGACTGACCTAAAGGTTTATGATTATCATTGCATCATGAGCTAAATCCAGAATTTTGTTTCAGAATCTGAGACAAAGTTACCGGATCCCTTTAATACTGATATGTAACTGTATTAAGTATAACTATACATTTATCTAGATCAACCTGCAATTGATAATGCTGGGTTAAAGACTGAAATAAATCTGGTTATTTTCATCTAGTCAAAGTTAAGAAGTTTAGGAACAGGTATGAGCTCAAGTTTGCGGTAGTGATTTAGTACAATATGGCTTTAAGCCACGATGGCTGTCCTAAACTTACTTTTTCTTGGCTTCGTCGAGCAGACCGGCCTCGTCCGTTGCTAAGAAGACTCTCCTGACGGACACTTTTTTCCTCTTCTCCAATTCCTTGTAGTATTTTTCGACATGGGTCATGTACTCCTCGATACCATGAAATTCGGCTTCCCTAATGAGTTTATCTGTCCGCCTCACGTGAATGCTTTTATTTAGGGGAAAAAAGATTATTGTGAAAGCCATATAGTCAACAGTCAATAAGATGCTCGAAAGAAACTTGCCCCTCAGCTCGTTTTGTTCTGACTGGTTAAAGGGATAGTTGAGTTCTTGTTTCAGACCGCAAATGCCTTCAAAGTGCATGGTTATTGCTCTTATTATTATTTTTGACATTTCTAGTGCTCTTTTAGGACCTAAAATTGCTATTTAGGTAATTTTAGACCCCAAAAAGTGTGAAATTTAGCCAATACGATCATACCATTTCAGCTCCACTTGCAACAAATATACGGTGACTGTTAATCAATTCGATTAATTAATAATAACAATACACTGGCCGACTGGTTGTGCGTTTTATAACCAACACGAAAAGGCGTTTTTTCAACGGCTGGTTCAAATTATCTACAAATATTAGAAATGGTTATATTTATGGATATTTCAGCCGTCTCAGAACCGATTTTGATCAAACAAAGATGATTTTGTCATTTAAATTGTATGTTCTTTCAAATTTTGACACCTAGTTTTTCATTATCTCACAAGACAATTATTTTGTGTAGCGCCCGCTGCAACAGAACTCAACTAACCCTTTAAGTTAAAAATACACTTCATGTTATAACAAGTCCTAATCAATGCTACACGTCGATTACTGTATACTATGTACTATTTGCCGACATGTGTTATCGTGTGATATCAACTAACCGATGTTAAAGGTCGGATGACATCCAAATATAAGTTGATTCCTGTTGATGTGAAGGGCTGCATTCAACTTATATTTTGTTATTCAAACATCTGAGTATATTTCATAGATTTTTGGAATATTTTTAAAAATAATTTTCTCAGACCTGCTAAGCTCCACCCTATTTTTTTTCCTCGAAATCTCATTCATCTTGTGACATCATATGTGAATAAGTATTGAGCTAACAAGCGACATTGGTTTGTAATTTTCCCCAGCTCAGCACATGCTCACAAAAGAATTGAGTTCTTTCATACAATCTCTCCACATTTACCTTTCTTTTCCTGGTAATGCTACAGCACGTCTAACGTAGCAACTCATATATTGGTATTGTATAGTCTATTGTAAACAGGTGGTCAGCTCTGGTGAAGCTACATGCCACTGTCTCTTGCTAGCTCACTAATGATGATGTCACAAGATGAATGAGATCTTGATCATTATTTTAGGGTGGAGATTAGCAGGTCTGATATTTTTTTAAAAAAATATTTAAAAATCTATGAAGTATATTTATAGGTTTGAATAACAAAATATGAGTTGTATGTAGCACTGCACATCGACAGGAATCAACTTAATATATATTTGGATGTCACCCGATCTTTAAAAGGTAGTTTAGAACTATCCAATCCGCTCGATTATTTATTAAAAAAAGATGCTCGAAAATGCATGCATGCCCACCGTTTACAGAATTTCATTTGCAGTGTACAATTACAAATTAAAAATTGTGTTCCCAACTTCCCATCAGTAGTAGATGACAAGTGCTTGTCGGAGTTACGTATAATACTACTAATAATAATGGGTTCTTGTATATAGCGCTCATGTCTTTAGGACTTGACACTCGTGCGCTCCACAATTATTACCCCGGCTTTAGCATGGCTGCCATTTACATCACCTGTGTCGAGTGTGGCATATGTACTCAGGTTAGTTAATGACTTGGCCGGCCCATCAGGTGGCGCGGGTCGGGAGTTTTTCACGATCGGTCGAGCGGCTGGTCCGCGCACCGCGCTCCCCCTCCCCTTTCGGTCAAACGGACCTCTATTATAGCCGCCAGGAGGTGCGCACTCCCCGCGGCACAGTGGGCCAGGGAGGAACAAAAACGCGCCAAAACATTTTTTAAATAACTTTTTTTTAAATAATTTTCTTGCCCAGTTGAAAGATAATACATTGAAGAATACCTCAGTAAAATATTTCATTCCGGTATGCACAATAAGGGTATAAATTTACTCCTTCAAACTACAAAATCTTACATATTCACAGTTTGAGTGCAAAAGTGACTTATTTTATAAATCTTTCAATTTAACTTGATTTTTTTTAAGTTATTGATATGAAATTGCTCTTACATATTCCTGATAGTTCATTTTACTGCATGAATGGGTTAAAATTGGATAGAAACACAATCTTCGTAATATATTATAGGGTAATTCACTGAAAATGGACTAATTATCCATGTTTTTTTTTAATCCAGAGGAAATATTTGGATTTCCAGGGATTTCCGCTTTAATCTTATTACCAACATCTTCCTTGATGTCTAAGCTTTAAGTTGATACCAGATTTGGCTGCAGCCTTCTGCAGATTATTATGTTAAGGCCGATTTTCCTTGCAACATTGCCCTGAAAAATGTGTTTATTTTGGTCCGCGGCTGAATCATGAAGGATTCGCGGTCATAAATTACGGCGCGTGGGGGCGCGTGACACTTATTCTGACACCGCGGACCAAAATAAACACATTTTCCGGGGCAATGTGGCAAGGAAAATCGGCTATAACATAGAAACGGGCTGGAGAGGGCTGCAAAATCTGGTATCAACTTAAAGCTGAGACATCAGAGAAAAATTTGGTAATAACATTAAAGTGGAAATCCCTGGAAATCTAAACATTTCCTCTGGATTTATTATTAAAAAAAAACATGGATAATTAGTCCATTTCCAGTGACCTACCCCGGAATTACCCTATTATATATTATGAAGATTGTGTTTCTATCCATTTTTAACCCATTCGTGCAGTGAAATGAACTATCGGGAATATGTGAGAGCAATTTTATATCAATAGCTTAAAAACTCCATGTTAAATTGAAAGATTTATAAAATAAGTCACTTTTGCACTAAAACTGTGAATATGTATGATTTTGCTTTTTAAAGGAGTACATTTGTATCCTCATTGTGCATACCGGAATTAAATATTTTACTGAGGTATTCTTCAATGCATTATCTTTCAACTGTGCAAGAAAAAGAAAAAAATAAATTCACCAAAAATGAGTTTTGGCGCACTTTGGCTCCTCCCTGGCCGAATGTGCTCCGCACCCCCAAGTTACGGGCCTGTCACTTATCTTATCCAATTGATTGGATGTAAGAATCCTAAGACAGCTGCCTTCTTGTCAGAACTCCTACATTCATTTATTCTTTATTTTATTTCATTGTTTTTACTTTTATTTTCTTCTTTCTCTTCTTGTCTGTCTCATTTTCTTTCTTCCTTTCCTCCATTCTATTTCTCCAATTTCTTTCCCATTGTTTTCCTTTTCTTTTCGTGCTTACTTTCCGACATATTTTCATCATCAAGATAAAGTTACAGGTGCTAGATATAAACAGAAACATTTAAATTTCCCCCTTTCCTCTGGCAGTACACTGGTATTTTACTAAGGTTTGATGAAACAGATCTCTCATTGAGAGGGACAGTAACCAAGCCCCAGAATTCCGTGGTATGTGATGGTTTTGTGCCGCTGAAACCATGGACCTAACACAGGTCCATGCTGAAATGAACGACGATTAATACGGACTGCTAGTGTGCAGCGTAGTCTAATGTGTCGCGCTAATCTCTTGTCCTTATTCAAATTACTCTCTCTTTCTCTTACAAAAACATTGCTCTGAATTGGCAATGTTTTGTGTATGGGATAAAATATAGCTCATAAACCTATCATGCAGGCATTTTCTTTCCTCTCGGTCTCTATTAAGCTTTAAATGTTCATTTTGTTACACTTTACATGAAAAATAGCAGCTTGCTAGCTCGAGCGAGCAGCATATACAGCCAGCTATGACAATGAAATATGTCGCATTTTCTGGCCAAACACCATTCAAACGAAGCACTTTATGCCCAATGCCATCAAGACAGCATGGAAAACATCACCATGAGAAAAAGTTGGAGATGGATCGGGCATTTAATGAGAAAGAACATAGATGACATCACACGAACAGCCCTCCACTGGACACCAAAAGGCAAAAGAAAGAGGGGACGTCCTAAAATCACTTGGCGAAGAACTGTGGAAGGGGAGATTAAAGACCTGAACCACACATGGGGACCATCAAAAGACTGGCCCAGGATCTGAATGAGTGGAAGACTTTTGTTGCTGCCCTATGTGCCAGGAGGCATAATGGGCAGTAAGAAAGCAGAGGCGGCCTTCCCGGGGGCAGGGGGCACAGTGCCCCCACTTTTTCAAGCACCCGAAAAGTGCCCCTTTAATTTTGTAAGAAGTGCCCCTTTTTACATAGGAATAGTGCCCCTTTCACTTTGTAAAAGTGTCCCTTTTATTTGGACACGTTCCCCTTTTCCTTCGACAAGTTCCCATTTTCCTTTGCAATAAGACATAGTGTCCATTTTTCCATTCTCATAAGTGCCCCTTTTAATCTCTAGTAAATGCCCTTTTCAGGTACGAGAAGTGCTTCTTTTCACTTTTGATAAGTGCCCCCTTCACCTCTGATAATTGCCCTATTCAAATCTGAGAAGTGCCTCTTTTACTTTGACAAGTGCCCCTTTTCCTTTGTAAGAAGTGCCCCTTCCCCTTTTAATAACTATCCCCATTTTTACTCGGATAAGCGCACCTCATATTTTCACATGTGCCCCTTTTCCTTTCTAATAAGTGCCCCTTTTCCTAATGATAAGTGCCCCATTAAAAAAGAGCCCTTTCCCCTTCTCATAAGTGCCCCTTCTCTGATAAATGACCCTTTTCAGGTACGAGAAGTTACTCCTTTTCACTTCGGATAAGTGCCCCCTTCACTTACGATAAACGCCCCTTTAAAATCTGATCGGCGCCCCTTTTCTTTCAACTAATGCACATTTTCCTTTATTATAAGTGCCCCCTTTTCATTCACATAAGTGCCCCTTTTTATATCTGGTCATTGCCCCTTTTCAGGTGCGATAAGTGCCTCTTTTCGCCTCTGATAGTTTTCTATTTAACAATGATACGTGCCCCTTTTCGTTTCTAATAAGGGACCTATCTCCTTTTCATAAATGCCCCTTTTCACCTCTTATAAATGCCCCTATCTAGGTCTGATGGGGGCCCCTATTCCGTCGACAAATGCCCATTCCCTATTCTCATGACTGACTTTTTCATCCCTGGTGAGTGCCTCTTTTTGAGGGTGTAAGAAGTGCCCCATTTTCACCTCTGATAATATAATTACTCTTTGTACTTTGACACATGCTCCTTTTCTTTTTGGATAAGTGTCCCTTTTTCCTATCATCATTAAACGCGTCCCTAATTTCAAGCGACTAAGAGCAATTTCCCCCAGAACTCGCTCGCTACGCTCGCACGCATATATAAATGATATACTCATGTTACTTATCAAAGGTCTTTTCATACTTCTGTTATGAGAATGTGCTTATAACCCCATCAGGATGGGGTTTTTTCCTCTTTATAAGATGTAATTTTTGCACTGCGACATCACAAATCTTAAAATTTTCCTCGCTCGCTCGCAAATAAATTGTCAGATCATCACACCCAACTGCAAAGCATGATACTTAAGCAATATCTTGTATGGTGTATAAAGTGAAACAAATATTGAAATCATTCCTGATAATGTAATCACAATGTAGGGGTATATATATACCAATGTAAACAAAAAAATGGTACCTTTTCGCTTTGAGATTTCCCGTTGTAGGTGCCCTTTTTCCAGAAAGTGCCCTTTTTTCTTGGTGCCCCCACTTTGGAAGTTGCTCGACCGCCCCTGTAAGTAAGTATGACAATAAACTGTCCACACGCGGCAACTAATCTTTTAGGAGCGTACGCACCGTGTTACACTTTAAGACCTTTAAGTTAACATTCGTCTCACCCAACGATCGGATGTGTGAATCCCAAGGCAGTTGTCTTATTGTCAATGAATTCTTGGGCTTGAAGCTGAGGTTTCAGAATGTAGGTCATGATCTGTCCTATCCACCAGACGAGGGGTTTACCGTGGACTCTCCTTAGTCTCTCCGAGATGTCTTTGGGAATCGCCAAGGGCAGAAAATCTGGCCTTTTGTTCGTTTTAATAAAGTCTCTTATTTTGGGGAGTTCCACCACTTGGATGCTTTTATTTCCATCTGGAGCTGTAGATGAAATACAAGATAAATGGGTTAAGTTGATATATTTGTACCAATTTCTACTACATATTGTATAATTTTTAATTATATTTTGATTTTTCACAATCATTTATCATATGACCTGTCTGCAAACTCGGTTTACCTAACCTCCTTATCATGATGTTGATTAAGTAACAAGCGTTTACTGTTGTCATTAAACTGCGATTCATGTACTAATTAAAAGTCTACAAAGTCATAATTATCACTGATTGACCGTAATCTTTTGACATACTTACCTCTCAAGATCTTTACTGGAAGTTTATTATCCTATATACGGTGGTATACACAATGGTACCAAGTTTGCATGGACGGCCAAAAGAGCCAACATTAATAAAGTGAAAAACAGAAAATATCATTACTTTCACAGACGTCAGATTTATCAAACAGACATATTAATTCTCAAATTGACACAATAACTCTCAAACAGACATCATTTCTCCAATTGACTTAAAATGTATCAAACAGATATCGGATTTCTCAAACAGACATCATTTTGCGAAATATACTAAATTATTCGAAACGTAGAGGGCCTTTACCAACTTTAATGGCATGACCGACGGCTGGTGGCGCGGGGGAGGACATGAGCTTGGTAAGTCAAAATGTCTGAATGTACTTACAAATACGATTGTGTCTGTTGCTAGTCTTATACCTGGGTATATCTTATTAATTGTTGGAAATACTTATTTGGTCCAATAACCTAAGATATGTTGCCACTGATGGCCGGGTGATCCTGCTACTTGCAGTGCCAGTTGCAATACGCGAGATAAGTTGTGGAGCCCTTAAAGTGAAGGTTCATTGAAATTTGGAGAAAAAAAAGCAAATCACACCTCTAGAGATTGCTGAGAACATTAACAAAATGACTAAAGTACTTTTTAAGCCCTCAATATTGTGAGGAATAAATTAAATACAATTTTGATACCCTTTCCAAAACCCACTCACAAAGCGAAATGACGGCGTTTTTTACATGCGTTAAAATGACGTCACACTATGAACAACCCACAATCACACATTCGGGACAATGTTGGATACCCATTGCAATTTTTAGATATGGGTTAACGTTGTTTGTATATTTACCGCCAGTGGTGATATTTCCTTTATTTTAGGCACTTTGAATGAGATACACTGAATAAATTATACTTTCTACAAATGTGTATTCGATTTTTATGTTATTTACCGTCACATTTGAGCATAAAAATCGGGAAAATAATCACATATTCTGAGGACAGCTCAGCGTGTATGTGTCGGATCTGGGAGTGCCTAGGACATTTTGCATGCTGACCTAACGACTCTTCTGGAGCAAAATAGGCGACAAATTTACATATCATTGTCCAGATATTTATTACGAAAATGTCTGATTAGGCCGATTAGTTTAGATTTTTGATAGATAAATGGGGAAAGTGGAAGTCGAGAGAAGACTTAGATCAGTCCGGTTCGCGATTCATAGCTAGCTCAAGCGCCGGGCCGGCTGGGCCGTGATATGCTGGCAAGCAAGCTGCACTGGATGGCAGGTTGTACGTACGTACGCGTAGATACTGCACAGACGGGCCTACGCTATATACGGTATACCTGAACGTGAACGCTACATCGACTAGTCCAGCCTCTGTACCGTTTCCGTGTCGCGCACCCAATCAGCTGATAAAATAACACACCCTCAACGTTGAAAGTAACCATAGCCATTCCTCTCTTTCTGAGGTCTCGATAACGGTCCAGACGATTTTGCCATTCTCCCCCGGAATTCCGGGAGATTAACTCCGCCCACAAAGCTATACACGTTCGATGTACGCTGATTGGACGAGTAACCTGACAATCACTTTAGCGCATTACGTAATTCTCCGCCGCCGTCACGAAGCTACTATTCTCATTATAAGGAGTCCATAATTATTTTACAATTTCAAGTTGGAGTGTTTATCACTTAATTGCAAATTAAATGTTTATATGATTAAACAATCCTCTGTTTATTGAAATAAATTAAAGTTTGGAAATTATGGAGCAAAAAATTAAATGACTATCAAAATTTGAAAACAAACTAAGCTATAAATACTGACGTCCTGACGCCTGATGTCGAGTTTACACAAACTGTGTTTTTCGAGTTGGCTTTATCGAGTTGGTTTTCTGAGTTGTACATTTACAATTCATGATTTGGGAACTGTTACTATCATCGTTTGTTTACAATAATCTATAAGAATGTCTGTGGATAGTCATCATCGTTTTACGGAGGAGAAGATTGCCGAAGCTTTGAAATATGAAGCTACGAAACTTGGACTGAATGACTTTCGAATCCATGTATTCATGTTTTATTTATTACCACATCAAAAACATTTATACATTGAATAAACTATACATGGAGCGCACGTGGGATGCACGGCGAGGCTCCCCCATGTAATCAGATTGTCGTTTTTTTAAGCATGAGAAAACTGTTTAAATTATTTCTTGAAAATGTGACTTGCAATTCTTGACGGACAATGGCAATTTTCGGTGAATGAAAAGGATCGTTTTTTGTTTGTTTTCTGTTTTAGGGTTTGGTAATTTGTTGAAGGTTTCATCTATATTTTGTTCAAGTATATCAAAGAAAATTGAAGAGTTGCATCACTGGATGGTTTTCTATATCCACAAAATGGGAACTGCTTTGGTGCCTTTTTATTTCTAAACATATCAGTTCAATCTTGTCACATTCCAGATCTTCTCTTTTAAAGTAAGATATATTTTACTTTGTGTGGCAACCCACTCCTCCTCCAACTGACCCTCTATGTTTACCCACAAATTTATATCCAGGCACATAATTAATTTCATTCATACATAATTATGTCATCGTTTAATCGTGTTTCGGACAAACTGAACAAATCATTATGTATTGTCTTGTCAAAAAATACTGAACATCGATCACCTTATTATCTGATATTACCAGGGGTAATTTTCATCCCTTTTTCATACGGAAATTCACCATTCCTTGTTTCTCCTTAACCTATATTATGATCATATTTATCACAATTCAAATTGTTTCCTGCAGATGTAGATGACTCATAATAAATACAGCATTTGTTATGCGCCATCGATCTAGTAAACTATTCTGAGGCGCAGAGGGATAGAATTAGAATGAGTTACATTTTTAGCATTATCCCAAAATGGAAGTACCTGTAACCAGTGGCGCACGCAGGATTTTTTCAAGGGGGTGTTTGAAAAACTGGATGGCATCATTGATGTGACCCCGCGAGGTAGCGAAGCAACCGAACAGGAGAGGGTGTTGGAGGGGCTCATTCCATTCAACGTAGTGAATTTCGATATCCTTGCTTTAAAAACCTAGCTTTTTCCTGCATTTCAAGTTTTCACGTTTCTTTGTTTCCACATTTTAAAAATAATCAGAGACAGATATATGAAATAGAAATCATATATGTTAATGTTATATAAGCACGTTACGATGATACTCAACTCACATTGTAAAATGTGAGGAACCTATTGAAAAGCGGTGCTTGTAGAATATAGGTTCCTGATAAAATAGATATTGTAGATCATAGCCGTAGGAAGCTTTTTAGAAGTGGGGGAGGGGGCGTTGAAGCTCTCACCCTGAAAATCCGAATGTGCGCGTTGGCAAAGTCTCTTTCGGCCGGGGTCCAGGGCCCGCTCAAGGGCCCTGGAAGCTCTGGGATTCTAGATTCTCTCTGGTCTAATATCATTTTATGCCCTTTTTAGAGCAATTTATAAGCAATTCATAATGAATTAAAAAATACCAAACTTTGTGGAATATATGGGGAGTATAGCCATGAGGGATTAAGTTTTGTTCCTCGAGATTTAACAATCACCTCTTACCGTGGAAAAGTGCCTGGCGGAGCGACTTTCAAATGGGGGGGGGGGGCCCCAACAAAAATGGGCATTTTGGAGAAAAAAGGGGCACCTACAAAGGGAAACCTCAACTAAGGCAAAATATACAATTCATAGACATTGGTAGGCCATATTATACCCCTACATTGCGATTAGATAATCAGGGATGATTTCATCGTTTGTTTCTCTCTTTACATGGTCCAAGATACTGCTAAGCATCATAGTTTGCAGTTGGGTGTGATGGTCTGAATATATATTCGTGAGCGAGCGAAGCGCGCGAGCACAAATTTTAAGATTTGTGAAGTCGCAATGCAAAATATTACATCTTATAAAGAGGAAAAACAAACCCTTATCATGAAAGACTTAACTTTGAAGATCTTTTTATAAGAAAAAAAAATCATAACTTAAAATACGAGCGTAGCGATTGAGCTTTGGGTGAAATCGAAGAAAAAATGTTCTTAGTCGCTTTAAATCAGGAGTACAATTTATGGTGAGAAAAAAAGGGGCACATATCCAAAGAGAAAAGGACACTTATTTTTTTTTAAATGTACAAAATAAGGGGTTTTCGGCCATAACAAGTTGGGGGATCGATATTCCCGCCACCCCCCCGGTTCCTATGCCAGTGTTGTAAATGAAAGACTGTGAGGCAGTAAAGAAATACTTAATTTAGAGGGGAATTTAAAACACAATGGAATGAGGAAATTTGTATACAAATATATTAGCACCAATACCTAGAGTCGCCTAGTTAAAATGCGTATTTGTCACCCGAGCAAATTAGTTAGCAAGGCACCGTTGAACAAAACATCAAGTGTATAGATATAGATATTTCGTGAATATAATACACGAAAGCTCACGCTGCATAAGATTACTTTGAGAAAACACAAAAATAAGTGTTACACAGTTTCCCAAATGTGAAATCATCATTTCAAGAGTTAAGCGGAATTCCGGAAACTTCTTTTCTCTCTCTCTTTCTTTTCTTATTTTAGCCCTCTCATTTCCCTCCATAATTCGTTTTTTCTTCTTTTCATGGGGGGCAGAAACATTGAGGGTGTTTAACCCCTTCCCCAGAAAATTTAAAAAGTGCACACACAAAAATGTATAGCAAATACTGATTAAAGACTGCAACACACTTTTA
Source organism: Mesocentrotus franciscanus (assembly GCA_037976565.1). NCBI lineage: Eukaryota > Metazoa > Echinodermata > Echinoidea > Camarodonta > Strongylocentrotidae > Mesocentrotus > Mesocentrotus franciscanus. The sequence continues at coordinate 7,594,972 of CP137676.1, forward strand.
GGCTCTGGAGGGCCCAAGAGTGCAGCGTTAACTAATAAAAATGCAAAAATCTTCTCGCTCGGTCGCTAGCTCCCTCGCATAATATCCTTTAAAATGTACTAGTAAATATTGTAGAAAATCTGTATTCCGTTGGTATCACGTCAGCACAGTTTACACTGTAAGTTCACACGATTAAGAGTTATAGAAATAGATCAGTGCTACGAAAAATTAACATTCCGCTTGCTCTTTTGAGAAGTCCTACTTGCTGAAATTTACCTACTTAATATTTCAAACCCATCGGACTACACATTAAATACCGGCAAAGTAAAAGTGAAGTGAGAAAAAGTATATTGCTTGTTTTTATACTATAGTTTTGCTAAAGAATGTAATTAACAAAATTTAAAAGAGGAAAAAACCTGTGAGGGGTAGCATAGAGCTATATAATAAGACTTATTATAATATAGTTCTTTGGGGGATATTCACTTCCTTCACCTTCGCCCCTCTCACTGGCATACTGATGGTGGGGGTTGGGGGCTTGGGGTTGGGGCAGTTCCCCCTAAATAAAATTAAACGTGGTTTATTTCTAATTTGATACCAGTGATTTACAAATGTTGCTGAAATGGCATGATTTTCCCTGAGCTCCTGGGGGCTCTGCTCCCTGGACCGCACCAGGGACCGTAAGGCGGGCACCTGGTTGCTCATCTGACCGTAATTAAATGCCGAAAACCCCTGAGCTTCTGGGGGCTCAGCCCCCTGGACCCCTCTCCAATGAGTGACCTACCAGTGTCACAAATAAGGTAATATGCTCAACTGATAGAACTGATGCTAAAATAGGCTCCGCCCCCTGGACACCACCGGGGCCTAAGGCGGGCCTTTGAGTGCTCATCCGACCTTAATTAATTAAATGCCTAAAACCCCTGAGCTTCATGGGGCTCCGCCCCTTGACCCCCGCCGGGGCTTTGCCCCTAGACAGCATGCCAATTTACGCTCCACTTGCTTCGCTCACTTTGCTCTACCTGATCGTAAATAATTTAGCCGCCCCCCACTTTGAACAACGTTCAGTGGGACCTGCATGTAGCATGTAAGAGTGGTTGTGATGCATTCCCCCACAAACGTTTTTGCTCATTACATCACTGGCCCCTCTCGTTCACTATGCTCCCTCGTCCCTCTCATTTCGTCCCCCACCGGTCATGAAAAGAAATCGCCGCCCCTGATGTGAACCCATTCTCCACACTTTGAACATGCCAAGAGCTTTTTGATTTCGTTTCACTGGCTTACTACAACAAACACATGGATACTTGACCCCCATACCAAAACATGTCAATCAACATCAATTAAATAAAGAAAAATTTAATACCATTTAGATAAATGATGTAGAATATAACGTCCATTATCATTATTGTTATTATTATTATTATTATCATTATTCACAATTAAGGTTTCTTCTGCCTTTTAATTGGAACATGAATTATGCTCTACGAACGTCAAAATAAACATGTCCAAGATAAATGTTAAAATATAATTTACATTTTCTCCTTTATCCATCCGTCTCTTTTGTCCGCAGATCTCTGTTCATTCTTATTTTCACCACTTCTCACTCAATACATTGCCTCATAATAGACTAAATGAATGAAATTATACAAGGCCAAACTTACAACACTGTTCACAGACTAGGTTTGTCCGTTATAATTTTAACATGAATAATGCTCTACAAACGTCAAAATAAATATGCACATAATATACTCCCTTCATTTATAAGACTTATTTCTAAGTGCGAAGGGTTAATTATTTTAAGTTCAAGAGATTTTTGAATCGGGCACAAACCTTTCAGATTTAATAAAGAATATCATAAGACTTAATATTTTTATTAAAATTCAAGTCTAGTGGATAGTCCAATACGATTTACTTTTGGCTGTGCGCGCGTACAAGTGACATCGTCTATTACAGATCAATCAGATTTTGCGAGAAGTTTTAAGTCCTAAAAGATTTATTTGCAGAAGTTACTTTCGTTAAAACTTTAAATACTAAAAATATTTTAAGTCTGACAAGGATTCGGAATTTAAGTTCTAGATATTACGAGAGTATGCGATATATAAATGGACGTTTTCTCTTTAATTGCCGCTCTTTGCTCACTCTCTATACAGGAAATAAAATAATAAGCCAAAATATTGGGGAATAGGCCTATTCATTTTCTTCTTAAACCATGAATGTCTTTCGTCCACAAATATTCGTTCTTATGGGCCCTCCTTTTCCCTAAAGTATTCCGACCCCCCTGTTCAGATCATCATGTTCCCAAACAAGATATCCCTTTTTCCTGTCCTTCGGGAAATAAAGACGTAAGAATGATGATAATCTTGGTGGTCAAAATTCCTAATACTAGCTCAATACGCCCCAAAGAAAATATGAAAGTTTGCCCTGTATTACAAAAACATATAAATCAAATTTGGCTGTGGCTCATCATTCCAACGATTAATTACGAGCCATGAACGAAATAGAATTGTATATTATACAAATAATGAATGCTTATGAGTTCAAAAGTGCGAATATTTTCATGAGTTGAAAGATTAACGTTCTATTCAACGAGGCGTCAGCCGAGTTGAATAAGTCAAAATACATCATGATCATATCATAATATAAATCAATTGAATGAATAAATACTTTTAAAAGGCTTTAACAAAAAACATAGTTAACAAATCATTTCAACCATCTTAAGTTTACCGCTAATTTACTAAAACAACGAGAGATTATGGCATTAATTCAGAATCTCATTGAAGACAGTTTGCATGTGTTGAGATCAGGGAGTTGGGATCCCAACTCTCTGGTAGTAATTAGACCCAAACACCAGTAAGTGGCTCAAACCATGGATTTCCCCAGTGTTTTCCATCGGGGCAGTGCGGGTAGGGTTTCAGGCAGGGCATACCTAATTTGAAGTACACACAAACTACACACACAAAATACACACACAGCGCGACGATGTTACTGATGCATATTCATTAGGGCATAAGCGAAGGCACTACGTCAGCATACATTAGCGCGAACTTTTGACCCCGACACTGGCAGAAACGTCCGGACGTTCGTGGGGACGGAAATTTGGGGATAGCGCGATCAATGGAGAGAGCGCGCTGTGTGTGGGATCGGTGCATGGGTTGGAGAATAAAAACAATGAACGGACTGAATCTGGACTATACATCGACGTATTTGGGAGTTATAAAATTGATTAGACTTAGAGCTAAGATTAAGAACCAAAGGTACTTCCTTCTTCTATCTCCTCAAAACTCAAATCAAGTTTGTAAGAGCTAAGATTAAGAACCAAAGGTACTTCCTTCTTCTATCTCCTCAAAACTCAAATCAAGTATGTAAGAGCTAAGATTAAGAACCAAAGGTACTTCCTTCTTCTATCTCCTCAAAACTCAAATCAAGTATTTAATTCGTCCATATCGATATTTCCAGGGTGACTTTGATGAAACGACGTTGGGTATGAATGGGTACGGTACTCAATAGTCAATGCAATACATATGTGAATTGCACGCAAACTGCATCGCGCACCGTCGCCAATCATTTCAGCTGAGCGGCCCATTGTACTCATTGTTCATTTTGCTACGTCACTCAAAAATCAGCTGACTTACGATGTTTTCGGGGTCTCGAGTGGGGTGATATTTCGTCAAGTTTAATCAACTTTTATAATTTTCGCACGAATTTACAAGTTACACAAATGTGAAAGTTTTACTCAGTGTAATATTCCGAGTGCAATGATACCAAATTCAGTCAATTTCAAAATCAATGAACCTTCACTTTAACCTGCAGTCAATGATTGGCTCTGGTTCACTGCAGCTGAACAGTTTTAGGCAGGTTTTTCGAACTTACTATTGTAAGTTGCAGATGTATGAATCTGGGATATTAATAAAAGTTGTTAACCAGGGCCCGTATTCAATAAACTTTTTAAGCATGAATTTTAAGTACTTTTTCTTAAGTTTTGGCTAAGAAAACAGTCTTAGCAGAAATGTTTATTCTATAAAAGCATTGGGAGCTAAGCATTTTGACTTAGAATAGCATGCCGTATTCTAAAACAATCGAGATATCTAAGATAAGTAAGAAATCTACCCTATATTTAAGCATACTCATGAGAATGTTTAAATAAGGCTTCGGCACCGGCAGTGCTGCTGCACGCAATGTCGCTCTGGGTTTTGATCAAATGGAAAAAATGAAGAAAAAAACAGGCTATCAGTTGACCTATATCAACGTAAACTTCGCGTATACATAGTACAGCGTCGGCAGCGCAGCGCGCAGGAGCGTCATATAGCCTAATATAAATATAGGTATTTGTGTATGTTTGTTTGTATAGCATAGGCCGCCTTTATAAGTGAGCACTACTTTTATATTATGACATAGCCATCGTAAAGAAATCATCTCTTAGTCATTGGCATTCAAATATGGAAATAGGGAAAGATGTGTCATCGGCATGATGTTAGGTGAGACAACATTTGTTATATTATTTGTTAAATTAAGCTATTGGAATAATTTTAGGGCTAGCTATAGCAGTAGACGATGTAGGGGTAGCTCCAATGCTAGCGCTGGCCGGCCGGCTAGCGACGGCGCCAACTTCATGGACCCTACACGCGGCATAAGATGCCCGGTTTGGCTCTTCGAAGATGTTTGACAGAAAAGTATAAAAAGCCTATACGTTTTGTGTATAATTTTTGAGCGGTGCGATTTTTATTTTAACACGCAAATTGCATAGGCAAATTGAGCTGCAATTAAGTCGCAAAAGTCGACCAATTTGACTTTCATACATGACGTCATCTGGGCTAAGAAGTTGTCTTATCTGTCGTCTAAGTTAAGACAAACTGTTTGACCTGTTTAGAATACGACTAAGGCAACTTGGTTAACCTAGATAAATTCTTAGACATTTTCTTAGACTTAAGAAAAATGTCTAAGAAGTTTATTGAATACGGGGCTGGGGACTGGAAGAAATTTTGAGTGTGAATATGACTCTGTCAATCTAGCATCTCTACAGACACAGGCCCAAAGAAAGGTCTAATTATATATACCGGAAACCGTAGTGGTTAAGGCCGTAGGTCTAAGCCTAACTTGCTGCCTGGGTCAAAGCCAAGGCAGAAGGGCAAGGTCACATGTACGGGTAAAATTCTCAAATATCGTCCAATATACATGTATACCGGCCATTAGCGCCAATAAGATAAACTTAATAAAGGACTAGCTCTAAGACAAACTTGTAATTTTAAGGATATCCGAACCTTATTTTCGTGATAAATACACAAGCTTAAGTTACCAAATGTACTCCCGCGCCGCCGGCCGTCATGACATCAAAACTTTTACAAAACCCAAGTAAAAAACTATTTAAAAAATAAAAACATAACTTCTACATTGTTTTTGCGATTATTTTTGTGACTACAATTATGTATTTCAAATGGATTCCACGACGCCATTCTCATCATCAAACACGACATCGCCATCACACCATACACGAGCTTTTAGCATATATCAGCTATGGTGTGAACGGAATTTTGTCGTTTGTCGCTTAGCATGTCGTGTCGTTTTGTAGTTTGTCGTGTTTGGTGTGCAGTGATTGGTTACTATGTTTAGTTTATGTGTGTGATTTACAGGAAGACTACATTAATACATTTATGTTCATTTTGATCATTTCATTACCCCCGCAGTGTTAATTGTGCTCTACATAAATAAGCCTTTCCCAATCGCTTGCTTCCGTTTCTTTCACAATATAATTGCATGACCAGTATTTGACTTTATCTTTGTTTATAATAATGATAATAATTATATCGAGTTAGGCGCTAAAACCATACTCATTTACAAGATCATCATGATGATGAAGATGATGATGAACAGCATTTGTATAGCGCCATTTATCTGTAAGACACATTCAAAGGCGCTTGTCATCATCATCATTACTATACTAATAATAAGTTTTTCTTATTCTTATTATCATCATTAGTATTACTACTATTATTAGTTGTATTTTCCTTTTTTTTTTACTAATATCAATATTTGTATTAGTAGTATTACAATTACATTATTATAAATATTATCAGGAACAATGTAATGTCCCGTTCCAGGATACTTACTTGGCCACTTTTTGTAAGCTGTGGTCTTCCCTTGTCCATCAAAGCAGTTCTCACTGAGGGGGCGAAAGAACTTGTTCCATCCCCCCCGGGAATAGACCCATTTCGAGGAATTAAGGATAAGGGTTCTCTCACTGCCGTATGCCATTATCAGGCAGAACGACAAATGATGAACACTGGATCCGAACCCGACGCGATGGCTAAAATCGCACACGATCTTCTTGGCTTTCCCGCAGTCTGGAGGATTCTTGTGAAAAAGATATGGATGATAAAATCTCAATTTATTGATTTGAACACGATCACAACGACTTAAAAAAATCTAACTATTTCAAGAACCTATGTTATTGCCCTCCATTAGAAATCATGTTCGCGTGAAGGCATTGTACTGTTCGCACATTTCAAATGGGAACGTCATGTGATGCTATTGAAATTGCCTTCGTTTCGTTGACCATTTTCCTGATGGCATCTTCACTTTATACATGAATACATGTATATCATAGCAATCTTGAGAGAAGTATGCCTAACATATGACTCTAACTATAACTCTACCTGAAGGAAATGGAGTCTCTGCTGTATAAGATTTGAGAGCTTCCTCAACTCATCTTGTTTCCATGATGAATTTCCATCCACTTGACTCAGAATGTTGTTATCCGACAAGATGTACCTAGGTGGAAATTCAAAAGATGAATGAGCTGATGAAAACACACTATTCCTTCATCAGAAAGACCAACCAATGAATAATTTAACAAAGATTATTTTGTTCTTTGTATAAAACCACGTTCATTTACAAAGGGCCATGAAGTTTAAATTAAAGGAACAAAAAATAATTTAAGCTCGAAATAATGTGTGATCCAAAAAAAAATATATTATATTAAACTTATATATAGGAAACAGACTGTTGGTCTTTAAACTGATGTCCTAGTAGAGCATACATATGGACAGTCCATTTGAGAAATAGCTCTTTTTATCTGTCTATGTCTCTCTCCGTCTGTATCTCTCTTTCTCCCTCTCTCTCTCTTTTGCGGGTTTTTCAAGCAATTATGTGCTTATTCAAGGTAGTAGAAGTTGAGTTTTGCAGGAGGGAGGGGGAGGAGGGGCTGGCTAGCGCTCCCTTCCTTGATCTGCCATTAAATATCAATATCATTCTGATAGAAAGAAAGAAAGAGGATGGGCAAAATGAGAGAACGGTCAAATACTTTGGTTCTTGGGCAGGTTTCCTCAAGTTCATGTACAGTTGACTGTCATTGTGGAGCTTCGGGCGAGGCGAGTCCTGCTTGGAAAACTTAATGAGCTGGATAGACCGAGGAGACAATTCTTGTTCAAATACGATGAAAGTGCTGATAAGCAAGGCTAGCGTAATCGTCAACAACAACGTGTACATAGTAGGCCCATCCATGATCACGACTCTCCCTCGTTAGACAACCAAACCTATTTCTTCTTTCTACATAATAAATTTAGATAATGACATAAACAGTGTTAAATTAATCTGTATCACAAAAGCAATGTCAAAGGTAGTGGACATTTCAGTTCTATTGAAAACAGAACAGCGTTTTCACCTCGTTCTCCTCCGTCTTTTTATTTTTCTTCTCCTCCTCCTTCCCTCCTCAGTTACTAAACTTGAGCAGCAAATAGGCTGGGCTGACATATTGGAAATTAGAATTCAGTGAAGTAGAATGATTGGACCTATAGCTACCAAGAGATGGCAGCATTTCACAATGAGCGGTGGTACATTCTCATGTGCATCACCCAGGCCGCGCAATTTCTTTTTTACACGCTAGCCTGGCCATTTCTGTGATAAATACCATGGAAGCGACTGATATTAGCCTAAATGCGAGGTGCATTATACACATGTACATCATGCATGGCAATCATCAGATGAAGACCTAGCTGGCCCTTGTAAATGAGACGGTCATCGCAGCCAACGGGCGATGGAATTCAAGAACTTAATTTAATTTAATTCTATTTAGGAACTTTACATTAATCTTGATCTAAGGAGACACGAACAAACGAACGATCAGCTATTATAGCAACAAGTCCACCCGCACACTAACTGCGGGCATGCCTATGTGTAGGCTTTCCCACCAGCGCACTTTTACGAGTATTACGGCGAAAATGGCCAGGCTAGCGTGTAAAAAAAAATATCCGCACCAGGCCTATAAACAGAAGAAGTAAGGGCTGATCAGTCCATAACGACATACATAACCATGATTCTACACCCTACTAATCAACTCAAGGTAAATAGACGACGTCATTTCCCGAAAACTTTGAATGCCCCTTTTGGTGTAACTTGAATGAATCATAATATGCCAGGAGCGTGCCAATATTTAATAGTAACCCTATTTCAACCCCTATAAGGTATTAAGGCTGTCAGTCTGAACGTTGCCTAGTTTTCAGGTACAAACCGTTGTTAGTCATTCTGCGTAACGGAATATCTGAATAGTGAGACTGTGAGTTATGCACTCTTTAGTCCCTGTACCACACACGTATGTATGGCGCAATGAAACATAAAATGATGCGTAATTTGAGTGGAAAATACACTTTACATAATACGGTGTACATGTATCGTATAGAATCCCTAGACAACCCGACCCAAAGACAGCTCGACCCTGGACAACTCGACACAATACCCTGGACAACTTGCCCAGGTCGAGTTGTCCAGGGTGGGGTGCCTTTTCGGAGAGCTCGACCACTCCCCCCTCATGATTTCTAGATATAAAATCCCTCATCTTAGATGAAATTGTCATTTTATGTATTCATTATGCTTTTATAAACACAATCATCCCCCTTAAAAGTTGTATGTTTACTAATAATCTTGAGGCAAGCGATAATTCTGCTGAGGTAGAGGAAAGGTAATATGTGAATGATACATAACAGCATATTTCTACAATTAAAAAAAATTTTGAGACAGAAAAATGAACGTAAATACCGAAAAGTTATCCGGCGACCGTACGCCGTCTGTTTGTCAAAAATATATTCTTGTTGCAAGGGAAATCAGCTTTATTTTTTAGAACATCTCTCAAAGTACTCACAATTTCCATGTTTCCTGTCATGACTGTGTTTATAAAAGCATAATGAATACATAAAATGGCAATTTCATCTAAGATGAGGGATTTTAGATTTAGAAATCATGGGGGGGGGGGAAGTGGGTCGAGCTGTCCGAAAAGGCACCCCACCCTGGACAACTCGACCTGGGCGAGTTGTCCAGGGTATTGTGTCGAGTTGTCCAGGGTCGAGCTGTCTTTGGGTCGGGTTGTCTGGACCCCATCGTGAATATATGGCAATATGGTAACAGGTATTAGCAGGATCATAGTTCATGGGCAAAACAATTTGAAAGGCCCCACCCCCTTCGACACAATCTTAACTTATATATTTTTCGTTAGGACCCTTAGCTATGCGTGTTTGCCCTAGAGTTGGTGGTGGGTGTGTCCACTGGAGCTGCTATCATGGTAACAGACCAAGATAGAATTTTTGAAAACGTCAGTTAACACAATGTAAGCGTGTCAATATTATGTATTAAAAGCTTCTCACTTGACTACAACCAATATACAAGTTATTGCATGAGTCATTTATATTTGTAAATGGCAGTAAACTGAAACTAATTTTGTGTCTCTGGTAAATGTGCGGGTTCATAAATGCAATGTGCAAAATTGTTTATGTTACAGTACTTGTAATCTTTGTTGGCGGAGGGGGGGGGGGCAAAATTTGAAATGAAATAGTTTGTTTCAGAATGACAGAAGAGTATCATTGTATTTCGATTCTCCTTGACTGAAATGATTATATTACAGCCTAAATCATACTTTGTACATACGGAATGTAAGGCAAGTCAGATACTAAAATAATTGTCCTGGGGAAGCTCGATAACACGTAGCTATTCTGAGTCACTACATAGGTCTCTGGGATTCCTCCTGTCCTAAATTGTACACTCTCTCTTCCCTTTCCGTGACAAATCTCTACCGATTCTATGAAGTTCAGACCACTGTTGTACATCTGGCAGTCGATGATGAAATGACTAATTGCCAACTAGTGATTAAAAGATACTCATCATCAACTCTAATTTTAATAAAAAATGTAATCAGTTGTTATAATATCATTTTGATATAGTATTACAACTAATGTAGATTTAGTTGACATAGGGACCATTTAGTTACCAACTGGGCGGTATAAATAGGGCCAAGTTGCAAGGTAAAAACTTAATAGCGTTTAATGAATACCTACTTGTGCTTAGTTGACGACAACTAGAGAGCTTTTTAGTTGCCACCTAGGCTTAGTAAGGTTTTACGAATATGGGCCCCGGGATCTAGACAATGCACTTGTCTGAAAATGTGTCTCATTTTGTACCAAACAGTGCCCTTTCTACCACTATCATGTACTTACAAATGGGTGATTACGAATGCAGTTTCGGTTTTGATTCAACCCTGTGCCTACTGGAACCGGCTGGTCCCTGTATTAAGCCTACGATAAATGAAAGAGTTCAGTAGTCAAAAGGTTAACCGATATCAATATCATGTTTGTTATTATAACCAAACCCTTAAAGGGATTGGGTATCTTTGTCTCAGATTCTAAACTAAATCCCGAATTTAGCTCATGCTACCACCATAATTATAAACCTTCAGGTCAGTCAGGAATCACCTATGACGTTTACAAGCCGATCGCCCGTCTGATTATCAAGATATTCATGATTGGAATTCGAAATTTTATAACACTACTGCCAATTGGGGAAAAGGAGTATGGTAAAACCGGTCACTCAAGGATTTTTACTTTTTGAGGCACTTCATGATCATTTTGAAGCGCAATTTGTTTAGGGCTTCAGTATTACACCATATCACAGACGCTGATAACACGTAGGGCCATGCATCTCAGATTTGGGATTGTTAAACAATGCCTTGAAGGCAATCTACTGCATACTTCGCTCTAAAGCATATTTAGTATAATGTAGAACAACATTATATTGCTTCATTTCGCTTTATTAACGTCAGCAAATGTCTTCTTTCCCGTTCCTGTTTGCCTCTAACACTTCCTCTCACAAACTAACTACGCCCCATATACTACATAGTGTACCCACATACACTCATTTCTTCTTTTTTACATTTATATCTCAGTTCCGTGTTTAAAATACAGACATTTTAATACTCAAATCGATACACAATATATCTCACCCGATATACAAGACAGCTGCTATCCTAACATTCGTAATATAAATTACAAAAGCACGTTTGTAACGGAAAGACTCCGCCGATGATGAAACCTTGTTGGAGGAAGGAAAATTCATCAATTTTTGTAATGCTCATTTGTGCTTCAGACGCAATCACGATAGCGCCGGGTTGTAAACTGTCCAGCTTCAAACTACTGCATATTGTGGCATTGATATACACTTACAATTTCACATTCGATGTAGAGTGTATACACTAGAACAATATGGCAGGCAAGAAAAATTAATAATGCGGAATTTCCGCTATCGCCAACTCCCTCACATTCTCCCCGTTCGAGAATGGTTCCTTTGTCTCGCAGTTACTTTTCAATATGACGTCATAGACATGAATATGAATATAATTAAACGAAGCTTCTTCTTTCTTCTTCTTGATTTGATTTTGTTTGGCAATTAGTCATAGTTGACTATTTTTGCCACATACTACTTTATGAATTATTTATTCACATATACATATATACATGTGTACAATTACATGTCATAAATGACTATTTTTAGAAATTTTTCCCCTCCATCCCCCTTTCCCTTGCTTATTTTTTTTTATTTTTTGGAGAAAATTATATAATTCAATAAATTTGGAACGAGGCCTAGCTCATTTTACATATACGTACTGTACTTGTGTTTAAGCGCGCGCGCTCAAATATCAAATATCAAATATCAAATATCACGAAGCACATACTTGGCACTCACCCCCACTGTTTTAAAAATGCCATCTTACTAGTCCTTGAGGTTCATTTCTCAGACTTTCGGTTTTAAACCTATAGGTCACTCCGGCATAGGTGAGGAGCTGCCAGCTGGCATGTGATGCTAGGGTGATCACCGAATTGTTAGAAAATTAAATGGTCAAATTAGTAACAAGTATTGCGAGCTTTTATTAGTGCAAGAAAAGGAGGGGGAAAACAGAAGAAAAACAATTACAAATACACATATACATAGGCCTACATATATATATATATATATATATAGACGTGAAGAAAATGGTCTAGGAACGTGAGACGTAGCTGTATTTTACAATTTTATTACGAGCTTTCGGCTTGTGAGGCCTTCTTCAGGTTCTGAAGTGCAAACACATACAGAAACAAATACATTGTATGAACAGATATACATGGCATAAAAACTTAATATCACTCAATCATATAGTCAAGCATCATGAACATAGCAAAAATTAGTACGAGAAATACTTGAATAAACTTAGAAATAATTATGCAATTTCAAAGTGTTTTACCTTGCTTGTGTGTTGGGCTGTCGTGTGTGTTTATTCAGTTGATGTGATGTATGTGTACGAGTAATAAGGGAAGTGCGGTCATGTGTGGATTACTGACCTGTGACACGGATGTTACTGATCTATGACACAGCCGGTGTCATGACCTGTGTATATATATATATATATATGTATATATATATATATACATATACATATACATAAACATAAACATATATATATATATATATATATATACCTCAATTAATTGTTTTGATACAGCCGCTTTGTTCTTAAAACGAAGCGAACTATTGCTTTGTGTTTAATTATTTCAGAAATTTTAAGTAGTGTCATGATTTCCTGTGGATGTGATAAATTAGTTTCTACGAGTAACATAGCTCTTTCTGTAATGTACTTCGGGCATTCGGTGAGAAAGCGGTTTACAGTTTCAATGAGTCCTATGCAGTTATTGCAATGGCCTATCGGGTGTATATTTAATCTGAAGAGATCTAAATTCAAACCTATCACCCCTAGTCTCAATCTATGGAGAACACTTTCTTCAAATCTGTTCAGATTACATAAATATGGTTGATTTACTGCAGGCAGTACCTGTCTAAGAAAACTGTAAGAATTATTCCATCTGTCTTGCCAGAGTTTTATATACTTGTTTATAATAATACTCTTTATTTCAGAAAATGATAACTTATTACAAATTTCAATGCTATTTTGTAAAGCTGATTTTGCATAAAAATCTGCCATTTCATTTCCGTGTACATCGCAATGGCAGGCCGTGCACGTAGTCTTCATTGCTCTCTTCCTTCTTTATCTTCCTCCATCAGCTCCTTAAAATACAATCTTTCACTGGACTTCAAACTATCACGTTTCAATGCTAGGCATTTATTAGTACACTGTAGATGCATTATGTGGTAATTGGGTACTGATTTGTGAATGTAAGCCAATAGAAGTAGTATTAGACTATTGGTTATAGTAGTAGTAGTAGTAGTAGTAGTAGTTTTAGTGGTAGTAGTAGTAGTAGTAGTAGTAGTTGAAGTAGTAGTTGCAGCAGCTGTCGCAGCAGCAGTTAGTAGTACATGCAATAAAAACAATTAGACAGTGCTGAATGTAGATGGATCAACATTGAAGACGCTTCGAAGAGGTACAGGAACATGAAGAAAAATGAAGGAAAATAATTGAAAATCGATTTCACAACTATTTGAGATTCAAGTTCATGTACTACGTTTGTTCTTCTCCACCTTGTACGCATCCCCCTTCCATTTATTCATAGAAATTATTCATGTTTTTTTCATCGTAAGCATGGAACGTAGTGTCTATTATTTGTGCTAGCTTAATAGGGGAATCATTCAGAAGCCAACCTTCTTTTCTTTTGTTTTTAATATGATAGAATATAATACAGACATGTGACATGAGTAATAAAAACAACATTATAAAAGCATTATATTACATCTTGTAAAATATGACACAGGAAATCAATATTTTAATTGTCGGGGTTTAAATTAATTAGATTAGTCCACCACCCGAACCGTATCCACCTGCCACATCCCACGCCGAGAGCGCAGCCCGGTAGACACAATCCACCGCACCGCGTCCCAAACACTAAAAGGGGAATGTAAACACAAAAGACGGAGACCGCCGAGGCAGTGGACCATGTTAAAAACACGAAGTAGTGCGGAAGGAAAGAAAATGAACATTTCATGAATGAAAAAAAAAACTTGAACAACGTTCGTTTGAATTCATTAATGAGACTGTTTCATTAATTTTGAGGGGGTGATATATAGTATTTAATTACTGTATTCGCGAGTGGACCCCACTTCTTAACATGTACATTTACTTTTCTATGTCTTTTTTGCTATATATAACTCTTCGTTATATGATCTTGCTAAAACACTTTTTAATCAAGAGATACTAGGGTATGTGCTATTACATTCTTCTTAATGTTTACAAAATAACACTGATTACAAAAAAGAATTGTCATGAAAAGACTTTACCAATCCATACATATTGAGACTTTGGTCTTGCATGCATGGGTTATAACCACTTGCCATATTTAGGGTCATTTTATTGTCTTATTATTTGTTTTCTTTCATTTTAATGAATGCTTAGTTTCTATTTATTTCGATATAATTAATCAATTTGATATAACTAAAATATATTCAGTGTATATTTCATTTAGCAATTATAATATAAATCATATCTAAACTAATCTTAACTAGAAATGTAATTCGTCATGAGGACGATTTAGGTGGTCTGTTATGTAATCTGAATAACTGATCTTTTAGAAAATTGTCTTAGCTACAACATAGCAAAATTTGGGAGTAAATCGATCCATATTTACAGATACAATCAATTTTCCATAAATATGCTGACGTCATAATATGCAAATTCGTATTTTGAGTTCCAAGGCCAAAGGGCAAAGGGCAGAGCTGTAGAAAATTAAGGAACATTACAAGACATAATAGAAGGAGAACGAGAACCAGAGCAGGCGGGAGAGGTAGAGGGTGAGAGAGAAGAAAAAGAGAAGGGCAGAGGCAGAGGGAGACAGAGCAAGAGAATAAGAGGGAGGCAAGGCAAGAGGTCGAGGTAGAGGGAGGCAGAGAGAGGGAGAGGGTAAAAGAGTAGAGAGAGATATATATGCAGAGACAGAGCAAGAGAAGGAGAGGGGCAAAATAAGAGAGGAGAAGGGAAACAGAGCAAGAGAGAGAAGAAAGAGAGAGATGCAATGGAGAACGATGCATTCAATATATCCAGCATAAATAGAATTTAATATAGAGAAAGAGAGAAGTATAGACAAGTAAACAATTCTATGTCCACGGGAGAGACGTAAACATGCATATACCTTGGGCTGAATAACTGGAAAAAGTAAAAACGTCTGGGAAGGAGACTAGCAAGGTGATTTGATATTGTAGCAGAGTTGGGAGATACACCCTATATTAGGTTTAATACCAGATTTCCCATAGGGTTGTACTCAAACGATTGACATTCTTCTCCCATAGATATAACACGCAAAATTAGGCATTTTATTACATTGTTTGTGATTGTATATGATAATATGTTATAATAGTCGAAGAAGATCATAAAATCAAATTTAAAACGACGGCAAAAAAAAAAAAAAAAATGACCCACCAGGAATCGAACTTGGGTCGCCGGAATGGGAGGCAAGTGCTATGACCACTATACCAAAATAATCCACATAGACATTACACGTGAACGGAAAATGGAATTCTCAAATCCCACTTTGCAAGTGAAATATGAGCATGATCCCGGCATCTGATCGAAAAATAAAGGGCACACTTGTGATAGCTTATTGTCTCAGCTACAACATACTCAAAGCTCAGCGAAAACAAAACTAAAACGACGGAGATATTGCTCGCGAAAGACGGAATGTAGAATCCAGTTTTGAGAAAAAGTCATGTCCCATAGAGAATACACGCAAAATGTGAAAAATTGACATGCCTCCTTTAATCGCAAAAATACGCCATGATGCCTTTGTCAAAATGAAAAATCGTGGTGACTGCATTTGTAGAGAATTGTCTCAGCTAGAACATATCAAAATTTGGAAGAAAATCGACAACCGATTACAGCAATATTATCAAATGAATACAAAAATTATGATGTCATATTTTCAAAATCAAATTTTCGAGTTCATATGCAAATATGATGACGTCAGAACATACGATTGACAAAATACATGAAATCACATAAACATTTCATGGGCTTCCAAAAATGTTAAAAATTTGGGGGTATTTAGGCATTCTGACGAGCTATGGCGGATTTTATATAGACATGTTTTTACCACTTTTTACATTATATTGCCCATTGACGCGCGCACGAATTTTAAAGTTTGACGCACGCGTGTGGCATTATGGAAGGTCGAGAATTACTGGAAATAGTTGGAAATTGTCAAAAATAGTGTCAGAAATAAAAACCATGCGAAAAAAGGCGTTTTTACGATGTACGCGCTGCGCGCGAACGACGCGCGCGGACGCGCACGGACGGAAATTTTGAAATGCTTAAAATGACCTGATTCGTACTCTCCATTAATAGTTAAGTGATTTTGAGCTTTTTAAAATTTTGACGCGCGCGTACGCGCGCGTCATGACCTTTATGTGACCTTTGATGACATGACCTGTTGACCCTTGACCTGAAGTATATGTGATATGAATATGAATGACCTTTGATGACGCATCATGAAGATATGATTGATCATGTGATTTCACAAAATGGCGCCTGGATGACGTCACGATGACCTGATGACCTTGAAAATGTTCCTGTCACGTCTCATGACAATGACCCATGACTGTGCCAAAATTGAAAGAAATTGACTGTACCGATCTTGAGTTATCGTCGGAACAAAAATTGGAGGAAATAAAAATAAATAAATAATAATAATAATAACTAGAAATGTAATTCGTCATGAAGACGAATTAGGTGGTCTGTTACGTAATCTGAATAACTGATCTTGTAGAAAATTGTCTTAGCTACAACATATCAAAATTTGGAAGAAAAAAGAGCTTAAATAAGCTAGATAGTGCTCAAAGATTAATGTTATGTAGATTCATGATGTGAACGAAATTCGACTTTCGTAAACATAACACGCACGTTAAGAAAATTCTGACATGTCGCCTTTAATTGAAATTTTCACTTTGATGACGTCATCAAAACGAAAAGTGAGGACAACTTATCTTGTAGGGAATTGTCTTAGCTACAACATATCTAAATTTGGAAGAAAACAATTAATATTTACAGAGATACAATCAATTTTCCATAAATATGCGGACGTCATAATATGCAAATTCGTAATTTGAGTTCCAAGGCCTTTATGATGACGTCACGATATATGTACTGGCAAAATGAGACATGAAATCATATCTCCAATTCATACTCTATCCAAATATGAAAAAAATGGAGAGAATTCAGGCATTCTGACGAGCTATGGCGGATTTTATATAGACATGTTTTTACCACTTTTACATTATATTGCCCATTGACGCGCGCACGAATTTTAAAATTTGACGCACGCGTGTGGCATTATAGAAGGTCGAGAATGACTGGAATCATTTGGAAATTGCCAAAAAAAGTGTCAGAAATACAAACCATGCGAAAAACGGCGTTTTTACGATGTGTACGTGCTGCGCGCGCGCACAACGCGCGCGCGGACGCGCACGGACGGAAATTTTGAAATGCTTAAAATGACCTGATTCGTACTCTAGTTTAATAGTTAAGTGATTTTGAGCATTTAAAATTTTGACGCGCGTACGCGCGTCATGACCCTTATGTGACCTTTGACGACATGACTTGTTGACCCTTGACCTTAAGTATATGTGATATGAATATGAATGACCTTTGATGACGCATCATGAAGATATGATTGATCATGTGATTTCACAAAATGGCGCCTGGATGACGTCACGATGACCTGATGACCTTGAAAATGTTATTGTCACGTCTTATGACAATGACCCATGACTGTGCCAAAATTGAAAGAAATTGACTGTACCGATCTTCAGTTATCGTCGGAACAAAAAGTGGAGGAAATAAATAAAAACTAGAAATGTAATTCGTCATGAGGACGAATTAGGTGGTCTGTTATGTAATCTGAATAACTGATCTTGTAGAAAATTGTCTTAGCTACAACATATCAAAATTTGGAAGAAAATCGATCCATATTTACAGAGATACAATCAATTTTCCATAAATATGCTGACGTCATAATATGCAAATTCGTATTTTGAGTTCCAAGGCCAAAGGGCAAAGGGCAGAGCTATAGAAAATTAAGGAACATTACAAGACATAATAGAAGGAGAACGAGAACCAGAGCAGGCGGGAGAGGTAGAGGGTGAGAGAGAAGAAAAAGAGAAGGGCAGAGGCAGAGGGAGACAGAGCAAGAGAATAAGAGGGAGGCAAGGCAAGAGGTCGAGGTAGAGGGAGGCAGAGAGAGAGGAGAGGGTAAAAGAGTAGAGAGAGATATATATGCAGAGACAGAGAGGAGAAGGGAAACAGAGCAAGAGAGGAGAAAGAGAGAGATGCAATGGAGAACGATGCATTCAATATATCCAGCATAAATAGAATTTAATATAGAGAAAGAGAGAAGTATAGACAAGTAAACAATTCTATGTCCACGGGAGAGACGTAAACATGCATATACCTTGGGCTGAATAACTGGAAAAGTAAAAACGTCTGGGAAGGAGACTAGCAAGGTGATTTGATATTGTAGCAGAGTTGGGAGATAACCCTATATTAGGTTTAATACCAGATTTCCCATAGGGTTGTACTCAAACGATTGACATTCTTCTCCCATAGATATAACACGCAAAATTAGGCATTTTATTACATTGTTTGTGATTGTATATGATAATATGTTATAATAGTCGAAGAAGATCATAAAATCAAATTTAAAACGACGGCAAAAAAAAAAAAAAAAATGACCCACCAGGAATCGAACTTGGGTCGCCGGAATGGGAGGCAAGTGCTATGACCACTATACCAAAATAATCCACATAGACATTACACGTGAACGGAAAATGGAATTCTCAAATCCCACTTTGCAAGTGAAATATGAGCATGATCCCGGCATCTGATCGAAAAATAAAGGGCACACTTGTGATAGCTTATTGTCTCAGCTACAACATACTCAAAGCTCAGCGAAAACAAAACTAAAACGACGGAGATATTGCTCGCGAAAGACGGAATGTAGAATCCAGTTTTGAGAAAAAGTCATGTCCCATAGAGAATACACGCAAAATGTGAAAAATTGACATGCCTCCTTTAATCGCAAAAATACGCCATGATGCCTTTGTCAAAATGAAAAATCGTGATGACTGCATTTGTAGAAAATTGTCTCAGCTAGAACATATCAAAATTTGGAAGAAAATCGATCAATATTTACAGAGATACAATCAATTTTCCAAAAATATGCTGACGTCATAATATGCAAATTGAAATTTTGAGTTCGGAGGCCATTATGATGACGTCATGAGTTAATTGAGGGTCAAATGAGACATGAAATCATATCTCCGACTCATAATCTATCCAAATATGAAAAAAATTGGGAGTTCCCATCCATTCTGAAGAGTTACAATGAATTTTGTATAGGCATGTTTTTGCCCATATATGCTATGTATTACAAGAGCTCGCGCGCACGGACATTTATCTTGAATGGACGCTCATCTTGTTATTAATGGTCAATAAGAGATAAACATGGTATCAAATTGTTTGAAAAATATGGGAAATATCATGAAAGAAAAAAATGGCGATTTTATGTTGTGTAATGGTGTTACGCGCGAAAACGCGCGCGCATGTGCGTGTGCGCGTTTTTTGCGAAATGCTTAAAATGGCCTGAAACGTATCCAAAATGAATTTGAGACGATTTGGAGCATTTTGAAATTTTGCGCGCGCGCTGACGCGCGGACGTACGCATGCGCGCGCGTTTTTTGACCTGAAATTGACCGGACGGATATTGACCTTGATCATGATAAATATGAATGAGAAATGACTTTCCGTTATGAAGATATGATCATGAGTTGAAAGTACCAAAAAAACACAAAATGGCGCCTGGATGACGTCATGAAGACTTGATGACCTTGAAAATGTTCCTGTCACGTCTCATGACTATGACCTATGACTGTGCCAAAATTGAAAGAAATTGACAAAACCGATCTTGAGTTATCCTCGGAACAAAAAAGGGGGTAGAAATAAATAAAAATAAAGAATAAATAAATAAAGAAAGAAAATTCTGACAAAAACAATAGGTGATCTGTCGATGCCGACAGACCACCTAATAAATAAATAATAAATAAATAAATAATAAAAAAGAAAATTCTGACGAAATTAATAGGTGATCTGTCGATTACGACAGACCACCTAATAAATAAAGAAAGAAAATTCTGACAAAAACAATAGGTGATCTGTCGATGCCGACAGACCACCTAAAAAGTTTTATTTTGAATGAAATTTACGCACCGGCAGCTTTATTTCGCGAATTTGAATGAACTTTGTATCAAAACGAGTGAAAAGCTTACGAAATTGACCGAGAAATCCTATATTTTCATTCGTTGAAAGATTAACGTTAATTCTATTCAACTCGGCTGACGCGTCGTTGTATAGAACGTTAATCTTTCAACTCATGAAAATATTCGCACTATTGAACTCATAAGCATTCATTATTTGTATAATATATCAAGGTTGATTTTCATCAAAAGAAATCGCAATTCATCCAATTTTCTATACATACTACAAACATTAAATTTGAAGTGAGCTCATTTTAGGCCGTTGCATTTTAAAGTTTTTAAATAAAAATATCATATTCATTGGTGTCGGAAATTGAGATGTTATTAGAGTATGACCAAGATTCGGCGGCTGAGTCGGCGTGACTTAATTGTCGTTCATTGGCCACCAGTTTCCTGCCGGGTCCATCCAGTCGCGGGGAAACTCACTGCCCTTCGGTGTCCGCCACTGATTGGTCATTCGATGGTCTGTAAAATACTGGTCATGATCAGTGGACGAGTTTCGCCGTAGATGGCGTATGATATTCTTGACCATCGATCATCGTGCAGTAATATTTAGCAGCAGCATGAGTAGGCATACCCATCGTTGAGCACAGATCACCGCCAAAGACATGTGTCGAATACGAACATTTACTTCCGGCATGTTTACAAACACACGCAGCTAGACAACAGCGGAATTAAACACGAGCCAGACTTTTTTAAACTTGAAATTTTGAAAGTGACAATATAACTAAAATACAAGTAGTAGCCTAGTGTTAGTTGGATCAAAAATAAAAAAAGGGCGCGCTCTAGTTGACCTCCGAGACAGGCGCGCCGGAAGCAGTTTGCATGGGATTGGGGGGGGGGGGCAAACATTCCAGGGGGTTCACCTTTCAGGGGCAGTGGCGTAACGAGCAAAAAGTACAAGGGACGGAGCCCCCGGAAGCTCAGGGGTTTTAGGCATTAAATTACGGTCAGATAAGCATATTTAGATACCATATTTGTGACACTGGCATGTCACTATATTGGCGTGTGGTCAATTAAGGGGGCTGAGCCCCATGAAGCTCAGGGGTTTCAGGCTTTTAATTATTGTGAGATGAGCATTCAAGGGCCCGTCTTAGAGCCCCTGGTGGGGTTCAGGGGCGGATCCCCGGAAAGCTCAGGGGTTTTAGGCATTCAATTACGGTCAGATGAGCATATTTTGATACCTCATTTGTGACACTGGCGGGTCACTCATTCTTTCTTTCTCACTTTCTTTCTTTTTCTCTTCAACATACTTTTTCAATAAAGTGAGGGGGCTTGAGCCCCGAGCCCCCGCCGTTATGCAGATCCTGACATGAAGGCTTCTAAATAAGACTATATGTTTGCCTGACTGTAAATTTGGGAATTTGTAATTTTCCAAAAAACGCATTAAAAAATTGAGAAAAATCCGGGAAAATCATATCATTTCAGCAACATTTGTAAATCACTGGTATCGAATAAGAAATAAACCACGTTGAATTTTATTTGGGGGCAACTGCCCCCATCAGTACGCCAGTGTTCAGGGGCTTATGTCTTCTCACCCCATCATAAAACACCCACACACGCTTTCCCATCCTCTCACAATATTTCCACGATATGCGCGTATCGCTATTATAAAATCCTCCATTAATTGATAAATATAGGGGCATGCGGAATGTTTTGGAAGTTTCATTCCTGATTACTCTCCTTTTCTTTGAATGGAATATAATTGTGATTGTGATCAATTCATTTTTTTTTTTTTGGTTAAAAAATACAAACCATTTTTACTCCTTTACTGCTGATTTTTTTTCCGGGGGGAGGCGAAAAAGCGTTTTTCCCCCTCACTTATGTATATGCCTTATGTATATAATTTTATACAGAAAACAAAATATACGAAATTAAACAAATGTATTGAATGCATAATTAACATTGGATTGATACAATATTTCATATGTACATAATTTTATACAGAAAACAAAATATACGAAATTAAACAAATGTATTGAATGCATAATTAACATACATTAGATGCAGGAGGGCTACAGCATAAGCAAAGTAGCTTGACGTGCCCGCAGCCCTCAACTTAGATACAACAATATAAATAAAAAAGCAGAACAGTGACTTCCAGAGAAGAAAAGAAAAGAGGAGAGAGGGAGCGTTGGTTTTCTTTTAATACAATAAAACTAAAACATCTGCTGATTAAATGCAGGTTCATTCATGGATGGATAAACGATGCTAGCGACCCTCTTCTCGTTTTATGAATAGCGACCCTCATTTCTTATTATGAATAGCGACCCTCTCGTCGTACTATGAATAGCGACCCTCTCCTCGTATTATGAATAGCGACCCTTTTCTAGTATTATGAATAGGGACCCTCATGAATAACGACCCCGATTTTTTATTATGAATAACGACCCTTTGAATTGGAGGTATAACACTTGTTATCAATATATGTGAAGAACTTCTTGTGGTATGAGCTTCATACATGGTGACAGTCAGGGGGGGGGGGGCGGAGCGACTTCCAAAGTGGGGGGCACCAACAAAAAGGGCACTTTCTGGAGAAGAAAAAGGGCACCTAAAAATTGGAAATCTCAAAGCGAAATTATATACAAACTGAAAAGACCTTTGATAATTAACATAATTATATAATTTATAAATGCGAGCGAGCGAGTTTTGGGGGAAATTGGTCTTGGTCGCTTGAAATTAGAGGCGCGTTTAATGATGAGAGGAAAAGGGGCCACTTATCGAAAGGGATAAGACGCTTATTAGATAGAAAAGGAGTACGTGTCAAAGTACAAAGGGTAATTATCAGAGGTGAAAATTGGGCACTTCTTACACCTACAAAAAGCGGCACTCACCAGGGATGAAAAAGGGCACTTATGAGAATGGGAAATTGGCATTTGTCGACGGAAAAGGGGCACCCATCTAATTTTGATAGGGGCGTTTACAAGAGGTGAAAAGGTGCATTTATGAAAAGGGGATAGGTCCCTTAATATTAGAAAGGAAAAGGGAAACGTACCATTGTTAACAAAGAAACTATGAGAGGTGAAAAGGGGCACTGACCAGATATGAAAATAAGCACTTATGAAAATGATAACTTATTATAAAGGAAAATCTGCATTAGTTGAAAGAAAAGGGGCACCGATCAGATTTTCATGGGGCATTTAGCAGAGGTGAAAGGGGGCTTTTATGAGAAGGGGAAGTGGCTCTTATTAACAAGAAAAAAGAGGCACATGTTAAAATAAACGGGGCACTTATCAGAGATGGAAAGAGGTGATAATGAGAAGGGAAGAGGGCATTTATAAGAAGGAAAAAGAGTATTTATTAGAAAGGAAAAGGGCGTGTGTCAAAACAAAAGGGTTATTAAAGGTAAAAAGGGACACTCATCAGAGATTTGTTAAAAGAGCACTTATCAGGAGGGGAAGGGGCACTTATTAAAGTGAACTAGTATCTCTCAGATTTGAAAAGAAGCAATTATCGGAGGTGAAGGGGGCACTTATCTGAAGTGAACGGGAGTAACTTCTCGTACCTGAAAAGGGTTATTTACCAGAGATGAAAAGGGTTTTTTTTTAATGGGGGAACTTATCATTAGGAAAGGGATCAACTATTAGAAAGGAAGAGGCACATGTAAAAATAAAAGGTGCGCTTATCCGAGTTAAAAAGCGGGTAGTTATTCAAAGGGGAAGTGGCACTTTTTAAAAAGGAAAAGGGGCACTTGTAAAAGGGGCACCTCTCAGATTTGAATAGGTCAATTATCAGAAGTGAAGGAGGCACTTATCAAAAGGGCACTTGTCTTATGAGAATGGAAAATGTACACTAATTGCAAAGGAAAATGGGAACTTGTCGAAGGAAAAGGGGCACGTGTCAAAATAAAAGGGGCACTTATCAGGGGTAAAAAAGAGGAGGATGCACTTTTACAAATTAATAGGGGTACTTGTCAAGGTAAAAGGGGCACTTTACCTATGTACAAAGGGGCACTTCTTACAAAGTTAAAGGGGCACTTTTCTTATGTAACAATGGGCACTTTTGGGTACTTAAACAAGTTGGGGCACTGTGCCCCCCACCCCCCCCCCCTACCCCCCCCTCCGGGAGGGCCGCCTCTGGTGACAGTATTACTATAGGAAGATGGTCCAATTACATTTTTAGGCTAGTAGTCAAGATCATAGTCGTCAGCTGGCATTTGATAAATAGGCTTTTGTTTTTGTTTTCATTCGTGACATGTCACGAATATTCCATCCATTTCCTATACTGAATTTAGGGCGGAGGCATATATAAGAAGCATTCGCATTTTTCTTGCTTATTTTGTGACAATATTTAACAAAATGTTCCATATAGAACGCTTGATACAAGATTTTACTTTTCATCTCTTCTCTTCCTCTTTCTGCAGCCTTTTTTGTGGTCATCTTTCAATCCATTATAATGTATGACAACTTGTTAAATTTGAAGTGTAAAGATATCAGGTTGATAGTTTTGATCATGGTAACACGGTAGGCTTAAGACCTAACCAGTGTGTTAGAACCTTTGGAATGTTCTCAAATTCTCAGTAGAAGCCATGTTTCTTTATTTACTTTTTTATTACCTTGGTAAAATAACATTGTTCTTTTTTTAAATATAATAACAGCATCTTTTTTACCGCCCATCTCTTCATTTCTCCTTGCAGGATGATAGAGGCGCTGATCGAAGCTGATAAACATCTCAAGATCTTCCCAGGAGCCAATCAGTCAGTATCTATCAAATTTGTACATTATGATCTATAAATTCCATAAATATGTTTACACCATGACCAATTTATCGGAATCTCAAAAATGTAATGCATCTCTGAAAAGTAATGAACACTATTTAACTTAATTTGAACAGTGTTGCAAATTCGATTCAAAGTGCTATGAATTGTTTGATAAACGAACACATTGTGAATTTTTTTAAAGCACATCTTGTAAACAATTTACACGTTTCCCTGCATCATTAACTTCAAAAAATTTAATTTAAAAAAAAATCAAGGAAAAGTGACCACATTTACCCAAAAATTCTTTTGTGTTTCTGAAGTACTTTAAATAAATGCTTAAATATATACAGTTCAAACTATTTTCCATTTTCACAGAAATGGTGAACTGTGCTTTTAGACTTGTACACTATCGCTTTATTCTAAACTCTTTCTGATTTTGGAATTGTTTTTACCGATACCCTTGAACAGGAGAAAGCTGACCATGTCTGAGTCAGTGGCGAATCCAGGGGGGGGGGCCGGGCCCCCTCCCCTAGCAAAAAAAACCGGTAAAAACACCCTTTTTTTGAAGAAAAAAAAGAAGATGGGCCCTCCTGGCGCCCAAAGGGGTGGTGGTGGAAAAATAACCCTTCCCGTAGGAAAACAATTTTCGGGTGCCAAAAAAAATTGTGCTCACTACCCCCCACCACTGAGCGAAAAATCGGCCGGCACGATTTTCAAATTTCCGCACGAAGTGGGCCCCTTTTTAGGCCCCCTCCCTTGCCGCCGGCTGCATCCGCCCCTGGTCTGAGTCATTCGGTGACATGCATGCCCACACACACCTGACAGACAGTTTGCTAGAACATATCCTCTTCTTGCAGGAGGATCGTCTCAATGAATCCAAAGATTTGCATTGGAAATGTTTAAGAAATAAATATTTGTGTCTTTAATGAGTGGACTTGCACATCCCTCTTTCTCATTTTGGGATATTTGTTTTAACTGATACCCTTAAACAGGAAAATGCTGACCATGTCTCAGTCATTGGATGACATGCATGCCTACACACACCTGACAGACAGTGTGCTAGAACATATCCTCATCTCACAGGACGTTAATCTCAAGAAATCCAAAGACATCATTCAGAATATCCTCACCAGAAAGCTCTACAAGTATGTGGGACAGGTAAAACCAGCAGCAAACATAGAACTAGAGGTGAGTATTATACAGGGTGGCCTAAAAAGAGTGCAACACCTGAGATCTAAAATTCCATCAATATCATTGACACAGTCACAGTTTCGTTGTCTTGTATTTTATTTAGTAGATTTTTTTCCCAAGTAAAATGACACCAAGACCATCAATTTTGGGTGAGGAATTTTGTATTTTCTTGCTAGTTTTGTGAGGCAATGTCGTTTTCTAAATTTGCTTCTTTTGCAACCATAGTCATGCTTGAAGCAATTTGCGCATGACGGTTTCCTATGCAATCAGTTGTATTAACGAGAGTTGGTGATTGTGAACACAGCTTTATCTGTCAACTAATTCAAGAAAACTTCTGAAGTCCAATTTACTTGGGCGGTAGAGCCGAGGGCGGCCAGGGGCGTTTTCAGGTAGCTTAGACATCAGAGAAAAAGTTGAAAAACAAAATTAAAGTGGAAATCCCTTGAAATCTTAACATTTCCTCTGGATTTATAAAAAACATGGATAATTAGTCCTTTTTTCTATTTACCCTATAATATATTATGAAGATTGTGTTTCTATCCATTTTAACCCATTCATGCAGTGAAATAAACTATCAGGAATATGTGAGAGCAATTTCATATCAATAGCTTAAAAACTCCATGTTAAATTGAAAGATTTATAAAATAAGTCACCTTTGCACTAAAACTGTGAATATGTAAGATTTTACTGTTTGAAGGAGTAAATTTATACCCTTATTGTGCATACCGAAATTAAATATTTTACTGAGGTATTCTTCAATGTATTATCTTTGAACTGGGCAAGAAAAAAAAGAAGAAAAAAAATTACCAAAAATGAGTTTTGGCGCACTTTGGGTCATCCATGGCCCACTGTGCGCCGCCCCTGCTTATTTATTCAGTTAGAGGATAGTGGATTGTATTGAGTCATCCGTTCTTTTTTAAGTGACATATTTTTGTTTAAGTGGCCCAATTATTATATTGAGCAATGTGTGCAGTACTTGGTAACTGTAAGGAAAAGGTGCTATATTGAATACCTTTTGGACTGGATTGGATCATACATATCTGTTGAATGCATTAGTTTTCTTGATGTTTTCCAGCCACTGGAAATCAGCGAAAAGATCCGTCAAGCAGTGAAGGACCTGAAAGGACCCCAGCTTAAAAAAGGTGACCTGTTGGTACATGTAAGTATCCGATACTACCCTACTGACTTGAGTAGATCGGACTCATAGAGGAAAGTCACTACAAAGTTTGACTAAATTGATGGAATTCATTAATGCTAATGAAATTTTTTTTAAATATACAAAACTTATTACATTATACCTAGGTGACACCAACAAAATGACTACACACCTACTCCAAACGGACTGATTTTTGGCCATTTGGGGCAATGTAATTTCTTGTTTGGTCCGTTGTTGGTATGGTACGGGGTATGGTATCTATCTGACTGGAATGATTGATGTAATAATGACTTTAAATGAGTAGGAAGGAAAATTCTTCTTAACTGTTGGGAGGTTTCGTGTTATTTAAAATGTGCCTTCTTTCATGAGTGCAATAGGGATTTTACCCCTGAGTGACTTGCTAGATCTTGAGGAAGATTTTCGACACCATGAGTGTCAATGAGGTGAGAATTGCAAGAGTGGCTATATTCATTTTAATAACATGATAATTACAGAGAGGAAAATGAATTCATTTCATTTTAGAGCTCACTGAGAGACTGAAGATGGTTCATTTCTATCCCTTATAACGTTGTGTGCGTGTGATTTGGTTTTTGCAGAGATTTGTTAATCAGATATGACGTTTTATTTGTCTGAGACATATAACGTTACCCTCTGAAAGAGGTGACTCAGTTTCGAAATGGGTCCATCAGAGTCAGTTTGTAGACGAAGACAGAAAGCTGAGCATACCACCGATGGTACCGCTAAACCAACTAATATTTCCCTATCTTCTATTGTTAATGTCTGTCAGGTGGGGAAGATGGACTATGGAATGGGAGACCAGAACCCTTTAGACCACGTCATGTTCTACTCCAAGGAAGACAAGGACAAGGCCTTCACGATCGGTAGAGAAAAGGTAGGGAATTATGCAGACTTTCATGTAATTTGCCATTACGCCCTTCTGGCTCTCAGCACATAATACAATGTTATATAAACGTTTACCTTGCATGTACCAATGGAAAACAACTTTCTGTATTATACATGGTCAACTAATCTGAATATCGATCACCTGTAGCTTAAAACGATCAAAAGGCGCATATTCTCATACATACCATTTCAGCATAAAGGTTCATGCTTTAGAGGGATTTGCCAGTAATTTTCAGTAAATTATTATCTGTGCTCTTGTGTATAGCGTACAATGCAGTATGGTGATAGTCATACTGATTATAGGAAAGAGGGTTAGTGATGGTTGTGGATAGTCTATAAAGACTTGATTGCCCATTATCCATACCAACATTTTGTGGTATTCCTACATGTACACCGGAATTGGTATGGAGGGAGGGGCAGTGGCGGCCATTGGCTGCTTTTGACAGGTGCTTCCCCTGGCCCCACTGCATGGGGCTGGCCTACAGTTATTCACTTTCAAAATCACCGTGTGAAGAACCCATCCTCTTGCTGAGTCCTGTCACGAATGTATAGATAAATTGATTCGATTTTAAGGTCATGCAGGGACAAAATGTTAGTCAAATATTAATGCATGTATGTTTCATTGACATCAGTTGTCCAAGATGCTTCCAGACATTTTTGAAGAGCGCTACATCCGTCTCTACAGTAAGAATGCGGAGAATGTCGCCATGGCCAAGATATGTTTCGATGCATGGTGTAAGACAATCGAGTGCAAGCCAAAGGTAAGTAAGATACCATGATAGTGATGCTCAAATGTGCTTTAGGTTTGCTATGCGGTCGATTTCCTTCCATAATCAAATCCCTTACTTTAACCTTGGTAACACTACAATTAACCCTAACCTTGAACCTGAACTAAACGCAGTTTTAACCCTAACCCTATCAAAGATCATTAAGCAAATGTCAGGGCACACTTTGCATTTATCATTGCACTTGATTTATTTGAACATTTTGCAAGAAGGCATCTTTATTTTAATCACCAACATTCTGCTTCATACAACTTTCCTTTTCCTCTATGGAATGCCTAAATGAAATTGTAATTTCTTCATGGACAGCTATAGAATCTTTGCTCCTTTCTTTCTATATCCTTAATTTGGACATGCCGTATACAAGCCTTGCATTTTAGCATGTGCTACTCTTTTTAGAGAAAAAAATCCTTAAGGTTGTAGCTTTTGTATCAAACATGTATATTGTGAAATTATTTATATTTTTTTTTACTATTTACTCATATTTATGCCAGCACAACATTTTTATCGGAAATGTATTGATTTTTTTTACAATCGATGTTATGAAGTTAATTGTATGATTCTTTGAAAACCGTAAACAAATCTGAAGCTGAAGCTGAATCTGTAATGTACTTAAAGGTAAAGACCAGTTTTGGAAACGCCCCTCTCTCAAAAAATGAAATGGAAGCTCTCATTACCAATCATGTGAAAGAATATGTTTTGACTAATACGTGATGATACAAATTTTGCCGGGAAAGTCGGGAAAACCGCCTACTAATTGATATATTTGGTAAATTATTATATCTATTGAGACAAAATAGATATCGCGCGCGCGGTCGCGTAGTCCCATATACATCTTTCTGTGTACATTGCTTGTAACTTTACTAAGACTGGGCCAAATTTCTTATCATTTTGATGATTCCAGAACCTTGCAGTATACACCAATACTTATATGCTAGATGATCAACCTTTTCTGATCGATTCCACAACCTTTCTTTCACAATGCAATCGCATGACCAGAACTAGTCTTTATCTTTAAATAACCAGTCATTGTTATAAGGATGGACTAATTTTACCCATTTGTGGTATTTTTTGTTATACAGTCTCCTAAAAACAGACCTGTGGAGGAAGAAATCGGCAGCCCGTCTATACAGTGCGTATCAAAAGAAAGTGTACCCAACTTCGGTAGCCCCTAATTAAAAAGTCATGACCTATATGACTTTGAAAGCTATTCATGATGAAGAATAACCTGTGTTCTGTCCAATGATACTCTAATCAAAATATTTCTGACACGGGTGACTGAGCATCAGGGTCTTTAGAAAGTGTTGTCGAAATTGCCTTGTTCCAAGTTTGGGCTGATGGAACGAATGTGGGTCAGGCCATATGCATGTGCTTCTTTGATCTTAAATCCTTTTAAAAGTTAAATTATGCCTCGTGCTTCAGTGCTTCATTGTTTAAAATGATGCAATGTATCTATGCTTTAACATAAGCTTGTTTCAATCCATGGAATAACCTTTAGTTATTTTGAACAGCCTACTATAACTTCTCCTCTCATGATATCTAATTTCTCTCAGCTCACTTGCCCACTAGTTCACACGCGTAAGGAGCATAAGGTGTTTATCTCGAATAACGAATGAAAAGTAAAAGGTTAATTACTAAACCAAAATGCAAAAAAAAAACATATGACGATAAGTATCAAAGAAATTGAAGGTACATTTTCATGAAAAAAGATAACGTCTCAATTAAACGTTATCCTCAAAAAGAAGGGTAACCTTAAACAAGAGATGCGAACAAAGTCAAGATTGTATCATCATAACGAAGAGAATATCATAAAATTTGCTTGTCGTAAGCATTTCATTAACCCTTGTCTTGTTGTTGTTTCAATTAAATTGTATCTTAATGTGAAAGAGGATGTCATTTAAGAAATGCAAAGATTTCCCCCAAAAAATGTGTTTAAAGACAAATATTGATAAAAGAATAATTTGGGTTTTCTGTTGTACGCAGGAAACGTAAATTTTGTATTCTTTCATCTTTCAATGTGTCTTAAATGATATCTTCTTTCACATTATAATACAATTTAAGTGAAATTTTGCCATCAAATTTTGGAGGCTCCCAACACTTTAGAGGGGCTTTAAGCATCATACTTTGCAGTTGGGTGTGATGGTCTGAATATTCATATGTAAGTGAGCAAAGCGAGCGAGCAGAAAATTTAACATTGTGAGGTCGCATTGCGAAAGTTACATCTTATAAAGAGGAAATCACAATTTCATCATGAAAGACTGAAAAGACCTTCAATATGTTACATAATTTATAAACTATTCTTTGGGGGAATAGGTGAACTTTTCGAAGAAAATGGGGTATTTATCAGAGATGAAAAGGGGTATTTATGAAAAGGGTAATGGGCTCTTATCACAAGGAAAGGGGGCACTTATTAAAAAAGGCACGTGTCATAATAAAAGGAACACTTATCAGAGGTGAAAGGGGGCACCTCTTAGATTTTAATAAGGGCAATTATCAGAGGTAAACGGGGAACATATCAGAGGTGCAAAGGGGCACTTATAAAATGTGTAACTGGCATCTATTAGAAAGAAAAAGGGGCACTGTATCTGAAGTAAAAGGTGCCCTTTTCCTTTGTAAAAATGATCACATAGGGTACTTGAAAAGATGGGGGCACTGTGCTCCCCCTCTTATAGCACCACCTCTGAGCCTTGACGATACAATAGTATTTAATAGCAATATGTCAGTCATATACTGTAGTACCCATCATATGAACGAGTTTGAGTTTGTTTGTTTTACCCGACTGCTAAGAAAGCATGTGTATGCTTGTAATTAAGCAACCAGCAATTACTTGTACATGCCAAAAAACCTAGTTGAAATTTGTAAATTTGACATTAATTTTGGTGGTGGTGATATGATTAGCCAGTACAATAATGTATTGTAATCGGTGGTGGTGACTTTTAAACTCAATTTTTAGACTATTGTATGCTAAATACTGATTTTAGAATGTAATCTTAGCTGTTTTATCATGCCTTTATCATTTCAAAAGTTTGATTAATGTAACAAATTGAAGGGAAAAAAATAACTTGTTTGATGTTGTTTATGTGAGTAATGGTGTAGGGTTTCATATGTACACTGTATAGTTCTCTAACTTCTCTCTCTCTTTAAGTGCCATATCGATTGACTTTGGCGATCAAGCTGTTCCACAACCCTCGGCTCCTAGCCTTCTCTATTAGCACCACTCCCAGTTCCTTCACTCCTCTCTCTTCTAACAATTTCTGCAGACTGTCCATCCAAAGTATCCTTCTTCCCCTACTCCTCCTTCCCACAATTTTCCCTGTCAAGGGAAGATTCTCTTGGCCTACTTCGTGTAATGTGACCCATGAACTTCAACTGCCTAATCAACATATCACGTATCATTTTCCTTTGCACTCCAGCTCTTCTAAGAACTTCCTCATTACT
Source organism: Mesocentrotus franciscanus (assembly GCA_037976565.1). Taxonomy (NCBI): domain Eukaryota; kingdom Metazoa; phylum Echinodermata; class Echinoidea; order Camarodonta; family Strongylocentrotidae; genus Mesocentrotus; species Mesocentrotus franciscanus. The sequence goes on from CP137676.1 coordinate 7,627,646, forward strand.
AACTTTATCAGTCCAAGGGATTTTCATCATTCTTCTTAAAAACCACATTTCGCAACTTTCCAACCGCTTTTTAGTATCAGAGGCTAAAGTCCATGTTTCACTACCATACATAAGTACTGGGTAGATGTAACAATTAAGTACTCTTATTCTGGTCCTCATACCCATTTTGCGATTTTTCAGAATTTTGCCTAACTTTGAAAATGCAGATTTAGCGAGAGCTATCCTTCTCTTGATTTCTGTCTCACATCTGGCATCATCGGAGATCATGCTGCCGAGATAGTTAAAAAAGGAGACTTGTTTAATTACCTGTTCTTTCAGTTACTCTAACTTAATTAAATTGAAATGTTGTTGATTTATTGACAACGCACGCAATAATGTTGTAAAGTATGAAAGTTTGCGTAGTTGAGATAATGAATTACACTTCAAATTAGCTAACTATATATCAACGAGTAATAAAAATGCCATATAGAAAGTAATTCCCTTATTTTTTTCATTGAAAATAAGATGTTTCTGACAAATAGGTCAGTATGAATATTGCTCGTATATGAAAAAGCAATAATAACATGGATAATGATCGACATTAAAAAAAGAAAAAAATGTTCGATAATCTTTCAACCTCACGCTATATGAAAAGTCTGACAAATACGCCATAGAAATAGATTTTATGTGACACATAGTTGAAGTACTTTCAGAATGAACTGTGTAATGTGCAATGACTATAACTGCCTTGTTTTTAACCCTGCTGATTCATAAATGCTCAAATTACAGCCCCATGCAATGAAGTCCACTCTCTACTGCGTATGAAAAAGTTTGAGTTTGTTTGTTTGTTTTACCCGACTGCTATTAAAGAAAGCATGTGTATGCTTGTAATTAAGAAACCATCAAGTACATGTACATGTCTAAAGACCTAGTTCGTCGCCTATTGACATTTTTAACGTAGCAGTAACATTTGACATTAATTTTGGTGGTGGTGATATGATTAGCCCATACAATATTTGTATTGTAATCGGTGAGGGTGACTTTTAAACTCAATTGTTAGACTATTGTATGCCAAATACTGATTTGAGAATGTAATCTTAGCTGTTTTAACATGCCTTTATCATTTCAAAATGTGACAGATTGAAGAAACAAAAAAACTTGTTTGATATTGTTTGTGTGAGTAATGGTGTAGAGATTTATATGTACACTGTAGTTCTCTAACTAAGTAAATTGAAATATTGCTGATTTATTGACAACGTAAATGTTGTAGTTTGAAAGTGTGCGTAATCAAGATAATGTAATTACACTACAAATTAGCTGAGTATATAATTATTATCAACTAGTAATAAAAATGCGATATAGAAAGTAACTCCCTTATTCTTTCTTTTATTGAAAATTAGATGTTTCTGACACGTAGGGCAGTATGAATATTGCTCGTATATGAAAAAGCAAGAATAAAATGAATAATGTTGGACATTTGTAAAAAAAAAAAATGTTCGATAATCTTCCAACCTGACGCTGTATGAAAGGGCTGACAAATACGCCATAAAAATAATTTTTGGTGACACATTGTTCAAGCACTTTAAGATGTACTGGATAACGTGCAATGACCATTTATGCATTGTTTTTAACCTTGTTTTCATAAATGCACAAATTACAGCCCCATGAAGTCCACTGTGTACTGCCTATGAAAAGGTTTGAGTTTGTTCGTTTTACCCGACTGCTAAAAAAGCATGTGTATGCTTGTAATTAAGCAACCAGCAAGTACTTGTACGTGCCTAAAAACCTAGTTCGTCGCCTATTGAAATTGGTAAACGTAACAGTAACATTTGACATTAATTTTGGTGGTGGTGATATGATTAGCCTAATCGGTGATGGTGACTTTTAAACTCAATTTTTAGAATATTGTATGCTAAATACTGATTTGAGAATGTAATGTTAACTGTTTTAACATGCCTTTATCATTTCAAAAGTTTGATTAATGTGACAAATTGAAGAAACAAGAATAACTTGTTTGATGTTGTTTATGTGAGTAATGGTGAAGGGATTTATATGTACACTGTAGTTCTGCAACTACAGTAAGTAAATTGAAATATTGCTGCTTTATTGACGCAATAAATGTTGTAAAGTATGAAAGTGTGCGTAGTTGAGATAATGTTATGACACTAGAAATTAGCTAAGTATATATCAACGAGTAATAAAAATTCGATATAGAAAGTAATTCCCTTATCATTTCTTTTATTATAAATAAGGTGTTTCTGACACGTAGGTGAGTATGAATATTGCTCGTATGTGAAAAAGCAATAACGAAATGAATAATGATCAACATGTCATAAACATAGTAGAATAAAATGAAATTAGAAGTGCAATGTGACATAAAATGGTGTAGTATTTAGACGAAGTCGAGAACTTAGAGTTCGAGATATGAGCAAACTGTAAAGCTACTTACGCGAGATTGCGTTTGCGCATGGTTATGGCGCGCCGTTTGACCAATAATTCAGATAAACACGGTTTATCGTCGAAAAACACTGTTTATCAAGTGATAAACACTGTTTATCGAGCGATAAACACTGTTTATCAAGAGAAACTATGTTTATCGACTGATAAACACAGTTTCTCTCGATAAACAATGTTTATCGCTGAAAAACAGTGTTTATCACCGATAAACATAGTTTATCTTGATAAACAGTGTTTATCGCTCGATAAACAGTGTTTATCACTTGATAAACAGTGTTTTTCGACGATAACCAGTGTTTATCGGCGATAAACAGTGTTTATCTGATTTATTGGGCAAATGGCGCGCACTCGTACTCCAGATCAGAGCCGTATGCACTACTCTGCACGTTAGTCAGGTGGCTTAGTGAAATTACCGTTATAGTTGCCTGATAAAAGCACCATTTTTGGTACAGGGTTTCCTTAAGACCTACTAAACGATATTAGGCTAGGAGCCCCCGGCAAAAATTTCAATTTAAGGGTGTGGGGCGGGGGCGTCTTTTTGGAGCCCCTAAATAATTTCATGACATTGATTTGTTGTTGTACAAATGCCATTTTTGGTACAGGGCTTCCTTATTTAGGACCTACTGAACGATATTAGGGTAGGAGCCCCCGGCAAGAATATCATACAAGGGTGTGGGGCGGGGGCGTCGCCTCGTAGTCCACAAATAATTTATAAGGTAATATACCATTGAGGTTTTGTTGTACAAACGCCATGGGGCCTCCAATCACACATAGGCCTATATGAATAATTATGCCGGGGGCTCCTACCCTACCATCATTCAGCATGCAGGTTCTCATGAAGCCCTGTACCAAAAATGGCGTTTGTACAACAAAAACTCAATGTTATATTACCTTATAAATTATTTGTGGGCTACGAGGCGACGCCCCCGCCCCACACCTTTATATGATATTCTTGCCGGGGACTCCTACCCTAATATCGTTGAGTAGGTCCTAAGGAAGCCCTGTACCAAAAATGGCATTTGTACAACAACAAATCAATGTTATAACATTATTGGGGGGGGGGCTCCAAAAAGACTTAAATTGACATTTTTGCCGGGGGCTCCTAGCCCATCTTTTAGTAGGTCCCAAGGAAGCCCTGTACCCAAAATGGTGCTTTTATCAGGCAAGTATAACGGTAATTTCACTGAGCCACCTGACTAACGTGCAGAGTAGTGCATACGGCTCCGATATGGAGTACGAGTGCGCGCCATTTGCCCAATAACTCAGATAAACATTGTTTATCGTTCGATAAACAGTGTTTTTCGACGATAAACAGTGGGGGGTAGTGAGCAATTTTTTTTTTTTTTTGCCTCCGAAAATTGAAAATTTGAAAATCGTGCCGGTCGATTTTTTTCGCTCAGTGGGGGGGGGGGGGGGGGGGGGGGGTGTTGAGCACAATTTTTTTGTTTGCCTTCAAAAATTGAAAAAAAAATTTAACCGCCACCCCTTGAGCGCCAGGGAGGGCCCATCTTCTTTTTTCCCAAAAGGGTGTTTTTACATGTTTTTTTCTAGGAGGGCCCCGGCCCCTGGATCCGCCACTGGTGAAGATAACATTAATTGTTATTCGTGGGAACTCAGCAAGCTATAGCAATAGATTGATTGATTTTTATTCGACAAGCTTCCAACATAATTTATACAATAATAACAGATCAGAAATAAGTCAGCTTGAACAGGATAACCCACGAAAGCTCGAGAGCTTATTTCCAGTGGGGTCCCCTACAGACATGTACAAAATTAATAAGTTGAAATAGTAATATTTACAGACAGATAAGAACAATAAAAAATTACTTATTAAAGATAATAATAATAACAACATTAAACTGATGATAGAAATGATAATAAGCACAAGAAGAAAAAGAAGAAGGAGAAGAAGAAAAAGAGGAGGAAGAAGAGGAAAATAATGATGAATTTGTAGAATTTCTATAACGTACAAAAACATAAGTATATACAAAATGAAAAAGTATGAACCGGCAGAAGAATACAAATTTCAATCATATAACATGTCATTCACTTCTCTTCTCTGACTCTCAAGTATTAGGTATTCCTTTAATTTCCTCTTAAAATGAGCATAGTTTTCTATTTCCTTTACACCATTGGGAAGGGAATTCCAATGTTTTATGGCATTGTTATAAAACGAATTTCCAATACTACCTACTCTTTCTGGTAAGTTAAAGTTGAATCGGCTATTTCTTGTATTATAATCATGAACGTCAGTAACAAGATCGAAGTTGGATCGAATATAATGATTCGACCTAGTATGATAAATTTTATGCACGTGATGCAATACGAGTTGTTTTGATCTTTGGTCGACTTCAAGAAAACCAGCTTTAGAAAGTTCGCAGTAGCCAACATGAGTTCTTGGACCAGAACAGTTGATAAATCTCACCATTTTGTTCTGTATAATCTTCAACTTCTTTTGATCTGGTTTGTTTATGTTACTATACCATGCAGGGTTAGCATAGTCAAATAAACATTGAATAAGAGCAAAACAGAGTGTACGTCTTGCTTTTAAATCCATACAACTTTGATATTTGTACAAAAATTTCAGACGAGAATTTGCTTTTTTTACAACTGATTCTACTAAAGATGAAAATGAAATTGCGCTAGCTAACTCAATGCCTAAATACTTCACAGACTCTTTCCTCTTGATTACTTGATTATTGTGTGTCACTTTGAATTCAAATGACTTTTTAGAACTACTCTTAGAACAAAACAAAATGCTTTCTGTTTTTCCCAAGTGTAAAGAAAGCTTATTATCAGTCATCCAATCGACACACGTAGACAGCTGTTCACTGAGCTTTTCCTCAATATATTTAGGATCAGGATTTGAACAGAGTAGTACGCTGTCATCTGCGTACAATAATAGTTTTAAGTCTTTTATACAAATACACATATCATTTATATAACTTGAAAATAGAATTGGGCCTAAAATGCTTCCCTGAGGAACACCGCATGTTATAGGCATTAGTTTGGAACGAATATCATGAATGGCCACTACTTGGTGTCGATTAGATAAGTAGGATCTTAACCACTCTAAACTTGCCTTATTAAAACCCATTAGTTGTAACTTATTCAATAAGACGCAATGATTAACTGTATCAAAAGCTTTTTGCAGATCAAGGAGCACCATACCAACAAAGCGCCCTTGGGAAGTTTCTGTCCTCAAATAATCAGTCAAATGAATTAGACATGTTTCAGTCGAATAATCATGTCGAAAACCAGATTGAAATTCATAAATTATATCATTTTCTTTGAAGTATCTTTCAATTTGAACACAGACCATTTTTCTAGAATCTTTGATGCTACACTTAAAACACTAATAGGTCTGTAGTTGCTAACATCAGTTTTATCTTTCTTTTTATAAAGTGGAGTCACTTTTGCTATTTTCATATCCTCTGGAAAAGTACTCGTCAAGATAAATAGGTTCATTAAGTAACTTAGAGGCTTAAATAAAACCTTCGCACCATCTTTTAGAAATTTAGCTGGAATCATGTCTAACCCAGTACTTTTTGATACATTCAACTTACGTAACTCTTTGAAACAAATTGTTCACTGATTGGTAATAAATCGAAGCTGTTTTCACGTATACCTTTTCTTTCGTAAAACTAACGAATACAATCATTGTCTGCGCTGGAAAAAGTCTTTGGAAGGGGGGAGTTTGTCTACTAATTTGGCAGCCACATTTGTGAAATGAGAATTGAATTCATCAGCGATGGCCATCTTATCATGACATAATTCCCCATCAATTGTAATGACAGATTCTTGTTCTTTTCGCTTCTTATTTTTAATCCTAAGCTTTTAAGATTCTGCCAAAGCCTTTTCGAATCTTGTTTATTTTCTTCTATCTTGTTTTGTAAGTAATCGAGTTTAGCCTTTTTCACCTCTCTTTGGACCATATTTCTTAATACTCTGTATCTTTTATAGAGCGTCTCATCTTTTGCTCTTTTCCTAAATTTTTGTATACTATATTTCTCTCTTGAATTGGGGAAAGAATATCTTTAGTCACCCAAGTTTCTGATCTTTGTTTTATTCTAATCCGTTTCAGTGGCGCTATCATATTCAAATTTGAGATAAAAACATGTTGAAATATTGACCATGCCTCATTTACATCTGTACAACAGATAGTTGAAGATTGAAAGTCTCTTCTGTATATTTTTTCATGGATCTGATATCATTAGTCCTGTGATGACCTATAGCCAGTCTAATATTTTTCTAATACGACATTGGGCCAACGCATATTGGGCCAATGAAAGGCTTGAGAAGTCGGGACAACATCAATTGTTCTGACGATTGGCCCGACGTCGGGAAATTACGTTGGGCCAACATCATACATGTGTATTTTGAAATTATGTCAATATCAAAATTCTGGCGTTGGCCCAATGTTAAAATGTCCGCCAGCCCAATGTTGGCCACAGGCGCGTACGCAGGGGGGGGGTTGGTGCTAAAGGAGGGAAAAAGTGTTCCTCCCCAGCCACTGTAGGAAATATCTGACGACGTAATTTTTTGGTGCTAAAGGTGGAAGAAAAAAAGTGTTCCTCCCCCTCAGCCACTGAAGGAAATATCTGACGACGTAATTTTCCAATTTCCGATGCAAAAATGTCCGCCTGCCCAACGTCATTTCCCTGACGTCGGGCAAACATCGGATTCTGACATTGAGGTCAACATCATAATGTGACATAGGGCCAACATCAAATTTTGACGTTGGCCTGATGTTAAATGTTTGGTCATATTGGACTTTGAAGGTTTTATTGTGAAATATGTGACTGTGCCCCTGTTCCGCGGTTACCAAACCTTTCGAGGGCAATGTATCACTGAAATAATTTGCAGTGGGAATTTTCGCGTAGCTAGAACAAATGAACGGGGGGGGGGGGAGTTATATTGAACATAAATACAAAAAAGATGAAAAAATTATTGTGGACTTCGAATACAGCAAATAAAATCAACTAATTATGATCGGCTAAAGTTATTGAATTTGGATAGAGCTTAATTTACCCCTCCCCCACCCCAAAAAAACCGTTCTAACTTCTCCTACCCTCAGGAGGAGGGGAAGTAATATGGTATACGGGCCTTACGGGGTGTTCTCCTCTAAAAATAATTGTCGCTTTTTTGCAAAAGAAAATCTCAACATGGGGTAGGATTTTAGTGTTGGAACGTGGAAAATCGCTAGAAATAGTCCTACTCTGGGTCGTGGCCTTAAACTCAATTACCATTTTCTTCAGAATAATACCTCATCCGTGTACTTGCTAAATTCCCAAATCAAATCCCATGAAATGCACACACAAAAAAAAAGATTATAGAAATAACTTCGCTTCTCGTCCACAGTCCTTTATAAATATAATGGGTGCCATTTTATGTCAATTTGACGCCCCTTAGAAAATGGGTTGGGCCTATGCGGTTTGGAGGCAGCCGTCCAAACCAAATCGGCAACCACCATCCCCCCCCTTTGAGCGCCAAGGGAGGGGGTTCATCTTCTTTTTTTTATACAAAAAGGGGTGTTTTTACCTGTTGTTTTTTTTTCTAGAGGAGGGGCCGGGCCCCTCGGCCCCTTGGATCCGCCACTGCTTCCATCACAAAAGCAATTCCCAGTTCTAATATCACTATTATACATGTTGTGCCCTCCAAACTGTGCGTGTTCTCGACCTCCTGACAGAATCGATCGTATGAGGGCGACATTGACAACCGAGAAAAAGTCGACGAGGAGGCGCGGCGTTTAATGAAGGTAAACATTTTGGTTTTTTTCAAACCTTTCAAACCTAAAATATTCACAATCACTGCTTTGTTAGAATATTCGACAGCTAATTCCATTTACTTCATATATGATTGTTTATTAATTAGACTTTAGGTCTGATGTTCGGTAACACTAGATGATAGATCTTTCGAGTGTCGTGTGTAACCGACGTCCGGTGTTCTGCTCGAGCGGTGTTTGCAGTTTTGCGACCCCTTGAGTTAGGGGGACAAAGTTTGCATCTATCTGGTCCCGTCGGCTGTCGCTAAAAAGACAAAAGCGGAATTCGGAAAAAGCCAATGGCAATGCCAATGGGGCGATGGGCTGTTTTCTTTCTTCGATATATCCACTGAGACTTTTGTTCACTTGTTACATTATGATTTACATTTAGACAGAATTACCTATAACTTATGTGCGAGACTATAAAATATAGATTTTAGACCTAGCTATGGCCTAGAAATAATCTAGACTATTCAGCTGACGCTGGTTTATTATAATTTTTATTTATGGGAGTTGCACAGCTAACATTTAACAAGTAACATCACGTTAAACATGCAGAAATTTGAAACAATGCTCATTTGCCAACTTGTAGATCTAGTCCTAGATCTCCGTAGACTATCATTATTTATTGAAAATAAGGGCGCTAATTCAGGAGGTACCTATTTCTAGACTAGATATCTAAAGTCTATATTATGTTTTTTACCTGTTTCGTGTCAATTTTCTTATCTTTTTTGGAGTATTTGTCCTAAAAACAAAGACTTATAATAGACTATACACTTTCTCACAGGATTCACGGCAAACTGCTGCAGGCGCGAACTCACACGTGCGTGAAGTTAGCGACTTTGGGTCCGTTTCATCAAACCAACTCCATGACATTCATATCTTTGTTGGCGACCTACGGAGATGTCAGGAAGTGCATAAACCGTTTCACAAAACCCAGACAGACATGATATCGATACTATCAGCTAAAGAACATAGTCTTTGTCACGATCCATTAGATTTATCCTGAATAATCCAAAACAAGTTTTGGGGCTAAAATTGTTCAAAAAGAAATATATATATATATATATAGGCCTAGATCTACATTTTCCTAAAATAAATAAAAAATGTGTCATTATCAAATGTAGATCATCAAACGATTTGCATATTTTGGGACAGATTTTTAAATTGCCTTTGATTGGTATATATGGTCAACTTTCTATCAGGGTTGCTATGATATTATGGGGAGTGGTATTGGAGAGTGTAAGTGACTTGGGTTGCTCTCTGCATCTGGGGTGGTCATTCATGGTCAATGTTTATAATCACAAGATAATGGGGTCAGTGTCTAGGAATACAAATGCCGGTACTGTCTATAAGTATATAAGGATAATGGGGTTCTGTTTTAGATCATGGAAGTGGGGGAAGGTGAATGACTGGAAGAGAGATAGCAGTGATACATGTACTACATAACAGTAGATCATGCTAAGGGATTCATGCTTTATACAGAATGAGCATCCCAGAGAATAACGTACTGAACTCGTCTTTATTTTTCTCAAAATGATATTGAAACTAATCGTACATTTCGCGGCCCGTAAAATAGCAACAAACTGACTTGTGGTGGCGCTTTACAGCAATTAAAAAAGATATGACGGGTTCGGAGGAGTGACAACTCACTTTGTCGCGGAAGTTGTCGCTCATCTTGGGAAAGACGGTTTTGTGAAACACTTAGCGGACAAGTTGAACAACAGTGTCGAGATGTCGTTGATCTTGTAGTTACATGTATGACGGTTTCAAGAAACGACCCCCTGGATGATGAATTGCTTAGATTAATTTAAAGTAGCTGAGCGAAGAAATGTCACAAAATGTCACAAAATGGACAAATTATACATGTACTGAAAGCTTACACCATTATGAACACAAATCATCTGCTCTAAAGTATTATAAATATAAATGAAATGCGATAAGATGCTTTTTCCAAGACCCTTCTCAGAACTTCTTTTCCTGGCTTGAAAAATAAAATTACGGAGTACAGACTTATGACATCAGAGGTTGGGCACGATCGAAATTCCTAGGCCTCTCGCTCGGCTCTCGCTCACCTCGCGTGCGGTATTTTGCATTCAGTATACATTACCCAGACTTCGAATGATTCATACCTTAGCCAGCTTTGATGAAAGTGGAATAACAGTCTCTCGAAATCAGGAAATTACATTTTATTATTGCATATTAAGCAAATTATGTAATGTAATACGAGGGGGTGAATCGTGCAGATCGATTTGTCCAAATATTCTTCCGTTTTGTGTAATTTGCTGTGAAGTTTTCGGTCATGGCTTGGCATGTGCAAGATGATTGGTGATTGCTGTTGAGATCGAGTTGATGATAAATCGCGAGAGTCCCTTTGGCTTTGCATTTTTATGATGTCGTGCAGTTCCATTTATGGTGCATATATGTAATTGGTATTCGCAAGATATAATCTCACATCTATTCTTTTTTGTTTTTTTATCCGTGAAATTTGCCAAAATAGCCCTACACTTCCTAAAAATTAGAAAATGTCTCGCCCAGTTAGTCACCCCAGTGCATGACGGATTGATCGCCAGTTCAGCGGGGCCGGTGCGGCGCGGCAGCTCGGCTCAGCCAGCTCGAACTTGGGAATTTCATGGCGCTAGTGTACTTTCGTATCCATTTTTGACCCGCAACTCCGGCGTGCATGGAGATAGCCTACTAAAACATACAAAAAATCAAATAAATCACCGTCACTAGTTGTGGAGCTGTGCTCATCAACTTTGATATCTAAATTTAGTAAAACTTCTTCCTCGAGCTCGGACATTATGATAGGATATTTCGCGTTCGACTGGCTTTCGTATACGTATTAATGCATGCAGCGGACAGAGCTGTGTGAGGGGGCTTGGGAGCACTCTCGCTCATGTGCCCAACCTATTACGTCACACATCGTATCAGCGAACAGCGGGCTGATCGAGGGCGGAAAAAACGGGTAGCAAATTTATCATTTTTGATAGCAGATTGGTCAATTCTGTAACAATTTTTGAAAAGTAAATATGAATTATTAGAAAGATTGTAACATTACCTTTGCAATGATACCAATATTATTAAGGATAAAAGCATTTTAAAACTTTCACTCTGGTACTTTAATGAGAATCTGAGATTACAATCGCTAACTTCACCCGCGCCCGCACCCCACCGTCGGTATGGTATGCAATTGTATTGTGCAGCAGTTTGCCGTGAATCCCGTGAGAAAGTGTATATTATAAGTCCTCGTTTTTAGGACAAATACTCCAAAAAAGATAAGAAAATTGACACGAAACAGGTAAGAAACATAACGACTTTTAAATCATGACCATTATTTGAATAATTGATGAAGATTCAATTGATTTTGGGTATGTTTTAGTAGGGTATCTCCATGCCGGAGTTATGGGTCAAGTAGGGATATGATTCTGAATTAACGCCAAGATTTACTGCAACATTTTTGTGCTAACAATTAGATCTAGACCTACCTTGACAACTATATTCATGTACGATAGACTCTAGTATCAAACAAAGAAACCAAAAATGTTTTTTAATTTGACTAGTATTTTTTTTGGTGTCATGTCCATTATGGTTACAAATAGTCTATTTTCTTTCCAACAATCAAGTGAAGTACTGTAGAAGTTTGTTATGTGTATGTCCCTCTTTGATGCAATTACAGACCTACTGAAACATGCTTTAAGACCTTTACATGCTTTTAGTTTTCTTAAAATTGTAGTTTTTGCATTATACTCTGGTATAACTTAGCCACATGACCACAAATTGTAGACATGTAATTACTTTGATCTGTTTTTTTTTTTTGTTCTCCGAAAGTTGTGAGTAGCCATGTCAGATGCCATGGATTCGAGCAGGGGACAAAATGACAGTTATGATGGTGGCATTGTGCTCAACCAGTGGAGGAGTTGGACCCCTGAAGACGTGGGAAGGTACTTCAAAGTGAAAGGTCTCTCTGAAGAAGGTGATATCCTGACAAGTGAGTCAAGACATGGAAAGAGTGAAATAGATTTAGAGAATTTCTATCCATGGACAGACTGGAGTTTTTCCCCATGGGTCACTTATTATTTTGCCTTGTGGGCAAATTAATATGTAGCTCATAGGTTGAGTGGGCCAGTCATTTTAGAATCCCCCAAAATTAATTTCAGTCCCAGTCCGCCCCTGTTTCCATTCTTTACGTTAATGTGTTCTTTGCTATGTCTTAATCTAATCCCCCAAACATTGCGCAATTATGATAAGTTTGATTTTGCAATTAAAGGGAAATCCAATCCTGATATCGATGACAAGTTGCTTTGTATAATGCAGATAAGTCAGATAAATCAATATGTGAAAGTGTGAAAGAAATTTTGTAAATAATCAGAAACTTGTGATCATGTAAATCTCAAATTTGTAACATTGTAATGTCACTATGATATGCTAGAACTATTTGCGTCTGTGCACAAAAATAATTACACTTCATCTTTTAACTTTCATTTTCAGTCAGCTGCATTATGTCCCTCATCATATGATAATAATAGTTTTTGTATAGCTCATAACACATAGGCATAATAGAATGTCTCTATGCGCTTTTTAGAACAGATTACAGAATACAGAAGAAGTGGAAATGGTGCACTGGGTTCATAATTATGAGATCTTACAAAGTGCTAAATAGATATGTTTTCAAATAACTTCTGAACTTTTCATATATTTCTATATTTCTAAGCCTCTAAGATATTCCAGCAAGTCATTCCATTAAACAGTGGCTGCATATGAAAATGACCTTTCCCCATAAGATTTTGTCACAGTTTGTGGGACATAAAATAAGACTTTCTACTGGAACGCAGCATTCTTATGATTGTTTTCTTTTGAACATCAGGTGAAAAAATCAGTGGAGATCACTTGCCACAGATGACTGAGGAGAGACTGGAAAAGATCGGAGTTCAGTAAGAACAAACAATTATAGCCAGTTTGGTCGATATCAGAATATAAAGCTGTTTCGTAGCACCCTGTATGCAATATATTTTCTTCTTGAAATATGAAATGACTAAAATTCTTGCTATTTATGTTCTGTAATGTTTTCTAAGGAAGATCATTTTGTTTTTGTCAGTGGAATTGTAGCTTTCAAAGTGGCCGTTAGAGATGAAATGAGATTCTGAATCTTCTATGATGTACGAAAGTTCAAAGAACAATGATGATACTGGTACAATGATATATGGCGCACTTTCTAGATAAATGTACTGAACTTCACATTACAATGTAAAATGAACAAAAGCAGAAATGACAATAGAAATAACATTTATTCAGTCATATGTAAGTGAAAGGATATTCATTCCAGCCTTAAATGTTAGTAAGCCCATTCTTCCTATAGCAGTTGTACTAGTTTATAACAAACATTGTCCCTGGAAAGGTTTCCTGAAACAGATGAGTTTTTAAACAGAGTTTTAAAGATGATGAGGATGCATGTTTTATTGACAGAGGGAGATTTTTCCAAAGTTTGGGTACAGGCTGTGCAGCACTAATACAAATATGTTCTCTCAAAGTTGTCTTTGTCTTGTACATAGTGAATGAATATGAGAATATAATGTGATTTTTTTTCTGTATTTTTTCACTTATTCACAATTTCTTTTAGAACAATGGGGAAGAGGTTGTCTGTTGTGGAAATCATCAACACACTTACAAAAAACTCCCATCAAAGCCAGAAAACCAAGGTAAGCTCTAAGGATTTCAATTTGGAACCAAAATCAGGAATCATGTTGATCAAAATCATCCATACACCACAGTTTCAAAGACTATATTGAATATTTTATACTAAAGCCTTGTTTTTGTCTGTGCATTGTCTTTCACCCAGGTTTTCAATGACTCGGTTCATGGCCATATTGACTTTGATCCACTGCTAGTCAAGATCATAGACACGCCACAGTTTCAAAGATTACGCTTCATCAAGCAACTCGGCTGTAGCTATTTTGTCTTTCCAGGAGCTGCACACAATCGATTTGAACACTCGCTAGGGTTAGTATCAAGTGGGCTATGAACACCATTAAACATGTGTCTAGCATCTTGTTTATACATGTACCTAGTTATCTCTGAAAATGTAAGTTATAATGCTAAGTTAAGAGTAACTACAAAAGAAACATTTTCTTTTTGTTTGGTTGTATAAAGAATACCCACCATCATGGTTGGTTGAGTTTGAAGAACAAAGGAGCTTTGCCACAGATGAGTTTGGACATCAAGTCTTTGTTTCCTGTAGTCACAGGAAGTGTGAACATTGATCTATCTCTCTCTCTCTCACACAAAAAAAATACAATGTCATTGTAAATAACTAGGTTGCCAACTACATTGTACACTGTGTATGTTGGTAGATACATGGTTTAAGTAAGGAGTGTATGGATAACTATTAAAAGGCCTGTGATGAATGTAAAAGTTGTGAGATACTTTTTATGCCTCCGCTACAAAGTAGCCGGAGGCATTATGTTTTCTGGTTGTCCGTCCGTCCGTACGTACGTCCCGTTCTCGTGATCGCGTTATCTCAAGAACCAATTAATGGATTACCGCCAAACTCGGGTCATGTATGTATCTTGCAGAGCTAATGAAGTGATTAGATTTTGGGGTCACGAGGTCAAAGGTCACAGGGCCCATTATGTATCTCAAAATAGCTCGTGATCACGTTATCATTAGAACCAACAGATGGATTACAATCAAACTTGAATTTTAAAAATTGCTTCCATTTTGGTTTGTAAAATTGCTCTATGGCGGAGGCATCATTTTCGACTGCGCGCAGTTGAAGTTCCATCTAGTTTTTTTTTACATCTGTATACTTAAGCACAGGAAACTTCACCATCAAGGAAATAATGATCTTTCATTCATTTAATATATGATTCCAATCAGTGTTATAAGATCTTGTAGTCTAAAAGAATTTTAGCCCTTCTTTTGTCTATTTTTCTTTCCTTTGAAATGCACCTTGGGTCTAGTTTAATGAGCTAGACTGCTTGGCCAATGTATGCAAGACTGGTGTCCTTTGGCAAAACATTAATCAATATTTGCCACTCTCCACTCAGGTGTTCAATGGGTACTGATAAAAAAGAATTATTGAATGCTGTGAGCACTAAAATCATTAGCCTTACTTGAGGGAAGGTTATTTTGGAATGAATTGATCACCTTGCATTGTGCATATGAGCGCTTTAGAAATATCCAAATAAACAATTTTGTTCATTGTGTTTTTACTATTATTATAGCAGTATAGATCAAGTAATTGCTTAGACTAATTGCAAATGGACATGGTAATGGACTTATCCAAGGATTTTCATTGATTTCCATTATACAGAGTGTGCTACCTTGCTAGAGAGCTTGTCCTCTCCCTCCAACGGAAGCAACCAGAGCTTGAGATCACAAACAAAGACATTCTCTGTGTGCAGATTGCTGGTCTTTGTCATGATTTAGGTAAGAATGAGAAAGTTCTAGATTGGTGCAAAATGTTGTTGTTTTTAGATTTTTTATTATGCAAGTGTGAAAGAACATAGGAGAAAAAATGTTCCCTGAAAAGCATGGCTCTTCAAATGCCTTCATATTCTAAATATGACAAGTAACAGCTTAAAAATGAGGCCCGATTTTTATACCACATGTTTGTGTAGTCCCATATACATCTTTCTGCGTACAGTGCTTGTTTTTTACCAAGACTGGGCCAAATTTTTTATCATTTTGATAATTCCATAACCCTGCAGTACACACCAATACTTATATGCTACATGATCAACCTTTTCTGATCGATTCCACACCGTTTCTTTCACAATGCAATTGCATGACCAGACCTCAACTTTATCTTTAAGGAGAAATGATCAACTCTGAAATGGAAAACATATTTAATAATATAATGATTGATCTGTTGATTGTCTGAAATAAGGATAAGATTTTTATACTGCATATATAGAAAGGTCTAGATTGCTCCATTTTTTTTCTTTTAAGGGATTTGTCAAGCAATCAATAATCTTGTTTAATGATATCATTTAGTCCACCACTGAAACGGAAATCAGATGTGATGAAGATAAACCATTTGATTGTCTGAATAGACAGGTAACTGAGTCTTTAAGCACTGGTGTGAACATAAATTTCACATTTCTCTGTGCAAAAGAAGCCTACAATAAAGTGCTGTGGTCATCCAAGCTGGCAAATAAAGTTTCTGGTTACTTCACTGGTCCCTTGATAAATGGCTTGTAACGGATCTAAGAAAGATAAAGAAAAGGAAGCAAATGAAAATATGTGAGAGAATAGGCTGCCCCTTGATCAGGAAAGGACATAGTTTTGTAGTTTTGTAGGGATATATTACCCTATTAAATCTTGTTTAAACTTTGTTGATAACTCAAAATTTGTAACATAATGTGTAAAATACTACCCTTTTTTGTTCCATTCTTTGTCTTTGTTTATCAGGTCATGGTCCGTTCTCACACATGTTTGATCTATTCTTCATTCCTAAGGTCAGACCTGACTTTAAACACAAGGTGAACGCAAGTATTTTGTGGATTTTTTTAAAGCAATATCTCTTCCATGATTTTAATAAAGTATTTTATCACATATTGCGGTAAAATATCTTTATTATCTAATGGTTGATTCCATTTCATATGAAAACAGTGAAAAGAATTTTAAAAGTATATAAATGATGATATGGCCTAGGAAATGATGGGAGAACAACTCCAAAATAGTATTTTGTCAAGTCTCTACAGGACTCATAGCCAAATGCATTTAAATTATGACCATTTCCGTAACTTAATGACTTGACACATCAGTTGGAAATAATCCCATCTCCTGATCAAAATAATGATATGGTTTTCAGTCCAACAATTATTTTTTGTGTACTACCATACAAATTGGAGTATATATTTTCAGTATTGGTAATGTATAAATAAGTTTTCTTCAAATATAATTTCTTAGAAGGTTTCTTTAACTAAAATGTACAGAATGCAAAAAGTTTATGAAACCCATTTAAATAGACTTTGATGAAATCAACTTTAGGCAATTTCATCTTTCTATTGTTTTCCTATAGAAAGCATATCCAGAATAATATTATATCATTATTAGAATGTTCAACTTTTCAAAATTGATGCACGAGGCTGTAGAAATAGTCCTTAGGCTGATTTTTTGTTGTTATTAAAGTCTTTTGGTGATAGAGGTATGTTTCATAAGAAGTATGTTACCATTTGTTTGCAGCTGTTCTTAAAGACATACTGTCTGCAGTTCATTATGTGTCGCTGACACAGAAATAGTGGTGTTGGATGTCCCACCAAGAAATTACTTGAGCATATTGCTAGTCTCTTGAAGAGTTGATTAAGGTGAAGACCATTCCTAGTAATTAACGGAATCTGTTACCAGATAAATACCTGAATCGTGTCAAAGTCAACAAGAGAACCTATGCTTATGTTTCTTTACGCACTATATTGATACTTTGTTAACCAGCATGAGCACCTGTCCGTGTTGATGTTCGATCATCTGATCAAGGAGAATCATCTAGAGGCCAAGCTGAAAGAGAACGGATTAGATGAACGGGATCTTCTGTTCATCAGAGAACAGATTGAAGGACTACCTAAAGACTCTAGTCAGAATCAGGTCAGTGACATTTCCAAAATTATGCCAAATTCATCAATAAAATCATGTGGACTAAAGACAATTAACTTATTCTAATACATACATACATCAATGCTTATTTTGTTGAATATAATTATGTACTTAAAAACAGAATAAGTTTTACTGCTTTTATCAAATGGCTGATGTCAATGAAGGGACGTTCTAGAGAATTTAATAAATGCACACTTTTTATGCCTGTGCCCACTGAAGGTGGTGCCAGAGGCATTGTGTTTTTGGGTTGTCCGTCCGTCCGTTCCGCTTTCTCGTTGTTGCGACATCTCAAGAACCACTTGAGATATGAACTTCAAACTTAGTGATAGTATTATCACCATAGGAACACAATGCAAGGAGTATTTAGGAGCCACATGTAGGTCTTGTTTGGATTTTTTAAAATGTATCCATTGAATTCTCAATTTCCTACCTTTTGTAGAATCATAATGAGTGGCTGTACAAAGGACGAAGTCGGGAGAAAAGCTTCCTCTATGAGATTGTGGCTAACAAAAGGAATGGTATTGATGTGGATAAATGGGATTACTTTGCCCGCGACTGTTTCAACCTTGGAATAGCTAACAGTTTTGATCACAAGCGGTACATGAAATTTGCCAGAGTGATCCAGGTAGAAGGAGAGAAACAGATATGTAGCAGAGACAAGGTAATGTATGGTAAAATTTTGAGGAAGGTGTTCATGTATATGTGTACTTTTACAATACTGGGTAATGGAAGTGTGACATGAATGTTTAAACATTCTTAGAGAATGTCATTGTGTATTTGCTTTGAAGTGAGACAAAATTACAAACTTGAATAGTTGCTAACTCTGTTATAAAAAATATGAATGACACATGCACTTCTATGGGTAGTTTAACTCAAAGAGCTTGGTGTCCACCATGACAACCGTTACACAAACTTTAAGAATAAATATTCTTACTTACATAATTATTGTTATTAATTGACAATGATACTGTATGTTCTCCTTGAACAAGAAAATAACTTTAGAACAATTAACTTTTAATTGTTTTCATTTTTCATGAGAATGCATGATGCCATATAACATTCATCACCCAGTCCTCTAGGGTAGACACCAAAGATTCACATTTTAAAAAAAATATCTATTTGAATCAAAATTGAACAATTCAATGAATTTTATATACACAATGTGGAAAACCTTTCTTGTGAAAGATTAGAAAGATTATAAATGAAGTTTTCTTAACAAAATTGTATTGTGTATTTTTCATGTAACGCGCGTTATGGGTGGACACCAAAGAATTTTTAGAATTTCAAACATGCGCTGTATTTCCAACTATTACATTTCAAGCTTCATTTCTTTTAATTGATTTGATCCATGGACTTCTTCCAAGAAATAAACTGGGAATTGTCAAAGTTGTTCATATAATGTGCATTCATCATGCAGAAGCACCAAATGTAACGCGCGTCGCATGGTGGACACCATGCATAACCACCGTTACAAGATGTGAAATATGGTGATTATGAAAAAACTTTGCCATGCAACCTAAGATTTTTAATGACATGAGCATAAATAGATTCAGCACTTACTATCAGACAATAATTAAACATCAGATAGTCATACAAATTTAGAGAATACCCATTACCAGGAACTAGGTTTTTTCATGTCACGTTTTTGGTGTCCTAAATAGGGCAAAAAATAGGTTTTACCTTACATAAAAATTTAAACTAGGGGCTCTGAAACACAACATTATTTAAGTTATCTCCACTACATATCTGCATTAAGACATTGACAAAATTATCACCATAGAATACTCTTTTATTTTTATACTTGGATTTGAAATATGCATGGTGAAATCTCTCCAGTATCATAAAACTACACATATGCTTTCATGTATCTTCCATTAAAAAAATATATATAATGCGAAGGTATGTTGATCGATATTCATGCTTTTAAAATTTAATTCTGTCTTTTTCATATTGCGCTAGAAGTATGAAATCTAGAACCATATAATTTTATCATGGCCTATGACCTTTAAGGTCATATTATTTTTAATCCATGGGGAAAAAAGAGCTTTAATTTTATCAAGTTGATAGTCTCGGAATTAAATGAAAAACATATGCTAGTCAGCCTTAATTTTTCCCCAATGAGAAATAATATATTTGTGTAAACCAGACAGTTCCTCTTAAAAGATATTCGATTGAATTTTTGATTATAGTAGTTAATGTTTTTTTGTTTTTTTCTCTCCCCCTCTCTCTCTAATGCGATGTATTTCTAGGAGATAGGCAATCTGTATGACATGTTCCACACAAGAAATACCCTCCATCGGAGAGCTTACCAGCACAAAGTAAACAAAATCATTGAAACAATGTAAGTATTCTTCAAAAGAAATTACAATCGTTTAGAATGCTCAAGTGTAATCACATCTACATATTTTCCCATTTAAATGACTTGTTGAGAGTTCTAAGTACCACGCTGTCTGTAGTCTTGTGATTGTCTGTTAGCAACGTTTCAACATGACTGTCGCATGGTCACTGCATGGTTTTGATGTTTGTTTGTTTTTTCTGCATTTTCCTTTCATAGAAAGAAAACGAATTATCTTAGAAACTTTACACGTCTTAAAGATGGGGTTTGAAAGATTGATTTTTTTTTCTTAGTCATTTTTGGTTTGCCATTTCTCTGTATATTTCTTTATCATTGCTTTCTTTTTGTCGGTCTACGTATATTTCTTATTCCTCCTGCACTCCTTTATGTCTTCTTATTTCTTTTGTGACAAGATTTAAAAAATGTTCCATATAGAAGGCTTGATACAAGAATACATTCTTTTCCTCTTTTCTCTTCCTCTTCAGCAGACATTTTTTGTCCCCTCTCAATCTATTATAATGTATGACATTTTGTCAAAGACTTGTTGTTAAATTGCAAGTGTAAAGATATCAGGTTGATACTTATTACAGCTATGATCATGATTACATGGTAGGGTTGAGACCAAACCAGTGTGTTAAAACCCTTCGTATTTTCATCAATTCTCAGTTGAAGCCATATGTTTCTTTATTTGCTTTTTTGTATTACCTTGGTAAAATAGTCTAAAAAAACAAATACTAATATATAACAGCTTCTTTTTACTATCTGTCTCTTCATTTCTCCCTGCAGGATGGTAGAGGCCCTGATCAAAGCTGATCAACATCTCAAGATCTTCCCAGGAGCCAATGGGTCAGTATCTATTACATTATGATCTATTAATTTTATTTATATCTTTATATCATGATCAATTTTTCAGAATCCCAGACATTTTATGCATCTATGGAAAGTAATGTACATGCATCTTTAAGGTACTAATTAACTTAGTTTGGACAGTGATGCACAATCGAGTCAGTGCTATGAACGGAAAGATGAGTAATGTTTGATAAATAGACACATTGTGAAATATTTTGTAACCGCAATTTGTATACAATTTACCCATTTTGTTTTATCCTTAACTTCAATTTTAAACCATTAAAAATAATCAAGGAAAAATGCCCCTTGGAACACATTTACCAAAAATTATTTTCTGTGAATATTTTCAAAGTGTTTCTGAAGTATTTTAAATAGATGTGTATATACTGTTCAAACTATATTCCATTTTCTCAGAAAATGTTGAAGAAAATATTGAATTGTGCCTCTAAGGAGTCGACTTGTACCCTATCGCGTTATTCTAACCTCTAACCTTTCTGATTTTGAGAATTGTTTTTGAAGTGATACCCATGAACAGGAGAAAGCTGACCATGTCTGAGTCATTGGATGACATGCATGCCTATAAACACCTGACAGACAGTGTGCTAGAACATATCCTATTCTCACAAGAGGACGGTCTCAAGAAACCTAAAGATTTGCATTGGAAATGTTTAAGAAAGAATGATTTGTGTCTTTTCATGAGTGGACTTGCACATCCCTCTTTCTGATTTTGAAATTGTTTTTAAACTGATACCCTTAAACAGGGAAAAGCTGACCATGTCTGAGTCACTGGATGACATGCATGCCTACACACACCTGACAGACAGTGTGCTAGAACATATCCTCTTCTCACAGAAGGAGCGCCTCAAGGAATCCAAAGACATCATTCAGAAGATCCTCACCAGACAGCTCTACAAGTGTGTGGGACAGTCACAACCACCAGCAGACACAGTACTAGAGGTATGAATATTATTGACACGGTGTCATTGGCTTGTAGACCAACAAAATTCCAAGTGAAATGACACCAAGACCATCAATTTTGGGTAATGCATTTTTTATTCTCCTACTTTTCTTGTAAGGCAATGTCGTTTTGCAACCATAGTCGTGCTTGAAGCAGCAAGAAATTTGCGCATGATGGCTTCCCATAGATATTGTGAAGACAGCTTCATCTGTTGACCAGTTCAATAAACTCTGAAGTCTTATTATTTTGTTAGAGGACAATGGATTGTATTGAGTCACCTCTTATAAGTGACATATTATTAAGTGGCCCAAACATAAGGAGTAATTTGTGTAGCACTTGGTAACTGCAAGGAAAAGGTGCTCTATTGAATACCTTCTGGATTGGATGGCATTACACATCTGTTGAAATGTTGAATGCATTTGTTTTCTTGATGTTTTCCAGAAACCACTGGAAATCAGCAAAGAGATCTGTCTAGCTGTGTCAGAGGAAGACCTGAAAGGACCCCAGCTTGACCCAGATGACCTGGTGGTACATGTAAGTACCCAATACTACCCTACTGACTTGAGTAGTGTCTGTGTGGACTCATAGAGGAAAGTCACTACAAAGTTTGACTGAATTGATGGAATTCATTAATGCTAATGCAATATAATTTTAAAAAATATACAAAACTTACTACATTATACCTTGGTCACACCACCAAAATGGCTATACACTGACTCCAAACTGACTAATTCTTGGTTATTTGGAGTAATGTAATTTGTTGTTTGGTCCGTTGTTGGTATGGTATCTGTCTGACTGGAGTGATTGATGTAATAATGACTTAAAATGAGTAGGGAGGAAAAGTCTTTTTAACTGTTGGGAGGTTTAGTATTATTTAACATGTGCCTTCTCTCATAAGTGCAATAGGGAGTTTGCCCCTGAGTGACTTGTTAGATCTTGAGAAAATTTCCACACCATGAGTGTCAATGAGGTGAGAAGTGCAGGAGTGGATATTTTCATTTTAATCACATGGTAATTACAAAGATGAAAATGAATCCATTTTATTTTAGAGCTCACTGAGAGACCAAAAATGGTCCATTTCTATACGGTTGTGTGCGTTTGATTTGGTTTTTGCAGGAGTTTGCTGATCAGATATGATTATTCACATCTGGGAACGACCTTTAACATCACCATCTGAAAGAAGTGACTCAGTTTTCGAACTGGGGTTCATCAGAGTGAGTTTATAGACAAAGACTGAGAGCTGAGCATACCACTGATGGTACCACTAGACCAACTAATATTTCCCCATCTTCTTTTGTTATTGTCTTTCAGGTGGTGAAGATGGACTATGGAATGGGGAACCAGAACCCTGTAGACTATGTCAGGTTCTACTCCAAGGAAGACATGAACAGGGCCATCAAGATCAGGAAAGGACAGGTAAGGAATTATCCAGACTTTCATGTAACTTGTCGTTACGCCCTTCTGGCACTCAGCACATGATACCATGTTATATAAACGTTTACCTTGCGTGTACCAATGGAAAATAACTCTCTGTATTATACATGGTCAACTAATCTGAATCTCGATCACCTGTAGCTTAAAATGATCAAAAGGCATATTCTCATACAGACCATTTCAGCATAAAGATGTATGCTTTAGAGGGACTTGCCAGTAATGTTTAGTAAATTATTATCTATGCTCTTGTGTAACATACAATGCAGTATGGAGGTAGTCATACTAATTAGAGGAAAGAGGGGGGTAGTGATGCATGGTGGTGGATAGTCTATAAATAGTTGATTGCCCATTATTCATACCAACAGTTTGTGGTATTCTTGAACACTGGAATGAGTATGGAAGGAGGGGCAGTGGTGGCCATTGGCTGCTCTTGACAGGTTTTCCCCCTGGCCTTAGCCGCCTTACTGCATGGGTCTACAGGTATCCACAAAATTACCTTGTGAATGACCCATCCTCTTGCCGAGTCCTTGCAGGAATGAATAGATAAACTGATTTGATTTTAAGGTCATGCAGGGACAAAATGTTAGTCAAATAGTAATGCATGTATGTTTCATTGTCATCAGGTGTCCCAGATGCTTCCAGAGAATTTTGTAGAGCACTACATCCGTCTCTACTGCAAGCATCGTGATGCAGAGAATGTTGCCAAGGCCGAGACATGTTTCGCTGTATGGTGTGCGACAAAGGATTTTAGCAAGCCAAAGGTAAGGAAGATATCATGATAGTGATGCTCAAATGTGCTTTAGGTTTCCTCTGCAGTCAATTACCTACCATAATCAAATCCATAACTTTAACCTTGGGCGTAACACTACAATAAACTCTAAACCTTGAATCTAAACTAAACTCAGTTATAACCCTAACCCTAACACAAGATCATTGACAATATGAAGCACGGAGCAAATGTCAGGTCACACTCTGTTTTTATCATTGCACTTGATTTATTTGAAAATTTTGCAAGAAAACAATCTTTATTTTAATCACCAACTTTCTGCTTCATTCAACTTTACTTTTTCTTTATTGAATGCCTTTATGTTATTGTAATTTCTTCGTGGACAGCTATAGAAGCTTTGCACCTTTCTTACTGCATGTATATCCTTAATTTGGACATATCATTATACAAGCCTTGCTTTTCAGCATGTGCTACTTTTTTCAAAGAAGAAATATCCTCAAGGTTGTAACTTGTGTATTATATTTATTTTACATGTGAATTGTGAAATTAAGTATATTTTATTACTATTTACTCATATTTATGCAACCCAACATTTTTGTCGGAAATGTACCGGTATTGATTTTTTTTAAATACTGTTAATGTTATGTGCTTAATTGTTTGTATGATTCTTTGAAAATCGTAAATAAACAAATCTGAAGCTGAATCTGTAAAGTACTTAAATAACCAGTCATTGTTATAAGGATTGAATAACTAATTTAATTGTGTTATTTTTTTTCTTATTTTTTTTCTTCTTTAGCCTGGCAACTTCCTTGACTCTGCAATGACACCACTTGATTCCAAAAAGAGATCTGGGAGGACAAAACCCGCAGCCCAGCTGAAGCCAAAAAAGTCAAGAAAAGCCTTAATGGTCAATACAAAAGTAGTATGTAATAGCAATATGTCAGTCCTATACTGTAGTATCCATCTATTTCATTTTTGGATAAGAGGTTACTTTAGAAAGACGTAACAGTATATAAGGCACATTAGTGTTGGCAAAGTGCCTTATATTGTCTTGCAAAGATAGTTTAAGATTGGCATATTTCATAACATTAAGAGCAAAAATGCTGTTACACTTTCATGACAGAATGTGAATTGATGCTATTTTGGATAAACAGGGATTGTAGTCATGGCAATTTGCTGCTAGATAGTTATATCAGGCATGGGTGCTCTGAATGCGCACAAAACTCAACATCCATTCTATTTAACCCAAATTTGACCTCAAAACTTGTGCAGTATTTTATTCCTGATGCTACTTGCCATGCCACTGAGCTGCACAAGGCCTGAATAGTCGCATAAGATGTTTTTTTAGTTTTTTTAAAAGAAATAATAATTATTATAACCCTTCAATCTCAAACTGAAAAGTCTGACAACATTTTAATTACATGTATTTTTTTTTTTTTAATAATTGAAATGTTTAATAACCCTTCAACCTCACACTGTATGTAAAGTCTGACAAATATGTCGTAGAAATAATTTTCTTATGACACATTGCTCAAGCACCTTCAGGAATTTCTGGGTAACGTCCAATGACCATTTCTGCCTCGTTTATAAACCTTGCTTTTTCATAAATGCACAAATTACAGCACCATGAAGTCCACTGTGTACTGCCTATAAAAAAGTACATGTACATGCTTAGAAAACCTAGTTTGATGCCTACTGAAGTTTGTAAATGTAACAGTAACCTTTGACATTTGGTGGTGATGAAGAGTAGTAGCCAGTACTATAATGTATTGTAATCGGTGGAGATGACTTTTAAACTCTTATTTTTAGACTATGCTTATGTATTGTATACCAAATACTGATTTCAGAATGTTATCTTAGCTGTCTTAACATGCCTTCATCACGACAAAAGTTTGATTTATGTGATAAATTGAAGAAACAAGAATAACTTGTTTGATGTTGTTTATGTGAGTACATATAATGTTATAGGGATTTCCTGTTTGTACAGTCAACTCAGTTTGCCATAATGACTCTCTGTTTACAGCAAGTCTATTTAAAGTAACACCAAAGATTTTGACATTTTAGGTGACGACACCTATTTTACAGATAGTTGTAAATACTTTATATCCTAATACCTTTTAAAATTCTAGCCTACTGAAGGGCTGTTTTATTATATTATATTACATAGGTATGAATTTTTATTAAACCAGTCTTATTAGCAATAGAACAGGTTTCAGTAACATATTGTTTTTTTAATATAAATACTGTGTGACCTCTTACAGTATATGAATGATTACTTTCTGATTTTTAATGTTCATATTGTTTTTAGAAACTAGAAACATGATATTGTAGCAACCAGATGTGAATTATGATATACATTATTGGATACAAAAGATAAAGAATGCAGAATTTATACATGATACAGCACTGTGTACAATCATGATGCTTCCAAAGAGATGCCAACCAGTACGATTAAATCGTATTTAGTACGACATTAAGAGTGAAATACGATATACGATTTCACCTCTTAAAATACGATTTTTCATCTTTCAGAAAGAAAAAAAAAACATAAAAACGGCGGAATCGCATAGAAACATGTACAAGTAAACCCCATAACTCCAACAAAAACTTTGCTTTACATTTTCTCATTAATTTTTAATGAAAGAGCAAACATTTTACTTGACCGTTCTTACCAGTAAAACATTTTTCTGAAATTATACTAGCTCTGGGCCAACGGGCCAGTGGTAGTGTCGATTCGTGAAAATCTGATTTTTCTCTCCAAAATCTGATTAAAAACAAAAAAATTTAAATAAAGAATATTCAGTCTGTTTTTTGTGTCAAAAGCTTGGCATCTCTGCTTCCATATGCCTGTGTGTGACTTAGTGAAAAGCATATCATCATGTACAAAAGAACAATACCCAAGAGGATTGTATAATTATATAATGTACATGTACAGTGCATACTAATTATGCTTCCATATTTTTAGTGTGTGACTTCTTCAAAGTAAGACTGGTATTTCAGCTTGTGATGATAGTTTGGAATATAATAATAATAATAGTCACATTTGTATAGTGCTTAACGCTTTATATTCTAATCATTATATTAGATAGGTAGTAAATATATTAATGTGGCTTGCATGCTCAAGCAAACCTTTATTTAGCAATGCAAAACAAAGCAATAAAGGGAACTTTACTTAATCCTTCTTTGCATAAATATATAACTGGTTTGGAAGAATTATAAGCTGAGATACTTACATGTATGAAATGGTTTATATTTTAAGAAATGTGCATTGTTATATCACATGAAGGTAAAATTAAACCCTACATTTCAATATTATTTGATGTATTTTTTAAATAGTTTTTATTAAAGCTTGCCTTCTAGTAAATTAGATTTTTGGTGACAAGAATGTCATGTGTATCAATAATGTACTGCAGTACTTTTATAATGTGCATTCCAGTTTTAGCTGATGTATGAATGCAGTTCATATTTTTAGTATTGAGAGTAGTATATTTATAAACCATGTTTCTACTTCAGATGTGAGTAGTGTTAAAGGGGTGTGTGGTTATTTATATCAAAGATGCTGCAAAGTTAGTTTTAGTAATGCATGTATCCTTGATAGTTTCATTGAGAAGTAAAGTTCAATCATTTATTCAGATCAAGCTTTACTGTATTAATACATAGAGACGTATTCATAAGATTTCTGGATAGTTAATTTATTACGTCAGAGAAAATGTGTACCTTCATTGTAAATGCATTGGATAGCATAACGTAGAGATAATGTGATAAAATGGTTCATTCGCTACACTTTTAATCAAGAGCTCGAGGATTTGAATCCCAGCCCTACAATACCTTTCTTTCGCAAGACGTTCATCTACATTTGACACCCTCCACCCAGGTGTATATATAAATGGGTATTTTGATATGCTTGAGTGCGACATATTTGTCTGCTTGGCTATGACGAGGGTAATAGCACTTACAGTGTCGCCACCAAATGCATTTCTGTTCACTAATCTACACCCGTATATTTTGCTAATATAGAATTGATTGTATCCTCCGATTCCTCTTCTTTGCTTTTTTAAGTTTAGAACATAAATCAATGCACTCTGGGGGAAAAAAGGATATTGAGCATACACTACAGGGTTTGTTTTATCTGTACTTTACATGAAAAGGAAGAAGAATAGAGATGGGTTACTATTAAAAAGTGCTTTACTCAAACAATTGAATTATGTGACACGTAATATTTTACAATGTTGTGTATGAATCACATTTATAATAAAGGCTGATCTTTTTTATTGCAACTGTTTCTCTTTCATGAATGTTTGAAGTTAGGGGGAGAAGTTGTAGACTACAAATAAATACTATTTTTGTAACCCAGTTAAAAGTGCAAAGTGTTGTCATTCTTTTGTTTGACTGTTGCATGGCTTACGCATCCCAGCAAGAGGTTTTAGTATTTATTATTAGCTGTTAGTATGCCTTTTGATTTCCTGTATTTCTTCTCTCTGAATCTATATCCCCCTTCCTCCCTATTTTCCCCTTCCTGTCGACTTATCATTTCGTTTTATATCAAGTCTTCATGTACCGGTACTTAAAAACAAGAAGCTTTCATGAATTGTAAATGACGGCCATTCTGCTGAATGAAATTTTGTGAAAGCAACAATTTTGATATGTGTCATTTGTGATTTTAACGAGTTTGCGGTATAAAATTTCCACAAATCTGAACCACTTGAGAATTTCTGGTGTTCACATCACAGGATTTTTATCACATGAAATCCGGTCCCCCAACTATATTTGTGTTTTATGGTATATGTTTCTATGTACTGGTATGTTACAAGTACTCCCTTTACTTAAACTTTGTACATTTCTCCACTCCCTCTTCTCTCTATTCTCCACTGTGAACCAGTATTATTGAACGATTCCCTAAATTTCATGTTCTGAGAAATGCTGCAGGTCTCTGGAACCTTGACATAATAATGCCTGATCAATCAACAGTACCATGAAACATGGGATAGCATATTTGTATTATTCATTATGCAAATATATTCATCTTCACTGGCTGCCAATCAATCAGAGAATCATCTTCAAAGTTGGAGTTATAGAAGCACTTAAAAGTAAAGCCCCATCCTACATCTAAAAGTTCCTGATGAAGCATCGACCAGCGCGTGGTCTGAGATCAGCAGACCTAGCTCTCCTGCAGAAACTCTGTCGCACGGCTTGGGGTGACAGAGCCTTCTACTTCTCAGGACCTATACAGCTGTGGAATCTCTGCAATCTATCAGGAGTGCAGTCTTTTGTCAACCATCATATAGCCCTCAAGACTTTCCCGTTCCCAGCTAAGACATCATCTCAAGAATAATAATGCCAACAAAGACAAGTGGAAAATAATATTAATTTGAAACACTGACCGAGAACATTGAATTTGTAAGACAATGTAGAGCAGGAGCGCCACGAGCGCACACCAGAGGCGGACACCGGCAGTTTACAAGAAGCCATCATCATTATCATCATCATCACCATCATAATTATCTCTTCATTATACAGCTCTCCTCTCACTTGCTTCCATGCATGAAATATATTCCCTCTTCCTTCTCTCACAACTCTTGTGCAACAACAGACGAAAAGACAAAGCGCAACAGAGTGAAATAGTGTTATACAGTCCAAACATGGCTCTCTTTTTACTCCATTCCAATAAAAAATGTCTTTCATTCTTATGAGTACAGTGCATTTCACATTCAACGTGTCTCCTGTGTATTCTGTGACATCTGCGTAATTTTTTCTTTCTGAAAGCTTTGTTCACATACGACGCAATTAACTGCCACCAAAACGAATTCAGCGGCAAAATAAAAATGACAGGCACAGTATGCTTGACAGTTCTGTATCATATAGCAACAAGATAACAACATATACGTATGTTGGGTGGTCCATTATGCAACTACTTTCTCTTTAACTCTTTACTTGCCAATGATTGAAATGTAAAATGTTTTTATTTTGCTGCATCATTTTTTGAGGCAGTTCATTGCGTCATATATGAACAGGTCTATTGTCTGGGTGATACTGATTCATGAGTATTACATTGGAAACAAGCACGAGAATCATGATTAAGCACAAACAATCACATACGGTATTGTAAAAGAACAGGATTAAACTTGAAAAGTAACATAGTTTCAAACTACATCTCAAGACCAGTGAGCCATAGATCCATGTAGTGATCAATGATAGAATGGAATATGTTTTCCTTGTACACAAACAACACTTTGTCACTAATGCAATATAAATATTGATGCAAAGAAGAAAGAAAAAAAGAGAGATTAATTCATGTAAAAAAAAAACATGAGCAACTTTTGCAGGAGTGCTCATTTTTATATATCTCTGTTTTCAACTTATTTTAATATAACAATTTTTTCACCAAGGATTCATGAAGTTATAAAAATGAAACAGGAAAGTGATTTAATGATTCAATAATGTTTTTTTACCAAAGAATATCATTTTAACCAAATGCATTTCAACAAATGGACTCAATAGGCTTGATTACTTCACCACTGATACATGAAGCTATAAAAATACAAAAGTACATCTTAGATGACTTGATAAATGGCAGGGGGTCAGCATATTTGTGAAGATCAGTCACAACAGTGCATGACAGAATGTCCTGTATCTAGACAATAGACCTCAATTATCTATATGATAAATAAAGTAACGATATCACTGAAAAGGCTTAGCCCGTCTTAAAGGTTAAAGAGAAGGTAGAGTTCTGGTAAAGATGGAAGATAATTTATGGACTGTTGTCCATTCTGTAATCCTCGCCCGCATTACTAAAGCCCAACTGACCTGATTCGGTCACGTTTCCAGAATGAACAACGATGCTTTGCTACTAAACGCTTACTCATGGAGACTTGTTATTGGAACAAATAGGCAAGGAAGACCAAGGAAGAGGTGGGAAAGTGACATCCTAGTAGGCAGCACCTTCCAGAAGGCATATACAGTCAAACCTGTCTATTGCGACCGCTCAAGGGAAACACAAAAAGTGGCCTTTGTAGACAGGTGGTCTTTGTAGACAGGTTCCTTTAGTACATGTTTCAATGAGAAACCATTTTCAAGGGAAACAAAAAATGTGGTCTTTGTAGACAGGTGGTCTTTGTAGACAGGTGGTCACTAAAGCAGGTTTGACTGTAGAATTGCTCAAGATGGGAAAATATGGTTTGAATATGTTTGTGGAGCCAACGTCCTTAGGGACACGGTGACAGTTCAGCAATCAATGGCAGTTTGGAAGAATATCATAGCAGAAATGTCTCCTGAAAAGGATTTCTCTTCAAATGCCCTCATATTTGAAACAGGACAAGAAATATCTGAAAAGTTTGGACCAAACAAAAGAGTGTAGTCCCATGTACCCATTTCTTATCATTTTGATGGTTCCAAACCCTCACAGTACAATTATTGTCTACTCCATAATAAAACCTTTCGCAATTGCTTTTTATAGACAGTTTCATTTGCAATGTAATCGCATTACCAGAACTCGACTTGATCTTTAAGCTCTCCTCCAGAGATGCACAGTCCTTGGATACCCTTCCCACAGTGATGAAGATACACAACATCCAAGTTTAAAAGAAGCATTGTGTAGGAGAATGAATGAAGGCTATGGGTGACCTTCTACTCATCAGGGGCATTATCAACATCCCACGGAAAAAACACCTACACTGAAGACATAATTATGCCTCAGAAAAGGATTATTAACCGTTGGAAACATTTCCATCCATCATCAGGAATACCATTTGAATGAATGCAGGATCTGCATGTACAGCATCGATGTACATTACAAAACATCTTGGTGAATTTATAGGTATACTGCTGTACAACCCTTCATGTCATTTGTAGGTGGGTGTTATGAATGTGTCAAAAGATATTTTTTTAATACTTGTTAAAAGGGAATTAGATTCTACATTAAATAATTTTGTTTATCAAAGTGAGGCACAATTTCTTTTCATAAATGAAAAATTCAGTTGAATTAAAAATACCTCCCCCTTTTCTTTCATACTTATTCTTTACAAGCGTTTACAGACCTATGTGTTATCAGCTTCACACAAACTGCGAACCTAAAATTATAGATATCATTATTCAACTTAGGATCCCTTTTAATCTAATATGAGAGTTGTTGATTCCATCTAAAGTTGCTTCTTTCAGTTACAACATTTGCAAAAAGGTGGGCATTCCATAAACATTTTTCAAGAATGGAAGCAGGACTAGTTGACATTCACAAGTTGTGACAGCGATGGATTCCAGTTTAAAATTTTCTCTCAAATTGGCAATTCTTGTTGCATTCTCTTATTTCATTCACATTGCTTCACTTAAAGCCCCACTGCACTACTTGTAGCTACTTGCTCCCTCTATATAGAAAACAATGCCTAAGCAGTGCCCATTGGTCCCCATGATCCTCTTTTTCTTATGTTAATTGAGAGCTGAGTTGATGAGATAACCACCTGTCAGTGACCATGCTGGGAGGTCTAATCCACCTGGCCAAACTAGTGCAGACAGGCTTTAATAAACATTTTGATTTGTCTCAAACTATGTAATAGTGAAAGATAAGAATAACTAGAGCCAATTTGAAAGGACAAGTGATTTCATTTAAACTTTAGGCAATTCTGAACAGCTAGGGGATAAAGAATATATTAAGATTTGATCCATTTTTTTCTTATTGCAATTCTCTGAGTATACCAACTCTATGAATCACATTTAGCATTTCCACACAAAATTAAATTCCATCTGCACAAGGACATTAAAACATGAGCGTGATGGTTAAGTATCCTACTACTCTGACAAAACATCCTGAGTACTTAAATTCTCTAAACATCTTCATACTTCTGCAAAGTAAAATCATTTTCTCAGGAGCACACAAATGAGGCTTTTATTACCCAGAAAACAAAACAAAACCATATTAAATGTCTGAGAAAATGGAGTGATTAACTGTCTCCCCTAGGGGAAACAACACACCCAAGAGCTTCCTTGAGTGGATATTTTCCTCCTAAGGTTCAATTCTGGAAATCACATCATCAACAACGATGATGCTTGAAGAATCTTGGTTTAAATGGAGATTCTATAGTTGGGATGTATGTGAAACCCTCTTAAAATAACATATTAATAAAGAAAGTGTACTCAAAGATCACTACGTGTGCAAAAACATGTTTTTCTGCTGGGCTAAATTGTATTTAATAATTAGATAGCCAGGCTTTCAATGGTTGTTGTTCGATCTGAAACAGATGAACTTTTTTCCACCTGCTTATAAAATTAGTCTTTTCAGAGAATAGAAACATACACATCAGGAAGGGACCTGAAGGAAAAATAAAAACATTTCACTTTGAATATGATTCAAATAAAATGTTGATGTTAGTCTTTCAAACTTGAATTTCAGAATTCATATGAGTACGTCCTGGCTTTTTATCCAGCTTTGATACAGCATACCAGGACTATCTGAGCATGTTCTTAAGGAAAAGTACTCACTTGTACATTTGCATGAAAATTGGAGATGGAGAGAATATCCTGATTAGAATATATTCAAATAATTACCAACGATGTGAATTAATAACTATATACTGAATACTCCTCTTAAAAAATCTCTGCATACCTTCTTATAAATTCTCTTTATCTCAGCCAGTAACATAAAACAAAAGACAGTAGATGATCATTGTATCACCGTGCTTTCTCGCCATGTTCCACTACACGTTCAATTCTATGAGTCTATGACACGCATACATTGTATAACCGTTTACTTATTGTCTTACTGAGCCAGTTCAGATATACACAAAAAACATTTTTACACAATAAAACATTTCTCAACAAGTTGTACAAATACATGTTACCTCTCAAAATGAGGAACATTGCAACATTTTGACTTATATCTTCTTAAAATTCAATTTATCATCTCTCAAAAATCAGTTTTATGCATTCAAATGCATGGCAATTTCATTCTTTGCACTGTCACATACAAATATCACTTGTTGACGCAAAATAGTATTTACAATGGTTTTTAAGTACAACAATACCAAAATAGTTCATAAGTATTGTGATAACTCTGCATTTTACAAAATGTGTAGGCAAATTACACCCACTATTACATGTACAAGTGTATGGTGACAAATATAAAAATGTTGGAGTCGATCATGTTTTTAAAAAGCAAACATTTCCTGACCCTTACTTTTTACTTGGTGATTCATATCAAAAATCTTCAAACATGATTCTAATAATATCACAGGACATATCTTCATATTCAATCTACAGGCATAGACACTTTAACATCCACTACCAATGGTGCATGCCATACAAAGTCAAATGCATTGAGCAAAATCCCTGACAGGTTAATTCCTTGGTTAATTACAAATGAAACTCAACAACATTTATAAAAGAAACCCACTTTCCAGACAGCTTATATGTTCACATCATTAGTTGGAAGCTACCTCTTTTTTTCATTTGAAAACTTTGGAGGCGGGCTATGAATAGGTCCAATTTAGTCAATAGTCTTATGGAATTGATGTTCTGTAAAGTAGGAATTGAGAGAGGGATAAAAGTGATGCAACCTCATACAAAAGCTGAAAATTTATGTTCTTTTGACAGTGTTTTTAGTTTCAACAGTCAATCCCCAATATAAAACTACATGATTATTTTATATTTCTGGAATTTTACCTTCAACAATGTTTGAAGGAAAAAAAGCATACTTTAACCCATGTTAAAAGTATGAATCAATCTTTTCATAAGACTTTGAAGAAGAAAAAAATCATTGCCATGATTGAAAGTTTCATAAATTAATCACCTACTTTATGAAAATACCTTAAAGCTCTTTAACCCTCATGAGTTATGGCATCCTGAAAAACGTTGCATCAAATGGACAATCTGGAATATCCAACATGAAATGAAATCTAAATATGAAATAAACATGAATAAGAAATCACAGAGATTGGTCTATCCTTTTAGTCATATTGCATGCATCTTATTTATAATTCAAATGTATAAAGCCCATACCAGTTTGTATGCATTGCATCATTGATCTCCTATAGATGTGGCAACATAACATCTGTTGAAAGGCAGAAGGTCTTTACCTCTACGCCAAATCATGTGAGTTAAGGTCCTTCTGACTCTCAGATGCTACAAGTAACCCAAGTTTATGTACCTTCAAAAAAATTCCTAGTTTAGCCTCTACATTACAAGTAGAGCACAGGGTCATTATTCCTTTTACCAGGAAGATCTTCAAAATTACATGGAGCAAAAAAACTTCTCATGCTTACGAGTCAAAAAATGTTAGACAATAAAAGCGTTTTGTCTAATGGACGGCTTGGGGTTGACTCATTTTTATATATACTTTCATTTTTTTTCTATATATCAAAGCCTCTCATTTGTTTAGAGAACAAAATATCTTTTTTTAAATTGAACTATACAGACATGCACATGCAACTGCTACCCAACTGCATTAATATTTAGCCATGTTCCCCTTAAACCAACTCCCTTTGAGATCAGAAGTATCCAAAGCCCGCTTTGATTTAAATGTTAGCATTTACCCTATAACAGTATTCTTGCCTGTGTCATGTCATTTAACCCACACACCAGTGTGTGCAATCCTCCTACAATCTTTTTTTTTCTTCAGCCATCATGATTTTGCATCCTTAGTTCCTGAATTTATACTATACTGATTATGGAAGAGATAGAAATTGACATTCTGTTATATTAGTCTCATGTTTGACATCAGAATTTTCTATGTACAAAAGGAACAATGTTTTTTTTCCCCAAACTTTTGCAGATCTCCAATTACACCTAAAAATAAAAATTCAACCAGCAGAAGTTATAAAAAAAAGAACTATCAATAAGGAAATGCCAAATCAGTTTTCAAAATAGTAAAAATACAAATAGTTTTGTCTCAATTTGAATGAATGCTTCTGCTTACATTTTTGGTACGCTGATGATGAAAATTCAACGCAAAAACTGTATATAAAACATCTTTATAGATCTATTCATCATAAAAACATTTAAGTATGATAATTATGTAATTTGCATCAATGTTTCTAAATAAAATAAGCAAGAAGTAACATTTTTTTGAGGTAGGTCCCAAATTTTGTGATGTGGTCTTAGCAGGCCTATTTTATTTACTTTTTTTTTCGGAGCAGGTTAATTCTGTCCCTAGCCTGGCTTGCCTGAGGAAGTTACGACCCAAATTGTAACCACGTCTTACGAAGCACACAAGTAGGCATTAGGGACCAAATAAAGATGCTCCTTATCTAACATAGGATTGGAATCCAGGGGAACAGAGCATCTACTTCCAAATGAAGTAGTTTCGTATGGCTTATGTATATATATATATATAAAGGCAACACTATAAACATCTTCAACCATACATTGAACAAACAAAAACAAAAAACAAAAATAGCACAAGTGGAACAATTTACAACTTATAAGGAATATATATAGATATAGATATATAGATATAATTATATATAGATATTTTGTCATCAAAAAATACATATTGAATAAGAAAGAAGGCAAAAGTGCCAGTCACAAATTTACTCATAGAGAAAAATCATACAACTTCTTGAAAAATATGAAGTATCAATCAAAATGACTCTTAATTTGTACATGCATAATATATACAGTTATAATCAATTCTCTGTTTGTTTTGTAAAACTTTACTGGAAGATATGTGGGACTAGAACCAGCTAACCCCTTTATCTCCATTCATCAAATCATAAGCATCACAAGCCTAAAGCAATCATATATGCTTTAAAAAAAAGAAATTCAAAATAGTACTTTCTGCTCTTACTGTAGGATTCAGTGACTAGACACCGATTACAGGAAAACAGCCAGTTTGCATGAAGCAAAATAATCATTTCTAAAGACTCATTTTTTTTCTTCATATCGCTCTTTGAATGAAAAAAAAGAAGATAAAGCTAGACTCTTTACAGCAAAAGTACTACGCCTTAGTAAAAGCCTACTGTACTATCATTTGGTACAAACAGAATAAAATCAAACTCACTTTCCGCATGAATGCAAATGAGACAGTCTGTTCGCCAATGAATATTAGTTAGTACTTTAAAAATGCTTATTTCATGAAAATCAAAGTTTTCAACAAAAGACTATGTTTTCTTGGTCATAGAATGAACTTAAAGTAGTTGCATTCCTTTTTTTTCTTCCAGTAACTATTGGTAGTAGCAAAAAATAAATAGAAATCACCAGAACTACATGTTACGAAGTTCATATACATGTACATAGATCTCTATTATTCACTGAACTACATTTTGTGCACAACCTACTTCAATTACAGTTGTACCTAGTTGTATGGTTCTGATCTTTAGATGGATTAAACTTTAAATGCCAGCAATTTATATGATGAAAAGGGAATGGTCTACTTTTGTTTCAAGTATATGGGGATTGGGGAACTACATGAATACAGAGAAATCTGATTGTTCAGGTCTGATATCTACTTTACAATTATCTACAAGTAAAAATTCCAGGACCTTTTTCTAGCATGTATGGTTGGTGCAAACTTGATTTTCTCTTGTGTACATGATACCTACTGATACTATATTTGATTATACTTAAATAAAATTCAAATGGCAAATATGCTTGATACATGGTACATAAATATAGCAAATAATTCTCATATGGCACTCCTTATGGTAGACATAGTGGATGATTTGCAGTATTTCCTTTTCTACCTTTTATTACAACAATCCAAAATTGAATCTTGAGTTGTGTATAAGGTTTAACCATCCAACATTTATATCTTGATTGCAAAGAAGTAAAATGTTCCTTATAATGCAGCTCAAAGTTCAAATAATTCACAGATTTGTAATTGTAGAAGCTTTCTGAATATCATAAGCCCAAAATCAATGATTTTTCTTTCTTTCCTCACAAGAAAACCAAAGGCCTATAAATGGCCCTTTGTCGACAAGCTATATAAGACAAAATATCAGACGTGAAAGACGACTACATCGTACAAGTCTCATGAGAACATTGTTCTACATTAAACATTAAGAAGGTCAGCGAAGAACAGCGATTTTACACAGCATGATCAAAACTATTCATGGACTACAGCAAACACAATTTGCAGCATGATCATAATTTCCAGCAGCATTCATGTGAACCAATTTCAACCAATCACATACTCTACAACCCCCATCACTGGAATATGATTATTGATTTTAATGTGTTTAAGAAGTAAAAACAAAATTGAAACTTTCAGAAATGTACCTGTATCACAACATAAATTATTATTGATTGGATACGCTGCTTTTCGACAGAGCGGAAAATACCTTTTTAACGGATACAGTAATCTAGCTGCCAACTGAAAAACAAAAAAAGACGGATGTTGGACGAAACAAATATGAACCTTAGTTGGGCACCCATCCCTAAAGAAAAATTCTTCAGTATATCATAAAAATATATATCTTGGTTCAACCCTATCAGCTGCAAATTTCTAATGCTCTCTTTACAAAAGCATCTTATCAGGCACACTCTTACTTAAATACAACAAAAACTGAATTTTCTACATACCATGGACCAAACAAGGACAATTGCTTAATATCGTACACTGTTTCCAATTTGTGAACAACAAGATCACTAAAAATGATACCAGATAACGACATGGAGACAGAGTGCCCGCTAGAAATACGATTCCATAAACTCTAATCTAGGAACATTTAGATGTACATTTGTGCACAAAGTGAAATAAAACTAGGACATGTGAATGCTACCGCCACATGATTGTACGCTGAACATAAGAATGAATCAAGCTGTAGAATAACATTGTATTTATAGTGCATGCACTGGACCATACTGGCATTGCACAGAACACAAATTTGCTTCAAACATTAATAATGATCATTGCACCTTGTGTGATTTAGATGAAGTAGATCACGAGGACAAAACACCAATAAACAACCATCCAGTTTCTAAACTGATAACTAACAGGACTCATCTACAGTCAAGTTTAATGATTGAAGAATTAAAAATAAAAAGTACATCCTTGGCACACATCACATACCTAATTTGGTTCAAGCATCAAGCTTGGTCTTATCATGCACATGCTTTCTTATGAAGCCTTGTCACAGGCATTCTTTCTCACTATGGAAGTAAGCAACTCATAAACCAATGATCCTATTCCAACACTCCTAACCTTTCTCTCAAAACACCAATCAATACAAACCACAGCAAACTTTTGGCTTTCATCTTGGTGTAGACATCGAAATGTAGAAAGGCTACCTTTCTGCACAGGCATACAAAACAACAAATCACCTTGATATAACCACTTGGTAAGACTGCATGTTGCTCTTCATCCATTGGACAGCTGGGATGTCAGCTGAGGACTGCTTGAGCCGTCGTCTAAGGATGCTCCAACTCCCGATGAAGACGATGATGACGCATTACCTACATGGGTGTGCTGAAGAGAATGCTTACGACGCCTGTGCTCCTCCAGCTCAGAAGCCGTCTTGAATCGCCGTTTCTTGCACAACTCACACTTGTATGCTTTCCATCCTGTCAGTGAAAAGTAATCAAAGCTGCCATCTGGATTGTAACTGCTCTTGATGCGCTCCTCTTCATCGCGGTCTAGCTTGCGCTTTCTCTCTGGAATCTCTCGGTAAATATTGAAGGTGGACTTTCTGCTACGCTTCTTGTCCATGTCCTTGGAGCTCTGTTCTTCCAGTGAAGTGTTATTGCCAGACGACTGGTCACTCCAGGCTACAGCTGCTCTTTCTGTGGAATAGAGTCCAGACGTGCCACTGATGGCACGATGAACCTGACGAGTGATGTCTTCAACCTGGACAAGTTCCTGACTGGATTCACTGCTGCCACCATGTTCCAACATCGGCGGCCTCCTCCTCTCAAAACTTCGCATTTCTCCACTTCCATGCTGGGACAAAGATCTTTCCAGACTGGAATACATAGGATGGTCTGGCTTTAGGCCCAGTCTATGAGATGTACTAGATGAAATGCTAGGGGAAGCAGATTTGTCATCAGCATTTTGTCTCATCAACATATGATGGTGGTGCATCCCTCTATGATAGTGTGGCCAAGCTCCTTGATAGCCCATCATGGGTCCTCTACCCGCCTCATTAAACTGATTGTGGCCTGTCCAA
Source organism: Mesocentrotus franciscanus (assembly GCA_037976565.1). Classification (NCBI taxonomy): domain Eukaryota; kingdom Metazoa; phylum Echinodermata; class Echinoidea; order Camarodonta; family Strongylocentrotidae; genus Mesocentrotus; species Mesocentrotus franciscanus. Next base: position 7,667,828 of record CP137676.1, read on the forward strand.
TTTGGATGAACTCCATCTGATGAGTGCTGGCTACTCAATGCAGCAGGACTGCGCTTTCTTCTTGGACCAACATTGCCTGGCTGCCTAAGGCAATTGTAAAGAAATGAGTCCTCTGACATCTGGGTTGGCAGAACTCCTTTTGTATGATCAGAGCTTGGCACTGATGGAACAGGAGGCTCACTCTGAACACTAGCTTGTGAAGAATATGTAGGTAAACTGCGCCACATTTTCTTGGGTCATTGTCAACTGCAAAAGGCTGATGAACAAGACCAGAATACCTTGGGTAGTAAGCCATACGAGGAGGGTTCTGCTCATGTGCCTGGTAATTCATAGGTACATGAGGTTGCTCCTTCTCACGGTTAGCTTCTGCCTGCTGGTTTACTTGAAAGTCTGGGTTTAGTCCATTTGGTGGTAGCCTGGCATCACCCTCTGTCAAGCTGTAGCTACGTTGCCTGTGGCTGCGGGGAGCTGGCTGTCCACTAGAAGTCTCATCAATGCTTCCAGTCTTTCTCAAAATAATACCATCTGAACCTCTCCGCTGTACTCCTCAGGTCTCCTTTCTGCTACAGCTCTACTGACAAGCTCACGTAGCATATTCTTAGAGCCCGACTCTGTTCCCTGTCTCTCTTCCGATCTAGGGCTACTCTCCTCTGAATTTTTCGCTTCAGGGGACTTGTCAAGCTGTTCTGTTGGTTTTACGATAGGCTCAGAACTTTGGCGAGGCAGTGTACTGGGTATAGATGACGTGGTCCGATCTGTCAGGCTCATTGAGCGAGGCATATTAAAACCACCTGAGGGCAGTGACGTATCGCTTGGAGGGTTTGGTGAGACCTCTATTTCAATATCCTCAATCGTATCTTGTCGCCTGAGAAGGCCACGCAGGACAGACTCTGGTCGGCGCCCAGAGCCACCACCTCTCCCACCTGATATTGAAGATCTCCTGCCGCCTTGACTAGAAGCAAGATTTCTGTCCTGTTGACATGTATCAGGGTTGCCATGAGGCTCAGCTGACTGGGACTTTTGAGACCGATTCTCACCACTGTTCTTTCCTTCCACATCAATGTCAATCGACTCTCCAGAGTAGGAGGCCTGTAACAGGCGTCTCCTTTTCGGACACATGATCCTAACAGGACTTACTGGCTCTGTCTTGATATAATTTTCCTTGATGCTTTCACTCAATCTTGGAGTCTCGACCCCAGGTCGGTCTGGAGATTCTTCAGAAGCTTGTCTTGAGGTCTGTTCCACACTGTCTTGCTGGACCGTTGGTGTTTGGACTAATTCTGAACCTGCAGACAGATCCTGGTCTGTGGTGGATGGATTGCAGGAACTACCTCTGGACAGGACCTGTTCTTGTCTGCCCTCACCTGCTGAAGGTGTACCCCTCAAGAACTCTCCTTCTGTAGGAACACTGAGTGATGAAGCACTGTTGCCACGTTCCTGCAAGATAAAAGAAAATACATTGTGAATTCCTTTACAAAAAATACACCTTACAAAACTCTTTAATTTACATTACATATATGATATATTTTCTTTCTTCTCTTACCTTTGGAGAAAAAGGCATTGTTCAGATGAAAGGTGTAATCACCAAATGTAGAGTTGGTTCCAGTCATTTTAATATCTCATGCATCACCGAGGTAAATTAAGATCCAAGAACTGACAGGTAGACAGCAGGACAAATTAATACCACAGAATAGATTGGTTTATTAAAATATTCAAATTTATAGATGTTTCTTTCCTGGGGACCTAGTGACAAGTTATTCCATTAACCTCTTATTAATGAATGAACAAACAATACTTGGAATCTAGTCTGCATATATTACTTGTTGCTATGTTGGGCAAGCCTCTGGCAAGTTTTAGGTTGTCAAGAACAACCTTTGTTTAAAAAGTATACATAAAATTTGAATATAATAGTAAACCAGTCTATTGGAACAACATTTTCATAGACCTCTTAAGAAATATCTGCCTACCATTTGCCCATCATCCGGTAGATTTGCCAGGTTCCCAGTGCTTGATGTCACTCTTCCATTATTAGGCTCACTCTCCGGCTGTTCTTCCGTGCTCTGTCTTGAAAGCTGTTCATCATCCTCAGACGATCGTCCGATGCCTGCATGCCAGGTCGGCGGGGAGTTGACGAAGGGTCCGGACTCTCCGAAGCAGACTGCGATGCTGCGCGTTCCATGGGCGGAGTCGAGGTGGCTGTTCAGCTGGGCACGGTCCTCAAAGACAAAGAGGCACTGTTTGCAGAGGAAGCATCGGCGTGGGAAGTGGACCTCTGACATGTGACTGGCTATCACATGCTCAAGGGGACTGCAGAAGGAGCAGATACGGCACTTGTAGACCTGCAGCAATATCAATCAAAGCATACATGTACAATGCAACTAAAGATAGATACATGAAGCAATTAATTACTGGTAAATTTTTCATTCTTGCAAGTATCTATCTTGGTATTTTGGCCATATTCATCATTCACTCATGAACATTGTTTCATCAGTAATTGATACCCTATATAAAAATCCAACAATAGTTTGTTCATAGACATGCTTCACTTAAGAATTACTTCATCACAAAATGACAAACAGACGTTAACATTTACACTAATAGTAAACAGGATTTAGCACGCATTATGGCAACACTTGTGAACCTGACACTACAAAATTCATGTATGTTTCCAATTGACTTGTCATAATTCAGTCACTTTTTATGCCAATCATGTTTGCCAACTTCCCATTCCCTTTCTCTAATTTAATATAATTTTGATTCATTATTTTTCGTATCTTGATATTCTGTACTATTTATATAAATTATCTAAATTCTCTTCTTCTTCTTCTTCAGTTGCAGTACAGGCCACCGTCAGGTGTATTGTCGTACTGTTGAGGTGCAGTGCAGATGTGTGTACATTAATGTCTGATAAAAGGTACAGTTGACCAAGTGTGAGTAAAAACAAATTCACATGGATTAGAAAAGAAGACCTTCAGGTAATAGTTATTTAATTTATCTTTTTCTGTTCCCGCATCCATGTGACTCACTTCAAATCTTACTGTTGTTTTGTATTCACCGTTTCTTGATTTTGTCTTTCCGAATAAATAATAACAATAATATTCATTCATTCGCATCATGATCACATAACACGGTAATCTTCTATAGCAAATCGCAATCAAGCCACATGACTGTACCTGGATGACATCAAAATAATTTCTGAAGTGCTGCAGCTGGGAGTCGATGACCCTGACCTCTGCATAGGGGTCAGCGGCGGACTCCCTCCTTCCCTGGGTTCCGTCATCCTGGGGGTTTCTATACTTGGAGCTCTCAACCGCCTGGCATGGTTGGGTGGGGACGTTTAACACTGGAGTTCACAAAGTTCCTTTTCCTACAAAGAAACAGACGAGATGAATGTTAGAATCGTGCAAAGAAATGGATACAAGTTATGGTGATCTCTTCTCGACTATGCAAAAGCCAGTAGTTATAAAAGATATACCTGCTTTAACTTTTCAAATGCTTCATGGAGCAATATTGTAACATTCGTTATGCTATAAAAATTGCTTTAATTTTGTAACAACTTGAAATAACAAAATTAATAAGAATAAAATAATAGCTGTATTTGTATAGCAAATAATACATTTCTTAGCACTTCACATATGAAAACTATTTCATGTACGAGCCCAGTGCTTGAATTCGACTGCTATTTTGCAAAGAGTGTGCACCCTCTCCACTACACATTCAAAGCACTCCAGCCAGTCAAACACAAAGAATGTTTGCATCCTACAGGGTACAGTACCCACTTCTACACCTGGGTGGAGAGAAGCAGATATATGGCCTTGGTCAATGGTCAGTCCATGACCTTCCCATCTCCAGTCAAGTGCTCACACCACTCAACTAAGACACCTCTACTTCAGTTGAGAAATGAAAATTACATTTAGTTGTTGATTTCAAGATAATGTTTCAAGTTTAATTCATTTAATATCATATTCATAATTATATATATTTATAAGGGATCAAGAGGATGATACCAATGGTGCTCCACAAATCAATAAGAAAGCTACAATGCATATCCACTTTAAGCCTCGGTCACAAATGCCATTACGAACTGCTATGAACGCCGTACGAACGATTTTCAGACAATGGAAATTCGGAAAGACAATGGAAAAACAGGGAGATTCGTACGAAATTATCGTTCGTACGGACCTTTGTGACCGTAGCATTAGGTAGATTTAAACCAGAGTTAAGGCTTGTACATGTACACTTTCATCAATACCAGTCAATATTAAGGCCTTTCCGATTGTGTCGAGAAGAACGCTGTTCACGTCCAGAGCGCACGTTCACTCAGGTAGTCCACACCCCTTGTTCACTTCCCTTTGAAACTGTTTCAATTTCAGTCAATGCCCGCTCGCCTTACTAGTGAACACAACGTCATGTGACATATTTTTTATGAATATGCAATTATGCACATTTCGCCCTCCCATGGCACTTTGAATGAGCTCAAATCACATACCAGTACAGCTACATTTTGTTGTAGCTACATGTAGGTACATGTCCATACTATCACTATAGAGAATGGCGTACTAGATTGAGGTGACTGTCAAAACCGAGGTGGACACATTCTCGAGTCTGGTAGTGGACAGGTTAGACAACCATGCATGCGCAGATCATCATCATGACGTCATCATGGCACAGTTCACTATGTCAATGTGACAATCGAAAAGCCCTCAATATCATTTTGGGAAGTAGAGTCAACATGATAAACAAATACAATAAAAGGTCAAAAATAAAATATTTAAAAAAAGTTTCATTTCTTGCTAGCATCCACTTCAAATGGCTTTGAACTGGAGTTTTATTGGGCTAATGTCATCTGCCCACTTCCGCTTCATCATGCTTTGAAGCCCTAAACTGCTTATGATGGACAAGGTTTGTTTGTTTGTTGTTGTTTTTTTGCCTTAAATGAATCTGTGTGGGATGTCCTTGCTGTCAATAAAACTGTATCAGAATGAACCTGGAGGAGGCAGAGTATTTATAACTATCATCTTTTCAGGGCTTAGTCTACCACCCACAGACCCACTCAAGTCCAAGGATAAGCCAGGGATAGCTTTCACACTCTTGTTCGTCTTGAGTATATGTACATGTAGCATCGCGATAGCGGGCACTTCGCATTAGCATTCAAATCCATATTTGATTACAAGCTAACAATAAGTACCAACAATTAATCTGCACAAAAGGCTTTTAAAGTTCAGAGAGATAAATTATTCCTGAACCATACTTTGTAAGCAGCACAATGATGTCATAACTGATAACAAGTGGGAGTTTTTCGCTACAATTTGCACTGTCTACATGTATGCAAATTCAACAATCTCACGCAAGCAAAAGGTTTCATTAATTATTAAATACACAGTTGAATCTCTCATAAAGCACAGTAGTATAATAAGTTGTATATCAGATGGAAAGTCCACTTTAGCATCAAGTACTTACTATTTAAAGAAGTAATATATTTCAGTTCCTATTTTTCTCAGACACAAGATTGCTTTTCCTGTGCCCGACCTATTTCAATGAAAACATGTTTGTACACAGTACCTTGATAAAAGACAATTAAAAAATGAATAATTTTGATTATTCTCAGTATTAAAAATGAACGGCCATTTGCGAGGGAAATTAAGAGTTGTCAATTTACACGTACATCTACAGTATTACAACTTCAAAAATATTACATTTTTATCTCCATTGTATTTTCCTCCAACTTAAAACTTATTTCATTATAAACAAACTTATATCAGAGTGGACTTCCCCTTTAGAGTAAGAAGGATGTTAAACCTCATTATACACATTACACAATGTTAATACCCTTCTGGCTCTAAACAGACAATGCAACTAGTAATGTACATGTACATGTATCATTGTATGTCAAATGCTTCACTGTACATGTAATTTACATTCGAATATCATGACAACTTCAGTCAAAAGTAACTTTCTTGATGTACTGTATGGTTGAATTCTATAGCGCAGCCTTATAATTGAATAATATATATTGGCTTGATGCAAATACCTTTTGTCCAGACGAAACCACAAAAATTCCCTTTCCTCATCTAAAGATCACAAAGTATGACTCGCAGGAACACATCATTCCAAACAAACTGAAAAGGGGATTCATGAAAAAAAATAACTACCGGCTCCGTGCAGATTTTGAGCCGTTTGTAATGATGTAATGGATATTTCAGGTGATCCTTTCTTCCTGGTATGTGGTTGACACCTCAAAAGTGATGTGTAAACACATGCAATATACTGCTGTAGTACATGACAGCAGGTATTGTACCTCTGACTGTGAGTGATGTCTAAAACATAAAAATGGCAATTGATCTGATAGTACCAAAGGAGAAATCTGCATTCCGAATAAGTATTCATTCTGCAATAACGATGCAATTAAATATCACGTTTTGAGGCATTTGTTAAATCTATTTTGAACTTATGTAGTACTAAATGTACTACACTGTAGCTAGTATATATTCAGAAAAGGATTAACACTGATAATAGATCTTACATTATCTGATATTTAGTCTTTGATTCAAGCAATATCATTTTGGGCCCCAAGATACCATACATGTATTTCATGCACACTGTACATCTACACATGTCTGAGTGCATTTATCAGAATGAGAAAGAACCATCTTAATGTACCAGGTAGCTAAAACTGAACTACTGTGTGGCATATTCACATATAACACTAACACTGAAAAAAAACATTCCTAGAATATGCATGATGCGCAGTGTGCTTTGTAAACATACAATGTATGTTTCCATACAAATATACAACATGCATTTAAAAGTATAAACCTCTTTTCAAATATCATTCTTACGGATGTAATTCAAATAAGGAGAACTTAACTGGGAGCTTATGTGACCAATATTTTGAAGACAATGCTTTTAAATGCTTCATAAGCCCATGGCGCTTCAAAATGTAAAAAAAACATCACATATACAGTGTAAATTAATTTGAAATGTAGGGTACCTTGTATGCAAAAAATATTGTACATGCACAGAAAACTACCTGTAAGCATAAATGTGATAATTAGTACTTTTAACATATCTTTGAAACCAATAATTGCACTTTAAAGTGTGAAGCAGTATCCACTCTCAGCCTCATCAGTCACACATTAAATCATCAAACAAAGCATGCACTGAACAAAAGTGAAAATCTTATGGCAGCAGCATCTTGATTTGAGAGTGAATGCAAAAAAGAGAGAATTATTCAACCCATTAACTGTACGAATTGTAGTATTGGTTGGATGTACATGTAGCATACATACTCAGAGGCAGAGCAGAGTCCTTCTGCAGCTATTGATAAAAGAAGAGGCATCACTTTAAATGGTGATGACTACAAGTCGACAATCAAAATTCTCTCCTTGGCATTCACACTGTCCTTGACTTCTTTTAAAGAAGCATAGATTTCTTGGAACCTATCTTGCGTTGAATCCAGGGCGCCTAGATTCCATTCTACAAGCAAAACCATGCAATATGCAAAATGAGAGGCGCTTCATACAAATGTATGCATATCAAGAGCGGCAGAGTTCATATATTTGGTGCTTTCTGTCGTAGCTTCAAGAGGAGTATAAATGGAGAATGCAAATGAGTTGGCTAATGAGAGGAGAGGAGAGGAGGATGGGGGTGGAGAAGCAGCGTCGATAATCCCCTGCCCACACTGGAATCACTTGATGCATGTGGATCCATGTGCAAGCTAGAGAAGATGCCTTCAGAACAGAGTTGAGATTAAAGCAGGATGCAATGAAAAAGAACATCAGAATCCTGCAAAATCTGAACCACCGGGAGGAGTCATCTCGTTTCTGAGCTAAAAAGGTTTAAAGGGGATTGCCTGGAGGAATGCGAAATCCACAATCATTATCCTGTAACCCCCAGCATAAAATATATGCAATCAAAGATTTCACATCTAATAATATATTTTAATATTAGGTTTTTGTCATAACCTTTAATACCTATTCAATCAGTTTTGTACGTACAGTACAGACTAACTGCCATTTCCTGTATATATCCAAACAGACAGAGATTACATGTACATGTACATGTACATAGCAGAGGTTTGGGTTCTTTTTTTAAATAGTTTTTATTGTACAATTTTCTTCTTGAGATTTCTTTTTTAAATAAGCCCTTTTTTCAGAAAAATAATGGAATTAACCAAACCAATACAAATATAGCACATTCTCTCTAAATCATGAACTATATGATTGACATGCAAAACAATAAGGGTAATATTTCACAATAAGTATGAGATACAGCAACAGGAGGAGGACTAATAATTGACATACTGTACATGTACTTTTGAATATTTACAAGCCTGCATATTAGTAACCACTTGTTCAACAATTATAGATAACCAATAAGATGTACTAGAATAAGAGTAATTAGAGGGGGGAAGGAGATCCTAAATACTGAATGTCTGAACAGTGAAGAGTGGAGGTTTCCCCCAAATACATATACTGTATATAATTCAGCAAATAAATAGGTATAAATAATTTCTAAGTTAAAAGAACTGGATAAATATGTATCATTTCATTTTATGCTGATGTACATGAAGCCTACATGTACATTATACATACATGTATACATGTACATATGTATCACATATTATAGAACTATAAACCCTACATGTACATAAAACAAAATTGAAACAATTTTTACATACAGATAGGATACATTTTGTTAATGCTTGGATGAATTTCTTTCATTTCCATACCTTGAAAATGAGTAATACAAGTACAACAATGTACATGTAGTCATGTATATATATATACACATACTACAAATACATAATACAAAATGAAACCACTTAGCAGGGAAAACAATACATGGAGGCTCGGGCTAATTCGCCCCCGAAATGCCAAAAAGAACCCCCAAAAGTTATAAAACAGCCCAAACAAATTTGCATAGAGTTCAATGCAAAACAAATTAAAGAGTGTTATTTTTAGTTTACGCAAGCAAGCTTAAAAAGTAGCCCCTGAAATTTTTAAATATTTTTTCACCTGCCACTTAGCATATTGCAGAGAGGAAAGGGGATTAATTTAGCTGTTTGTTTTTTAGTTTTCCCCTGAATTCAACCTTCTCTTATCAAATCAGTCTGATTTTGAGCAGTTTGTGACTACATGAACCATGTGACCGTTTCAGGTTAATGAAGGCCAAAATGATCAATTGCTGTCTCCAATAGCAACAATATTTAATGGTGTGACCGACCGTACCAACTCAGGCCTATCCTATACTATTACAGTATTACTAAAAACAAGCCGATGTATGTACCGTACATGTACAGGTATGTTATTTATTTCAATGTTTTTTTGTTTGTTTGTTTGTCTTTTGTTCTTTAATGGGTAGAATGGTTGGGGTCTGGGAAATTTTCCTGTAAAATAAAACAATTAAACATTACAGGTATCCTACGTGTACACCTACTCTTCTTTTCAAACAATGACAATGTAGCATGTGGTTGGTAGCAGCTATTGTAAAAGAAAAAGTTTTTGACAATGGAGGATTCACATTATAACTATTAAACTAGAAATATCGCAATCTCCATTGCCGCGCACTGCAAATGTATCCCCCGGCACTGGCAGCGATTTTTGTGTCATCCTTTTGTTCGAAGGAGGGACAAAAATCCCCTCTACCCTAGCTGAAACAAAAGGATGGCGTAGAGATCGCCACTAGTGGCTCGGACTATTGTCAAGACTAGGAGCAGCATCACCAAAACAATATGTGTGTAGATTAGAGTATAATGCATCTCTATAGAAAATTTGAAAGAAATGTGTCAAGAAATGTGACCTGCAGAGTAACACAAGATATCCCCTAAAATACAACCTTTGACCATATACGGTAACAGACGGAACACAGGTGGCAGCATCAGCGAACACTGAAGATGTGTAAATTTTACTAAGACACACCTCCATACAAAATTTGAAAGAAATCTGTGAAGAAATGTGGCAGTTAGAGCGCTTAAAAGACATATGACCTTTGACCCTATAAAGGACGGAACAATGAGGGCAACATCGCCCAAAAGTGTAGATGTGTAGATTGTACCAAGATACATCTCCATACAAGATTTGAAAGAAATCCGTCATGAAATATGACCTGCAGAGTGCACACTAAGACACCCACCAAATTGTGACCTTTGACCCTATAACAGATGAACACAGGTGGCAGCTTCACCAAACACTAAAGATGTGTAGATTTGACCAAGGTACACCTCCATACAAAATTTGAAAGAAATCCATCAAGAAATGTGGCAGTAAAAGAGCACAAAAGGGACAAATGACCTGTTGTCCCTATAAAGGATGGAACAAGGACAGCATCACCTAAAAGTAAAGATGTGTAGATTGTACCAAGATATATCTCTATACAAAATTTGAAGAAATCCATCAAGAAATGTGGTCTGCAGCAGTTTTTTTATGATGAACTAAAGTGCAATACACGTACACTTCACAAATCTGAATCTTATAACACAGCTCATCTTAGTGAATATGCACAAGTCCTTTGATGCTCGCAGTTGGCATTCATGTTACACATATGAAATTAAAAACCACTGCATTTCTTTTTTGGCTGTGTTTTACCATGCCATCACTGAACAAGCCTTAACATTTCTCTAGTGAACAATGAGAGTTGTTGGAATGTAATTTTGAGCACTTGACAAAATACTTGAAGAACGCACTTTACAGTTTAGAATAATTCTTCAGTATGGCTAAAGCAGCATAGTTTTTTGTTGTTATTGTTGGATTTTTCTCATCATCATCATGTATTAAAGTCAGTATATCCCATCTTACGAGGGGTCACTGACTTTCACGCCATAATTACATTACATGTACAATTGTAAACTATTCTCTATTTCTATTCAATTAATGCACTAGAAATAAATTGGCACCAGTAAGTTTTTTACACACCATTAAGAAGGCTTTAAAGATACTATGTCCCTTTTGCAGCCAACATCAAATTCTGTAGAACTTTGCAGTAATTATGAATATGTCATGTATGTCCTACATGTATCTGTGAAATTTAAACGTTATTATTAAATTATGCAAGGAAACCCGTTTACTTGCTAGACTTCACTGTCAGACACTATTGAGTGACTGACTGGCCCTTTTCATCTTTGGTAATAACATACATAAAATGAGCTGTAAAGGGTACATGAGCATTTGTCTACATCAATAACCCACTTCTTGTAATGGCCAAAATTAAACTGATTGAATCTTTGCGCAGCACAAAACATACGACCATTCGGTACAATGGTCTGAAAATCAGACTATTACTTACTGGCGTGGTAGCACTTAATTCGATTCAACATAATTTTCCCACTTAAAGACATTTTCAAGCCCCCTTTTTTAAAGGAAAGTTCTAAATTAGTATTATCTTTCAAATGCCGTTGGAATTTAACCTTTTCATTTTTGGCCTGCAAATGGGACATAGTACCTTTAATAAGCATACCTGAAGTGAACATTATTAAATTACACCTAAATAGAGTGCATCTTTGTTTGCAATATTAAAACACAACATTAAGACAACTACCCAATAGTCTACCATCCCTATAAAGGCAACTACGTACATGTAGCCCTAGATTTGTGCAGATGTTTCTACCCCCCTAAAAAAATGACATCATAATATACTAGAAATGTAATTCGTCATGAGGACGAATTAGGTGGTCTGTTATGTAATCTGAATAACTGATCTTGTAGAAAATTGTCTTAGCTACAACATATCAAAATTTGGAAGAAAATCGATCCATATTTACAGAGATACAATCAATTTTCCATAAATATGCTGACGTCATAATATGCAAATTCGTATTTTGAGTTCCAAGGCCAAAGGGCAAAGGGCAGAGCTGTAGAAAATTAAGGAACATTACAAGACATAATAGAAGGAGAACGAGAACCAGAGGCGGGAGAGGTAGAGGGTGAGAGAGAAGAAAAGAGAAGGGCAGAGGCAGAGGGAGACAGAGCAAGAGAATAAGAGGGAGGCAAGGCAAGAGGTCGAGGTAGAGGGAGGCAGAGAGAGAGAGGGAGAGGGTAAAAGAGTAGAGAGAGATATATATGCAGAGACAGAGCAAGAGAAGGAGAGGGGCAAAATAAGAGAGGAGAAGGGAAACAGAGCAAGAGAGAGGAGAAAGAGAGAGATGCAATGGAGAACGATGCATTCAATATATCCAGCATAAATAGAATTTAATATAGAGAAAGAGAGAAGTATAGACAAGTAAACAATTCTATGTCCACGGAGAGACGTAAACATGCATATACCTTGGGCTGAATAACTGGAAAAAGTAAAACGTCTGGGAAGGAGACTAGCAAGGTGATTTGATATTGTAGCAGAGTTGGGAGATAAACCCTATATTAGGTTTAATACCAGATTTCCCATAGGGTTGTACTCAAACGATTGACATTCTTCTCCCATAGATATAACACGCAAAATTAGGCATTTTATTACATTGTTTGTGATTGTATATGATATGTTATAATAGTCGAAGAAGATCATAAAATCAAATTTAAAACGACGGCAAAAAAAAAAAAAAAAATGACCCACCAGGAATCGAACTTGGGTCGCCGGAATGGGAGGCAAGTGCTATGACCACTATACCAAAATAATCCACATAGACATTACACGTGAACGGAAAATGGAATTCTCAAATCCCACTTTGCAAGTGAAATATGAGCATGATCCCGGCATCTGATCGAAAAATAAAGGGCACACTTGTGATAGCTTATTGTCTCAGCTACAACATACTCAAAGCTCAGCAAAAACAAAACTAAAACGACGGAGATATTGCTCGCGAAAGACGGAATGTAGAATCCAGTTTTGAGAAAAGTCATGTCCCATAGAGAATACACGCAAAATGTGAAAAATTGACATGCCTCCTTTAATCGCAAAAATACGCCATGATGCCTTTGTCAAAATGAAAAATCGTGGTGACTGCATTTGTAGAGAATTGTCTCAGCTAGAACATATCAAAATTTGGAAGAAAATCGATCAATATTTACAGAGATACAATCAATTTTCCAAAAATATGCTGACGTCATAATATGCAAATTGAAATTTTGAGTTCGGAGGCCATTATGATGACGTCATGAGTTAATTGAGGGTCAAATGAGACATGAAATCATATCTCCGACTCATAATCTATCCAAATATGAAAAAAATTGGGAGTTCCCATCCATTCTGAAGAGTTACAATGAATTTTGTATAGGCATGTTTTGCCCATGTATTGTGGATAGAGATAGCGCAGCGCGGTGCTATCAATTTTGACGGACGCTCATTGCGTTATTACTGGTCAGAAAAAGGTGAACAAGGTATCAAAATGCTTGGAAAAATATGCCAAATATGATGACAGAGAAAATTTGGCGATTCTATGTTGCAAAATGCCAAAACGCGCGCGCAGCGCGTGCGTTTTTTGCGAAATGCTTAAAATGGCCTGAAACGTATCCAAAACGAATTTGAGACGATTTGAGCATTTTGAAATTTTGCGCGCGCTAACGCGGACGTACGCATGCGCGCGTTTTTGACCTGAAATTGACCGGACGGATATTGACCTTGATCATGATAAATATGAATGAAAAATGACCTTCCGTTATGAAGATATGATCATGAGTTGAAAGTACCAAAAAAACACAAAATGGCGCCTGGATGACGTCATGAAGACTTGATGACCTTGAAAATGTTCCTGTCACGTCTCACGACTATGACCTATGACTGTGTCAAAATTGAAAGAAATTGACAAAACCGATCTTGAGTTATCGTAGGAACAAAAAAGGGGGCAAATAAATAAAAATAAATAATAATAAAGAAAGAAAATTCTGACGAAATTAATAGGTGATCTGTCGATGACGACAGACCACCTAATTACCCATATCACTTATACAAATTAGATTTAAATTTGTGAACATCCTCAACAAATACAATAATACATGTACATGTAGTTGATCATAAATGTACCTGTAGGTCTACCCCTGAAACACCCTGCTGATAGGAATGTTCAGGTACATGTACATGTATGTGTACACTACGGTTACTTTTTCTTGCTATTTCTAAGCATACAGCCTACAACAAACCACACTGTGTCGGTGTGTCCATGTTTGTTTTAATTGGTAGTAACCAGGCGGTAGATCATCTTTCATCTAAAAAATACTGTTTATTGTTCAAGGAAGTTTGTTTGCTTGTTTTGAAGGGGGGGGGGGGTCAAATCTTCTTTTATAACAGGAAATTTTTCTAGTAGAGATAGATGTACATATTTGTAATTTTCCATTGCCCAAAACCTTTCTCTTTTTGTATTTCTAGAAATAAAGTACATGTACATGTGTGCATATAAATCACTCTCTGCTACAGTTCATTTTTACTTTCTCTGTATATTATTTATTTGATATCAAGTTACAATGGACATCCATAGATACATAATCTTCATCAGAGGATTGGATTTACCCTCATTCCATCATTTGATAAAAATTTGAAATATGTGCTCATCACTTGTAATTTGTAATGTAAATTTTCTGTGTTGAAGGAAAAAAAAAAGTTTGTTATTGTTGGGTTTCAGGGTTTCGGGGTTTCGGGAGGTAAAAAAACCCATAAAAGTCATAAAGTATGGATCAATATATGTATGCTGGTCACTGGATGAGTGGGTGTACTATGGCTGCGACGAGAAGTTGAATACTCGAGTACTCGCACTGTTGACAACTACTCGAGTACGATTTCTCGTACTCGAATACTCAGCCGCAATTTTTTTTTTTTTCCCTGTTCACCTGGCACTGTCCAGGCAGACGGTCACCTGTGCCCGAAGAGCACCGGCATGGTACCGTTTGTAAAAATGTTTCCCAGCTCAATCATACACAGGGTGTCACTGTCAACTCACCACTCAGAAACTGGGACCAAATCTCCGGATTTCTGTTTGGACTAGGAGGAAAATTTGTCTGCCATCTTTAGTTTTAAAAATAACATTGCTACTATTATTTGTGAAAAATTCACAAGCACAAATCGGCGCCTTCAACTGCAACTCAAAGTACAATCGCGTGGGTTTTCGGAGACAAACCTTCCACGGTGTTAGCAACAACAAAAAACTTTTGTTTAATAATTTTTTTTTTAATTTAGAAATTAAAAAAAAACATGGCATCCGAGTATTGTCGCCATGTTTTTATTATAAATTTTTTTGAATTTTTTGATTTTTTTGTTTTTGTTTTTTTTGCCAACACCATACTACGAACAGTACGAAGATTCGTCTCTGAAAACCCACGCGATTTTACTTCAAGTTGCTGTTGAAAGCGCTTATTTGTGCTTTTGAATTTTTTACAAATAATTGAAACAATGTTTCTTCTAAAACTAAAGATGACAGACAAATATTCCTCCGAGTCCAAACAGAAATCCAGAGATTTGGTCCCAGTTTCTGAGTGGTGAGTTGACAGTGACCCCCCTGTGTATGATTGAGCTGGGAAACATTTTTACCCACGGTACCATGCCGGTGCTCTCCTGGCAAGGATAACCGTCGGCCTGGACAGTGCCAGGTGAACAGGGAAAAAAAAATGGCGGTCGAGTATTCGAGTACGAGCAATCGTACTCAAGTAGTTGTCAACAGTGTCGCAGCCTTAGTTTCCAAAAGGGTTGGGCATCTCAGCACCAGGGACAACATGGGCTCGCCCCTCGTCCAGTGATAGGGTTTCTTGAGTCAAACTGCCTGCTACACACCGGACCACTAAAGAGCCTTGAATTTCATGATGTAAAGTGGAATTTCACATTTTCACTTCTATAAATATTCAACATAACCCTTTTTTTTTTTTTACATAGACACATAGATCTACTTCCACCACATAATCTTGAATTTGTGTGTTCCAAAAGACGTACTTTATCTAAACTTAAGGAAAAAATTGATGCGAGTATCTGTGATCAGTTCAGCTTTATTCAATTACTTAACCACAATTTACGGAGAGACCAAGAAAATCGGCTCTGGTGCCCAGTGAGCCCAGATCCATTTCCAAACACTCATTTTCATGTTGTCATGAATCTTTCAAAAGTTATTTTGAAAATTGTACCTAATTTTTTTCAAATGGCTAGTAACCGGTGTGTTGGCTCAGTCAGTAGAGCGTCCGCCTCACAACCGGGAGGTCAGGGGTTCAAACCCCGGCCGCGTCATACCAAAAGACGTTAAAAGATGGGAGTTGCTGCTACCTTGTTTGGCGTTCAACAATAAGGGGATAGAGCAATGTCGATCTGGTGCTGCTCAGTGGCTGCCGGGCTCACGATCAATTGGGCATAAAGAATTTCCATTTTCGGTTTAACTTAATAAAATTTGGAGTGGATTTTAAAAGATTATTATTATTATTATTATCATTAATAACCAAGGCCAAGGTCATCGGTATTGTTACTTGAAAAGCTTGCTGGATATTTCCATAAAATCGAATGGCAAACATGACCTTTATTAAATTGTCCACAAATTTGAGCGAAAATACATAACCCCTAACTAGGCCTAAGTAGTAAGTTTAATACAATCAATAGCAAAACTGATTTTGTCAGAAATAACAATTTGATACTAATTGACATCATAGACCGAAAGCTTCAGTCTCTGATATCGACGGTTGTTCCGCTGAGATTGCATCTGGCTCCTCTGACCGCCTCTATACATAGACTGAAGTACGGCTATGTGGTAGTGTGCGGAACGAATGGTTCGGTTGAGCCGGACCGCGATGAATGAGATATGCAACGAGTTTTTCACTCTTTACGTCTTCATATATCTACTTTGGCTGCAATATTACACTGAATCTTATGAAGAATTAAAAATAACATGGAAACATCCACTTTGACTTACGATAGCTTGCTCATTTAGATCCTAAATTAATGATTAATCCGAGAAAGTCTTGTAGTTAACATGATTTGTTGTCAGCCATCTTGGTTTGAGTTGATGAATATTCATTTTTTCTTTTTGAATGTCCAATAGCTACGTATGAGTCAGCCCGGCTTGAGCCGGTGATGTTTGAATATTCATAAGCCCAATATCAAACACGTGCTCTGATTGGCCATTGGGCTTGTTTTGGTCGGTTGACCCGAAATATATCGGCCGGGTCATGTCATAGATTACCAGTTCGAATGCCGTTTCATGGTTCTGAGATAAACAATTGGATAATTCATATACGTAAGTCCGTAAATTTCGCATTTAGAAATAGGTAATAAAACATATACAACTGTACATAGGAGAACAAAAATACAAAGTTTATTTCTATCTGATTTATAAATCAGAAAATTAGATCTAAATAAAGAAAACCGGGGGAGAACTTGCTGCAGCAAAGTGCTGCAGCATTGGCTCTATCTCTCCGCGTGGTGCGAGGTGTACGGGGTACCGTCTGTGTATGGAGAATGTCAACAAATGTCAGTTTTATTAAAGAATGACCCATACCAGACGGTTATTTCTGTCAATTGACATCAGTGACCTGACTGATTCAAGTGATCTTGATTGTATTTTATAAATATAAATGACAGATCACACTTCACAAAGAGATCTCTTCATGAAAAGTGGGAGATAATATCACTTCTAATAAACAGGACAGGTAACATCGTAAGATACACATGTAATGTATTTCGGACTACTAGTATAACCCCATCCTCCAATTTCTACCGCGTCGCCGGAGCTGAGCTGAGCTGAGAGCTGAGCTGAGAGTCGAGTGTCCAAACCCCCTCCAGTCTACATACAGTCATATACACACACAACACACACTGTGGATCATGCGTAGCCATACTACAGCAGCATTACTCCAAAGACCAAACATCGTATGATAACAATTATTACATTTCCATTCAAATCAGCGAAACAAAACATACTACTGCAATTTCGGTTTATATTACATAATAAACGAAGTGACATTACTTACGGTTCGTACATGTAGGCACTGAACTGCAAATGACTGTTGGTTTCCTCATCTTACTTCGCATCCTTTTCTATTTTCTCAGAGCTTGCTCATCAATCGTAAAAGGTCAGCTTTGCCAATTTACAGAGTGTCTTTCAGTACTGATCAATGGTACCGGTCAATGTAAAAACTGCAGTTTATATTTGGGGCAATATGTCACACCCGGAAGGCCCTACTACACTCTACAGATCATTCTGTGGAACATATCAGTGGTATTGTCACTTCGTTATTACAATTGTAGAATTTAGTCCACTATTTTGATTTTGTGTTCATTTTTTTCGTTCATGTTTATGTCGTTATTTACGTTCATGTTTTTCTTCAGAATAGAAATGCAGTAGGAGAAGAGCGAACAATCTCTATGAGAGCGAAGGATCTAGGAATCCGCAAAGCTAATATTTAGGAGCGAGGGGGCGGGGCTACTTTTGCAAAGATGATGAATGCCTTTGGTTGTTTGATGCTTTTGCTTTTCGTCGTTGTTGTTTTTTCTTGTTGTTGTTTTGTTAATTTCATGTTTTGTTTTATTTTTTCAAGTTTTCGGGTCAATACTGACAAGAAAAAATGAATTGGCATATATACGCCTACATGCAAGTTATAGAGGGAGAGGGGAGAGAGTGAGGAGAAAGAGAACAGAAGGGAGGGAGAGAGAGAGAGAGAGAGGGGGGGGGCGGTGTGGGGCAGAAAGTGAGATATGACGTACTCGAGGAACATTTATATCTATATACTGTTCTTCATTATATGATTTGATCAGAGGATGGATTAGCGAGGCTTGTGCCCCCCTTCCATAGGCCTATAACCGTCATTTGTAATGCATAATTTTACAAAGAAACTTGCATTGGATGTTTTCGGGGGGAGGCGGAAGGGGTCGTTCACGGGCGCTATATCGTCTCTCATGATAATGATAACAAACTTCGACACCTTTCGTCATTTTTATTAAATGCAACCTAATTATGATTTGTTGGAGTGGAGTAGCTATAGAGACGTATACGTCATGCAGGGGGCACGTTTACGTTTACCTCTGAAATCGAAAAAAAATCGAAAAGGGGAAAGAAAGGGAGAGTGGAAAAGCAAAGTGAAAAGGGAACTGATACGACCTGGCTCCCATCAATCGATGGTCCTCAAAATTAGAATTTCATCTTTTAAGATCGGCCGGGCCCCCTCCCAACGATGCGCCCTATTATTATTAAACTGGCTGGTGACCCACGCTAGATCCACTAATTTTCACTGGACACTGGACACGATGTCGATATGGTCATTATTTTGTTGATCAAAGCTCACTTTTCTATTAAACCTGTTATAGTATATAGGCCTATTTATTGCAAACTTATTAATCAAAATACCATCCTAAATCAATGAACAAACATAATATATAATTATATTATATTTAAGGGTGGGGGAATTGACATTCTGACAATTGCATAAATATCGTATAGCATATTAGCTGACTGCTAAGAAAGTATGTGTATGCTTGTAAGTAAGCAACCAGCCTGGGACCGACGGCTTTACGGTCCTCTCCGACGGACTAGGAAATGAGGATTAATGCCTTATCAAACGGCAGTATAGCGCATCAAATTGGTTTCGAACCCGGGATCTCCCGGGATCTCCCGGTTACGAGACCACTGCTCTACCACTGATCGAGCCATCGCGCCTCACAGATGAGTATAATACCCAAAGGTCGAACTTAATTGATGTCTTGAGCGGGCATGCTGCTTGGTTTGATCCATCCAGAAAGCGGCGCCCGATGTACCTATAAAGATGACAAGACAGTACCAGTTATACCCAAATCGGCGCCGCATCATCTGTCATTGCATATATTATGAAGGCCTATTATGTCACTTTAATACCTAAAGATTGGTCAGCTCCAATATCATTTTACAAATTTGTATGACGCTGATTGAATTTGATCCTGCCCTGTTAATTTCTTGTTACCTATCGCTTTTTCGTTTCTATACCTTGAAAAATACCCCCATTTTAAAACCCTAATCAGAACTTTAATGTGTTACTGTTTAGACCAGTTTATTTCATATTTTGGGAGGTGTATAGTTGATAATTATTCTCTTTATTCTCTATATTACATCGATCGCGACTCATGGGACATCATTCTACATTCTAGGTGATATTTTCCGTAACGCCTATCTCTCCTATCACCCAAATCCGAGTTATAGATATGAAAAGAATTAAAATCCTACGGATCTGGGGTTGCTCAATATGATACACCGACACATAGCATAATTATTAGCATATAGGCCATTTATTTGACAGAAGAGAGAGAGGGAGAGAGAGAGAGAGAGAGAGAGAGAGAGAGAGAGAGAGTTGGGGGAAGGGAGGTCTTGACCATTCTCACTATTGGACCTTTTTTAAAATAATTTATAAATTTCATTGTGAAGAACTAAAAAGATGTGACGTCCTCGAGGAACATTTATATCTATATACTGTTCTTCATGATGTGATTTGATCAGAGGATGGATTAGCGAGGCTTGTGCCCCCTCTTCCATACCAAATTTAAGATCGGCCTGGCCCCCTCCCAACGATGCGCCCTATTATTATTAAACTGGCTGGTGACCCACGCTAAATCCACTAATTTTCACTGGACAAAATAAGAAGCGCTATGTCGATATGGTCATTATTTTGTTGATAAAAGCTCACTTTTCTATTAAACCTGTTATAGTATATAGGCCTATTTATTGCAAACTTATTAATCAAAATACCATCCTAAATCAATGAACAAACATAATATATAATTATATATTTAAGGGTGGGGGAATTGACATTCTGACTATTGCATAACTATCGTATACCTATCGCTTTTTCGTTTCTATATATACCTTGAAAAATACCCCCATTTTAAAACCCTAATCAGAACTTTAAATGCCTAAAACCCCTGAGCTTCCCGAGGGGTTCCGCCCCCTGGATGCTCATCTGACCGTAATAAATGCCTAAAACCCCTGAGCTTCCGGGGGCTCCCCCCTGGACCCCACCAGGGGCCCTAAAGCGGGCCCCTGAATCGGCTCATCTGACCATAATTAAATGCCTAAAACCCCTGAGCTTCATGGGGCTCCTCCGGCCCTTGACCTCCGCAGGGGCTTTGCCCATGGACCCCACGCCAATTTACGCTCCACTTGCTGATCGCTCTACATGATCGTAAATACTTTAGCCCCCACAAGTTTATAAAAAGTGCTGCGGGGCACTAGGCGTTGTGGCGTGCGCCTGTAATCCAGCTAACAGTGGAAGTTACAAACTGATTCAGCCGAGGACGCAGGTTCGAAACTGAGTCACGTCTTTCGGATGGTGACGTTAAAGGTCGGTCCCCAGACGTAAATAATCATATCTGATTGATACACTTCTGTAAAAACCCATTCACACACTGCATGTAACATGTAAGAGTAGTGATGATGCAGATTTTTTTCCCCAAACGTTTTTGCTCATTACGCCACTGTGCTTAAGTTACTCCTTCTTCACACCTTCCCCTTTTTTATTCAACCGATTTGACTTTACTTTTTGGTAGTATAAAAAAAATAAGTAACTAAAAACAACGAATTGCTCAAAGACTAACACTAATGTTTATGGCGATTGAATCCGAATTATTGAGCTGATAACGGAAGATAATTATGTTCTAGATCAGTCATCTGCTAAAAGGTGAATATATTTTTACGTTAATATTATTCCTTGATAATTTATCGTATTTTTAAACGGGTTTTCTGAGCAATATTTGTGTTAATTCAGATTTCGTAGCACGCCAACGGAGCCCTATACATACAGACACACGGCTAAAATGTATTATTGTCCCATGTGTTGGATATTGTGTTAGTTATTGTATCACTTCGAATATATTTGCATTTGGAGTGACAGGAGTGTGATGAATTAGACTGTTTGATTTTATTGATATAATGTTCATCTATGTGAGAAATTTACACGTAGGTGGTAGTGCACTTTCGCACCGGGCGCCTAAAATGTGATTCTGTTGATTCCATTAAATAAAATGCGATGGATTAGAGTCTAGTACTATACTACTAGTGACTAGTCTAGTACTAGACCGAAAAATTTCTGTCTCTTTCGTTCGTTAGCCTCTGATTTGGGTAGGGTGACTAGGGTCGGCTCCTCTCTTTACAGACAGAAGCCGACCATAGCGGCTGCATTGCAATCTAATGCCCGCGTCCGGGCAGTAAACTTATGCCCAAAATACTACATTTTACCCGATGCATATCCGATGCATTTAGATCTATTATTGTAAATTAGGCCTAGGGCTAGGCTAAACTACATTGGTTCCACTTACCAGATTGACTGTATGATGCGTTTAAGGGTCTTTTTTCAGGATTTTCATCGCCGAAAATGAGCTCCGTGTTGAAATTCTTGCAGCCGTATTTTAAACTGTTACTGCGCATGAAGGAAGATGACGTCATCCATTGACAGTACCTTAAATATGACGAAAATGAGAATTTTTCAAACTTAAGACTTACTCATGTAAGACTTACGTAAGTCTTAAACTTAAGTGAAATACTTAACTTTTCACACTGAAAAAATCTTAACAAATAGAAGATTTGACTGGAATATCATAATTTTGGTATCAGTAAAAACGGAAAATCGCAAGCTAGCTCCTCGCACTAATGTCTTATAACATAGAGCCTATGGGAGCCAGCAATAGCCAATCTGAAGGGCCCATGTCGGCTCGGCTAGGCGCCAAATTACGAAAATGAGCTGAGACGGGAGGAACGTAATGCACACGTGCTGGCTGTATTGCCGATGTAAGCTAAAGTTCTACGTGGTATCTCCATGCCGGAGTTACGAGTCAAAGTATGGATATGATTGCGCATTAGCACCGTAGATCTACTTGTCCATTTCTCTCTGACTCTGGTCTTCTGCCGAAAGTTCTGGCCTGTTTTCCTCAATTACATATTACCGACTATAAATAGACAATCTAGTAATACTAATACTTACTAATATTAATACTGTAGCCAGTCTTTCCTTTGCATTTTATTTAACTGAATCAACAGATTCACATTTTATATGCCCGGTGTGATCTGAAAATGACTAAGGTCTAGTGCATATTTAGATGTAACAGTGTAATTATATTCATGATTCATGTCAAAGATAGTTTTCTATCATTGCCTAATTTTGAATTTTGAAATCAAGGCAAAGCCAAAAGTTTTGAGGATTGAGGCCACCCTGTGAGCCTTTTTGTCTATGACAGGCTGTCTCTGAGTGATAAGGAATTCATTTCAAATTATTGATATCTTTGGTTTTATAATAGAGATTTTAAATCATTTTGCAAGCGTTAATCAGTTCGATCAACACATTATTGTTTTCACAAAGACTTTAATAAATGATTTGTGCTTGATTTTACCTCTTTTACTTTCACAATAAAATTAACCAAAATGAAAAGTCTTTTTTTAACTAAATGGAAGAAGAGAAATGGAATAATTTTTCCAGTTAGCAGATATGAGATAATATAGATTGGATAGATGGTGAGTTAATTATTCATTTACATTAATCACTGGAAAGCAAAAACTGTAGGATGGTTTTTTTTTTAATTTAAAATTATTTGACTGATTTATGCACAATTTAAGATGCAGGCCATTTGATCATAGGAAATCATAAGGCACTATGTTTTTACGTATATTTAACAACATGCTTATTTACTTTTTATATTTTTTGCAGATGAGCATTGATCGAAGAAGATGGAGTCACATGAGAAGAAGAAATTGGCAGTTGTGGCTAGAAAGAGGATACCCGAAGAGAGTAGCTCAGCAGATGCCTCCATGGAAGACCTGTGTCGGAAAAAATTCAAACCTATCGCTCCAAAGCCTGTGATTAGAAAAGACCATCACCAGGCAGTGTTGTCAGTGCTTCCTGTAAAGAATGATTCATCGCAAAGGAAAGAACATATAGTGCTTCCATCACCCAAGTTTGATCCCAGCAGTACATTCATCATGAGACCTGGGAGCTCTTTTCCTTTCATGTGCGGTGGACCCATGATCATGCCGATTCCAGTGCCAGTTGTCCCTGGCAAAGATGGTTCCTATGTTCCTCTGCAGGTTCCAGTTCCAATTCCAGTCATGGTGCCAGTTGTTGTAAGTCTTAATCAAGCTGCATCTCCAAGTGCCTCAAATGCTACTGTCGCAGTTGCATCAGATTCCAAGCATAATGCTCCATGCAGTGAAAAAGAAAGTCCCAGTGGCAGCAAGAAGGACAAAAATAGCAAGAAAGGGACCTCGTCAAAGCAAGACAAAACATCATGCTCAGGAGATGGTGCGGACAGTAAAGGACCAAAAGCTAAACCATGCCGGTACAAGTACAGCATGATCAAGAATGAGTCCTTGTTCAGGGATATTCTTCGTGGTGTTGGAGGAGATTTTATGGCCAGCCATGGCATTTCTCTTGCAGTATCATCCAGTGATGCTCTTGATGTCAATAGCATATCAAAAGGAATGGTTGTAACGTTGGGTCAAAATAAGCAGAGCTCCAATGGCAATAGTGATGAGACTTCTGATTGTAGCCAGAGGCACTCTACGAGTACAACACAGATAGATGGGGAAGACTCAAATGCATCAGTTACAGATACGAATGAGATTTCTAGTGGAAGTTCTAAAACGTGTGGGGATGTGACAGTGACTCCAGTTGAGTCGAGTAAATCTCAGTCTTCACTTTCAAGAACTACTCAAGGATCAGTGGTGACAACATCAAAAGATATCTCTGTTAATAATTGCCACTTAACATATCCATCTTACTCGGATTCATCAAAACCAGCGGCCAAAAATCCAACTGTGTCTGCTTCTCAAGCAAGGTCGAACAGAGGGCCACCTGCAAATCAATCAGGCCGAAGTGTGCCACAGGAAAATAATTGTAATAACTTTCAAAATCCTTCCACTGTAAACATGAATCAATCAGTACGGCCCACTGGAACAACTCTTGGCAACAAGCCATCAAATGAGCATGCTACCATTGCTTCGTGTCCTTTGAGCATTCCTAGAACGTCTGTCCATTCATTCTCTTACTATAATACTTCAAGTCATAATAGTGTGCCTTCTAGCCTGACAAATCCTAATACTCTTGTTTCTACACCATCCAGCTCTGTAGTTACCAATAGCAATATGCAGGAATTGCGTCCGCAATGTCCTCCAACAAGTTCTGTCGTAGCTGGTGCTTCTCACAGTTCACATTGGAATTATGCTCAAGGTAATCAACAAAATATGACAAGAAATGAGCCGCAAAACAGACACATGCTTAGACCCTTTCATAATTTAGCTCAAAGGATTGCGGCAGTCCAGAATTCTGAGCATGATCACCCAGATGAATCAAATTTTTATGGTATTGATGAACTTCATTCTTTCGGTGTAGACATGGACCAGTCTGCAGGAAGCTTACTCAGTTCTTCAGATGACAGTGTGAGTGCAGTTCTTGGTATGACAGATGTCGCTGGATCTGTAGCTGGAACTTTGACAGACAGCCCGACTAGGAGAGCTGTCACAGCTATAGTTACACCACTACCTCGCAGTGTTCCTTTGACAACTAGCACAGCGACCAGTACATCTGTATCATCCCAAACGTCAGAAAATGTTTCTAATTCATCCCAATCAGGATCTCAAAGTTTTGATGTTCCATCGGGGCAGATGCACAGGTCTTCTGACCAAGTTAACACTCATAGCAATGCCCAAGGATCCAGTCAAGGTCATCAGTTTCTGTCAACAGTTTCATCTTCCTCCCAACCAACACAACAATGGAGTTCATCAAGTAATGGTAATGTGAGAAGACTACCTAATGCTGACTTGTCTGCAATACAGAATCGCTATTCAGAACCAACAACCTCAAGTAGTCAGCCAAATGAGATGGTTAATTTTGCTGCATCTACTGTTGGCCAGCAAAGGAGTATGCATATGGAAGGGTTGCAAAGTAGAACATGTTCAGCTGTAACGTCTTCTGGTCCCATGTCAAAAGGGCATGTTACTGCTACACAAATTTGTGTGGCGAATCCACAGTCGGCAAATCAAACATCATTGGCGTATTCTGCTGGTTCTCAGAGTACTGCTTCACATCAAAGGCAACAGGCATCCATGTCTAATAATTTCAGCATGCCGAATGTGAATACAAACCACACCCTTGCGCCAAGGCCAAGTTTTTATAATAACTCAGATAGGACTAATATGAGCTATGCACCTTCAAACAGAAATAGGAATGCTATGCCAAACAGCCAACAGATGCCAAATCCCCTTTTGGCAGGAAATGTCACCAGTGGCTATCCAGCTGGGTTACAGAGCCAAGCTAAACAGGCTTCATATCCTATTGGTCTAAATTCAAATGAGAAATCTCCAAGCAAAACAATTGTAGGCAACAGACAAGGTGAAACTCAGCAAAGTCAACTGCACAACTCTACTCAGTTGTCATCTCATATGGGTAATAGGTCTCATCCTTCCCTGATGCCTGGTGTTACCAATAGCCAACCAGGGTCATCTGGTTTCAGTAGTGGAAACTTCTATAATGCAAGCAGAGGCCAGGCACCTGTTACAACTCGGTCAGCCTCTGTTTCAACAGGAATGACAGCGACAACATCTTCTGTGACGGGTGCTTTGATGAGTAAGGTATGGCAGCCTTCTTGGTCTGGAAATGTCCTTGTTAGCCAGAGTAATGTTATTCCTGGTGGTGGGAGTCGACATCAACAACCGGTCTCTGTTGCCCATCGTGCAAGTTGCCCTGATCAAACAGGAGCCCAGGCAAGACATGACAGCCCAACAACTGTGATGACATCTACCTCAGTACAGTCTGTTCCCCTACAGAGCAACCTGCAGACAAGACCAAGCATGGTTGAACCTCTACCACCACCTGGTAATCTGTCTGGAAATCATGCAGGTATGTCAGACACTAGAGGGAGCTCTTCACATCGCATGCAGTTACCAGGTTCAGTCCAAGCTCCCATATTTCCAGGCAACAGTCAGAGGCAGCCAATTCCTCATCCTGCCTCTTCTGCAAGTTGCAATGTCCCCAGCACAGAGTCAGGTCCAAGGATGCCATATCCACTTGTTCCTCCAATCATGTTTGGAAACTCAACACCTCCTCGGGGTATTCCCATGGGAGGTATCCATAGTGTACCACTTCCAGGGAGCTTCCCTACAACTAGCATTTCAGAACAGAATGTGCAGCCATCTCAGGTCATGTCTTCAACACCATCAGCCATGCATCATACTATCACTCCTGTTATGCATGATCGGCATCGGATGTACTTGCCTTCGCATTTCAGTACTCTCCACAGACCTCTCTATATGTCACCTAGTCCTGCACCAAGCACAGATCTTCCCTTGCTTTCACCCCATTCATGTGGCCAACTCCATGTTCATGACAGTGTCCTGTACAGCCCTAGATATCCATCTTCCATTCATAGTTTGTCTCCAGGAGTCAACACCAATTTCCATGCTTCTCCTTTGCATCGCAGCTTTTCATCTTCTGACCATCAAGACAACTTTGCCAGAAATAGCATCAGTCACCCTGCGCCCCATTATGATAGCACAATATCCCCTATGCCATTGCGAATGTCACAACTTGGACAGGGTTCAACTGGTGTGGCAAATCCAGTGAGCTCCCAATCAGCTCAGGTACCACCATCGATACCCTCCTTGCAGCACAGCAGCATTGAAGCCAACAGGGAGCAGAACTCTATCTTTGAGCAGAATCTGAAGAGACTCCTTGAGCGAAGTGCTAGAAGACACAGCATGGCTTTGGCTAGCTCACATGGATATCAAAGATCATTGCCATGTGACCATACATTCCCTCCTAGACCCATGAGCAGCTTTTCATCCCTTTCACCATTCACCTCTCCACATTCTGCATCCAGTGTACCCTTCAGTACTCCATCCTTGATGGCTTCAGCTCTATCAACCCAACCGCAATCCATGCCAAGATTACCTCCACAACCACTGCCAAGCAGGCACACAACAACTACAACATCGCCAGGAACAGGTGCAGCAACAGCAACAGCAACAGTCACTACAGTATCAACAACTCTGACACCGACAACATCCTCCATTGTAACAAGCAGAGCTATTCTTGGAAACACAAGTGATAAGTACCTACCTCTGGAGTTGCTCAGCCCAGATTCCACAAATGCCCAGCCAGCAACACCTACCACAGCTCCATCAACACCCTCTCCACAAGTTGCTGTTGACCTTGTTGTGAAATGTGGAGACACAGTGTTACACTGCAGTCGTCAGGTACTTCGAGAGTCAGGTAGGACTGTCCTCTGCTGCTGGCATTGTGACTACCACACGGCTGAGCCACGCAAGATGAAAAGACATCAAAAGAAAGAAAATGAACCTCTCAAATGCCAGCTCTGTAGTTTCCAGAGTAGCTCTCGGTGTAGTGTCAACCAGCATTATAAACAGGAGCATATGGATAAAGATGATCCATTTCGGTCTGTAAATCATTAAGAACTTTTAAAATACTTATGCTTTGTTTGTTATGGATAAAGGCTTTGTGGAAAGTCTGTATTGATATGGTGACTTGTAGTAGTGTGAGTTAACATTATTCAGGCTAGGCTGTTGCAAAGTTTCTGGAGTTTTGGGAGGGTAAGTTTTAACCCCATCTCCATGGTCAGACATGCCACTACTAAACACTCCTGGACCCCACAGTGGATCAGATTTTAATACATACCAAAACATGCACAACTCTTCAAAGAAAATATATTCAATAAAAACGTATCTTGTTGCTGCCGCAAGTTGTTGATTTTGTGCTGCTTGAACTCCATCCTGAATAGGTTTTTAATTTACTATTTACCTTTTGAAATTGTATGATGAAAATTAGTATTGGAAACACAATTATATGGATGGTAAACTTGGTATGGAATTCGTTCTAAATTAGCTCCCTAGTTATAATGATAGCCAGGGCCGGTATTCAATTCAATACTTTGTTTAAGTATAAATTTTACTTACCATTTGGCTTAGCTAAGTAAAATGTCTTAACTCGTATTCAGATCACATTTAAACAATTAACTTTCGCAAGCCAACTTCACGGCAAAATACTTACTGATGATAAGTATTGTGACATCGCATGGTCGATCAAAAGTAACAAGCAATTTACGTGTCGCATTAAATGCATGCTTATATAATTGTGTACAGCTTATGATGACCGCGTATGAAAACCATAAGCCTGCCAATCAATGCTTCCAAAATAACTGGCTTAAGTCTGCTAGGGAGCTGTCTTAAATTTATGATAAAATGCTTGGCCAGAAGCATCAACTGAATACGAAGTTGGTTAAGTAATTTATCTAAGCCGAAAACTGAGTAAAATACTCCTATTTCTGACTTGAGTATTGAATTGAATACCAGCCCTGTTCGGGTTGTTATATTGGTACAAATAGAATTCTCTTTTGCATTGAAAATATGAAATAACATTTTCTCTTTTTTGTCATCACAAGTAAGTCAATCAATGTCATGTGACTCACACCCATATAATTTCATGTAAAATTACATTTCATTCTCTGTATTCTGAAAGATTTCTCGAGTAATAATTTTCTTAATAGAACTTATACAACTTTATATTTTTGGCTTGCAAAAGGGATACAAAATCTCCAAAATGCATAATACAAATATCTTTATGTACCTGTAAAATGTTAATATGTAAAAGGACTATTATGGAAAAGTTTTCTGAATCTCAAATATAACTCCTCCAGTTACAAACGCACAGATTAACTTGAAGAATTATATTATGTATTCCTATTTATTTAGTACTTTGATGTACAGTACTAAACATATAATAATCATTGTCCAAACTGTGCAGTCATGGAATTGTTACCCCATTTGTTTCAACTTTTTTGTCTTTGTTTTTTAATTCTTTTCTCTGTAGTTCCATTACTGGGTATTTAAAGAAGAAAAAAGTTAATATTGATATGAGATAATGTGTTTGTGAGCAATCGATCTCACTCAAAGAAGGGCGATTCCTTGCAGTGTGTCCTGTACACACCATATGGCATTTATCCTTGATATAGGAAGTTCTAAAAAGTGTGGGGATGTGACAGTGACTCCAGTTGAGTCGAGTAAATCTCAGTCTTCCATATATTTCATCCTTGAATGTAAAATCTCTTGGTATAACTATGACTAATGGTAGCTATACGAGAAAGCACCATTATTCAATGGTCATATCCAGAGATTCTTCAATTTCAGATGAAATATGTGGGAAAAAGACATACATGTCATGTGGAACACTTGCATGAAATCGCCCAGAAAAGCTGATAACTTCCATGTACACGTCTGTATAACCCATGTAAAAGGAAGATTCGAATCATACGTGTACTCATATCAGTATTCTTATAATACTGAGCATTAAAAAAATTTGTCTTATTCAGTAATGTGTTCTTCAAGCCACTCCTATCCAATGATGGCAACCCTGTAACCAATCAAATTCTATCATCCTTCATTGTCTGGGTTCATTGATGCGGCAAAGTGCAAAATCTGTGTATGATATATAATTTTTGCCGGTCACTTTTAACAAGAGTCAATGTACATGGATTTACAACCTCATCACATTTCAAATGCTGGAAATTGTCATTTGCTCAAAGTGTTGTAACATTTGGCCAAGATATATAATCCTCTCTCAAACTTTTTAACTCTGGAATCCTCCAAAATGCATCAAGTTTAACATCATCCTTATGAATGAATGAGGTGTCCGTTCCTCCCAAGTATAAAAAATCACAAATTAGTTTTTATTCTGTAACGTGCAACAATATGCCCCTAAAATAAATTTTTTTGTTAATTGTTATATGGCTCTTGAGTTACCTCTAGTATTGTTTTGCAGTTTTCAATTCCCCCAATTTTTGTTGTATCAATGACCATTTCATGTACATGTATACATGTAGGCTCTGCCTTCCTCTGCATCTGTAAATATGAATTTATATGTGGAGAGGATGTGATTATGGGATATTTGGTTTTGATTTTGTGGAAATTTTGATTTTGTTCGACATATTTTCCAATATTTCATACATTGGCTATATGTATGTGTACATTTCTTATGATTTGCATTTTAATGACTTGTTCAATATAGATTTGTAATGATAAGCTCAGTTTGGAAATAATTATATTGATAAAAGTGATGGCTGATGGGACCAGCAGGAATATTTTTATTTTTATTTTAAATTATGAGCATAATTGACACATTCTGAATATTCCTTTTACGTGTTTTCAAGTTTTGGTTTAAATTGTATTGCATATATGCATGTTTACATGAAATGTACAGGCACAAAAATATATTGGTATTTGATGACATTTTCAAGCAAATATATTCATTTTCAACATTTAATTTGATGGAGAGGAAACATACTATCTGACATGTATGGAGTCCAACATTATTTTAATTACATGGTAATAGTTTGTGTATATGATTCGTCTTTTTAACTCTTAATTGCCATGATAACAAATATCTTTATATTATCTCTTTAGCAATTACACATAGAAAATAATGAATAATTATTATTTTTTAATTCTATGTGGTGTTTAAAGGGAGCTAAACCTTTATAAAGAGTTAGTTTGATGGAAGGACATGTAGAAAAAAGGTCAAAGGAAATTTTTTAAATAGTGAGAGTTTAAAAAAGAAATGAATAAGTATAATTGACTTCTTCATTTTTAAAATTGAGATTGCTATCATATTGAAATCTCTCAATTGGCAAATTAGTCATGATGTGTGATGTCATACATGGACTGACACTTCATTTGTTGTATACCTACTTTACCCTTTCTGATTTTATTAATAATTTTATATATCTGTTCCATTGTGAAAATTGAGAAAGAGGTATTTTGAGAAGGGAACTGTTTGATAGTTCATGTATGACATCACACATCGTGACAGAATTGCCAAATATTGTTTTTTTTAAGCATTATTTATGCTTGTTCCAACTTTAAATGGGTGCCACTAAGTTATAAGAAAACAGCTTATATATTACATATTCTCTCTTTGTATCATCTCATTGTTCATTAATCTGTTTCTCTTTTTTTTTCTTGTTGTAATAATTCTTAAGATTAATTTTCCTTTAAATAGTGCCTTTAGTATTAATAACGTACAATAAATCAATAATTACATTACCTGTATATGATACAAATTAGGCCTAATAATTACTGTTCTCCATTCAATAGCAAATCATGTTGAAATTTGTATTCATGTGTATGTGTTTGGATTTATGAATGTATGTTTCATATACAATTGTCTGTTGCATAGTGGGAGAGAAACACAGTTTATTTAGTTATCTTTTGTATTTTCACCACCCAATTTTTGAGAATTAAAAGAGAAAATCTTATTAATTTAAATATTGATATGAATATAATTACATGTAATAGATTTATGTGGTTTAATATTATTTTTCAAAAGTATCATTCTATCCCCAACATTTACAAGGCATTACTATGTGTTTACTGTTGTAGTTGTTTTTGTTTTGTCAGAGTTTTAACAGAAACTTTTTTGCTGTCTGCAAGTATTTTCCCTTGTTTATAATCTTTGTGTATTTAGAATTGCATTGATTACTTTCCTTGAATTTCAGCAAAATGATGTACAGGTTTTTATAAGGGTCTCGTTTCATACAACTTTCTTTTTAATCAATATGAAATTGACAATACTTGATAGAAGCAATTGAAATTGTTACATTTAATTTGCTGTGAGAAAATTTTATGTAACAATTGTGATAGTTGACTTGAGAAATGTTTTTGTGAAAAAGGGCCAGGTGAAAGCCTGATGAAATATGAAATTAATCCTAAATATTCACATTTCTTTGGAAAGCGGCAATGTGTGTGACATAAAAGTATTCAGAAGCTAAAATATCAATAAGTTGAAGTATGCTCTTGAACATAATACCTATGCTCTTGTTTAGAGAGCATATAAAGTGTATGGAATCATTGTAATTGACTACTTATATGTGTGCATTGTGTGGCCATCATCATTTTACGTAATCATAAAGTGTAACATGTCGCGGATTCTTTAATTTGAAGATTGTATTGTTTGTACTGCATGTGAAATCTGAAGAAAGATTGTAGAGTGTCTACTATGTGTAAACCTAATGCTCAAATGCATATTGCCTTCTGGAGAATTTAAAGCAACAGTTTGTGCACCGACTATTTTCTCCCCATGGCAACCCGAAGGAGAAAGTGTAATCCTCCAAAAGATATTTTGAAACATCTGCATTCATTTCCAAGCAATCACACATGTAGCTTATTTTGCCTGATAGGTTCTAGTGTTAGCATTTAAGTGATATTAGGGGGAGATAAAGACTGTCATTGATTTGTGAAAAGTTGATTAAGCCTTGTTGTATTGACCAAACTTGTTCACTTCAAAATGTTAAATTTTTGATTGAGAGCTGATGTTAAAATGTTAAAAGCATATATGGCGTTGTGTTGCATTGATTTTTTTTTTTTTTTTGTTGTTGATATTTTTAGTGGGAGGGGGTAGTAGAATTGCTGCAAGTTACTTATATTACCGGTATACATGTATGTGTGCTCATAGACTTGGAGCTGTTATTCTTGCGCTTCACCCGGCTACATTTATAAATAAGCTGTGCATATTTCTATAAATTTACAAGTGAAGATGTTCAACGTAAGAATAATTTGGGAGGTAGTTCTCACATAATGAAAAAGGCTCTTCTGTAGTTTTGGTGGCAAACAAGCAACAATGAATATCTTTAATTTTCATTGCCCAATTGTTTGAATTTGATATGTTTTATGAGGAATGCTAAACCTTCAACCATATTAATAGAATATATTAAGAGACATATTTTGTTAAATAGTTCCATATATTTGGAGTTCTTTCTCCCAACAGTTTTTTACAGCAATAATGTTTAATACAAGCTGTGTAGATATCTTTTGTAAGTGGCTATTTGTACTTTAAAAGTTTGCCATTTGTTTATTGTTTTCTAGATTTTATGCACCAAAGAGCCAAGTAATAAAACATAGATTCTTATATGATCTTTTGTACAAAATGAAAATGGTGTGTCATTTGTGTTATTTCATTCTCTGTTGTTAAATATGTTAATATTTTTTATAACTTTGAAAATGATGTTTCGTAAGACAAACACTCAAAGTGTAGCTTTTTCATCAGGGAGGGGTGGGGGAGTAAAGTGTTTTCACTAAGACTTATCTATATGTCCATAGCGGTTTTGTTATAAAGATAATGCGAGATGGAAAGGTGTACACTTGATATTTATGACACAATTTATTTTGTTATGAGAAGATTTCTTACTTCAATATCTCACTGTATTGATGGCACTTTGTATAATTTCATTGAATACTCACAAAAGAAATACAAGAGGCCAACTTCTCTTTTATTTTGTATGTAACTTTCTATGTAATGGTTTCAGGCAGCTTAGATAAAAGATTGATACATATTTTGAACCTCGCTCCTTTTTCCTCAAAGGTTAATGGTAAATTTGAGTTCTTGCAATGACAGGAAATAATTTCTCGCAGAGTTGAAAAAAAAACTTTTAGGTTGTGCTGTACTTATCTGTGCACTGATTTTAGATTGCAATGTACAGCAGCTTTACAATAAGCATAGCAAGTTAATTAAATCCTCATACATGTACCAGTCCCAACCCATGCGTCTTTTTTCCAGCAAGTTTTTGTTTATTTCTATTTTTATATAATTTTTCTTTTTTTAATATATGTTCCCAGACCAAACAACCCATCTGTTGCATGATAAATACTTCACAATTTCTCTTAGCCAGTGGGTTTGAAATGCAATTAAATTTCCAGAATGATTAGGTCTTAATATTTCATTGACAGTGTTGCAAGAATTCAATTATGAGAAGATTTCATATAAGAGTGCCTGACCTCGGTGAAAATGCCCTCGAGCAGATTGTTTGCTATACATGTACATGTAATTTATGTATTTCAACGTTTTTAATACAGGTTAGGCGAGGCATATACGCCTACTCTTTGCTTTTGAAATTCAATTAGCAAGAGAGACAAAGTAATATAAGAAAAGAGCCATTCTATAAATGTCAAGAACCAAACTAGTCATACCACAAATGTATAATCTACAACAGTAAGAGAAACATGTATAATTTCTCAGAACTACAGAGAAATTGAATATACAGAATTTCCCTCCACATTGATTAGAGTTTAGCTTTTTACAGTTTTCACCCTCTCTTGGGTTAATACAAATTTACATTTTGCATAGCTTGAGATTTAGTCAGGTCAAGATATGGTTTGACCCCAAAAAAATTGCAACAAAAGGTTTTTCAACGGTTTCTAGTAGTATTCGACCTCAGGAATAACATACTAAAAGTATACCTAAATCGGAGGTTCAGAAAGGTGTTATTTTCAAAATGGCGTCCAAGATGGCCGCCGATACCTAAAAATGGCCATAAATCACTTATTATCCATCCTAGAGACATAATTTTGGTGTCTATCCCATGGTTTTGGGGGTCACAGAATCCATTGAGACAAGTAAGAATGGTGTGTGATGGTCTAGAAACCCCAAATCCAACATGGCGTCCAAAATGGCCGCCATAACATA
Organism: Mesocentrotus franciscanus; assembly: GCA_037976565.1. NCBI lineage: Eukaryota > Metazoa > Echinodermata > Echinoidea > Camarodonta > Strongylocentrotidae > Mesocentrotus > Mesocentrotus franciscanus. The sequence goes on from CP137676.1 coordinate 7,703,191, forward strand.
AAAATGGCCATAAGTCACGTATTATCCATCCCATAGACATGATTGGGGTGACAATGCCATGGTTTTCGGGGTCAGAGAATCCATTAGCATAAGTAAGAACGTTAAGCAGTGGATCAGGAAACTCCAAAAATCCAAGATGGCGTCCAAAATGGCCGCCATAACATGAAAATAGCCATAAGTCACTTATTATCCATCCGAGAAACATAATTGGAGTGTCTGTGCTATGGTTTTGGGGGTCATAGAATCCATTAGGATAAGTTAGAACGTTAAGCAGTGGTTCAGGAAACCACGAAATCCAATATGGCGTCCAAAAGGCCACAAAACCACTAAATTTCTCAATAGAGGGCGCACTTTATGAACAGAAAATGAACTTAAAATGTTTCTGTCTCACCCTTATGTCACCGACCCCCAGAAAAAAGGGTTAATTAATTCAACAATTGACAGGTCATTGTCAACACTGTATGGGGGAGGGGGAGGGAGCGAAAAAAGCAACGTAAGAACTTAATAATAATATCTAGACACACATTCATAATACCAATAATACAACTAAAAATGTTGAAAACCTCGTTTTGTTCAAGTCATCTTATAGCGAATACACATGCAGATCTTCACGTACCTTCATTTTGATGAGGAATGTACTTGAGTAACCATAAATCATCTTCTGCTTCACTATCAAGTGACTCGTTATATGGATTGTGGCATACATCAAGTTGGCAAGGTCCACACACACTGTAACATGTAGTCCGTAACCTCTGCAGGTACAGCGAGTTGTGCTACAAGCAGTACAGCAGTTGCAATGAATCAACTTAAGAAGATGCTAGGTGCAGCCTCCGTATTCATCACTAGTACCAGGTGATTGTCCTCTAATTTCCAGCCCCAGTCTGTGACGCCCATGTCTTCTAATTCACTCACCATCCATGCCATTACTTGGTAGTATGTTCTGAGGGAGTGGAATTTGGTGGAGGCTGGCGTAGGAGGGAGTCGCATTGGCAATTTTCTTGACGAACAAGTTGTATCGTATAATGATGCTAGTGAGTCATTACAGCGGCAACCAAACATGAAAAACATTGCTTTGATACCAAGTTCCTCTATTAGTTCCTCTGGCTGACTTAGAAGAAGGAAAGTGCTAGCACAGGATTCTTAAGTGGGGCTGTATTTCACAAGCTCCTGGAAGACTGCTTTCTTTCCGATTCCGAATATCCTGGAAGTCGAATCGCAACAAGTGTAGGCATGTCGGAAAAATTTGTTGTGAGCATAGATCTTTGCCCAGGTCCACTTTAAACTGCTCAATGTTACACACCTTCTGAGCCTTGGCTGCATTGTCAGACCGGAAGTATAGTACCCTGCTATCTACATACTGGATGTGTCGCTGGTGTGTATTATCATTAATTGACGGCCCTCCATCATAGCCGTCAACAACTACATTTGCAGAACCACATAGTGGGGGGTTTTGAAATCAGCATATGGTCGTGCTATTCTGCCATAACTGTCTCCTGTCTTCCATGGTATCCGATGCACCAAGGAACCACCATCAAGGCCAAACTGTTCTGTGTTCTCTCACGGCTTCACTCGACACTTTACTTGCATGATCGGTTGTAGCATGAGCTAGCTGAGGCTTATCAGCCTTGCGAAAGACATTCCAAGCCTTGAAAAGTGCAGATGGGAACGGATTGAGCTCATAGCTCATTATCTCTGCTACTTCAAGTCCCCTTGTATTTTAAACTACCAGGAAGCGTTGAAACAGCAAAGCAGCATTTATGGTTTGTTCAGGTACATTTTTTACTTTCAAAATCTCTCCCAGCGTCGTAGCTCTGTCTTTTGTTTTGAACAAGACTGTGAAAACAGCATATTGGAAGGCCGCTGAGCTAATTATCGATGTACCCCAGAACAGCACACTGAAAGGGATTGACTTGCGCTTAGGTTGCTTCCATACCTTCATGATTTTGCTGGAAGCAATCGGTATTGCAGAATTGTAAGCAGTTGAAAGTGGACCTGGGTACGGGATCTATGCTCACAACTACTTTTTCTGGATGCCTACACCGATTGCGATTCGACTTCACGGATATTCGGAATAGGAAAGAAAGCAGTCTTCCAGGAGCTTGTGAAATGCAACCTCACTTTGGAATCCTGTGCTAGTACTTTCCTTCTACCAAGTCAGCCAAAGTAACTAGCTTAGAGGATCAAACTTGGTATCAAAGCAATGTCTTGTCATATTTGGTGGCCTCTGTAATGACTCACTTGCATTATTACGATACAACTTGTTCGTCAAGAAAATTGCCAATGCAACTCCCTCCTACGCCAGCCTCCACCAAATTCACTCCCTCAGAACATACTACCAAGCCCGGGGTATTCAGATTTGTTTTTGGCGGGGTGTGCCGCTCAAATCTCGAAATCCTACCCATTTTAGGGGTCATTTTTCTCGAAGTAAAGCCCATTTTTAACAATTTTAATATTTTGGACATTTTGAAAACACGGACAGATGTTTAGGGACTTTTTTGTTAAAAATGGGACCCATGTCTAGGGATTTTTTGTGGAAAAGTGACCAATTAGACCGGCACACCCCATATGTCTTAATATGTGAGTACCCCGGGCTACCAAGTCATGGCATGGATTGAGAGCGAAGAAGACATGGACGTCACAGATTCGGGCTGGAAATAAGAGGACAATCACTAGGTTCCACTGATGTCAAATACGGAGGCTGCACCTAGTAATCTTCTTAAGTTGAAATCGCAACTTCTGTACTGCTTGTAGCACAACTCGCTGTACCTGCAGAGGTTACGGACTACATGTTACAGTATGTGTGTGGACCTTGCCAACTTGATGTATGCCACAATCCATATAACGAGTCACTTGATAGTGAAGCAGAAGATGAATTTTCCTTACTAAAGTACATTCCTCATCAAAATGAAGGAACGTGAAGATCTGCATGTGTATATTCGCAATAAGATGACATGAACAAAACGAGGTTTTAAACATTTTTAGTTGTATGGTGGGTATTATGAATGTGTGTCTAGATATTATAATTAAGTTCTTACGTTATATTTTTCACCCCCCCCCCTCCCCCAGTGTTGACAATGACCTGTCAATAGTTGAATTGACCCATTTTTCTGGGGGTGGGGGGGGGGTTGGGGGGTTGGTGACATAAGGGTAACAGAGAAACATTTTAAGTTCATTTTCTGTTCATAAAGTGCGCCCTCTATTGAGAAATCTTGGTGGTTGTGTGGCCCTTTGGACGCCATATTGGATTCGTGGTTTCCTGGACCACTGCTTAACGTTCTAACTTATCCTAATGGATTCTATGACCCCCAAAACCATAGCATAGACACCCCAATTATGTCTCTCGGATGGATAATAAGTGACTTAAGGCTATTTTCATGTTATGGCGGCCATTTTGGACGCCATCTTGGATTTTTGGGTTTCCTGATCCACTGCTTAACGTTCTAACTTATCCTAATGGATTTTATGACCCCGAAAACCATAGCATTGCCACCCCAATTATGTCTATGGGATGGATAATACGTGACTTATGGCCATTTTTTATGTTATGGCGGCCATTTTGGACGCCATGTTGGATTCGGGGGTTTCCTAGACCATCACACACCATTCTTACTTGTCTCAATGGATTCTGTGACCCCCAAAACCATGGGATAGACACCAAAATTATGTCTCTAGGATGGATAATAAGTGATATATGGCCATTTTAGGTATCGGCGGCCATCTTGGACGCCATTTTGAAAATAACACCTTTCTGAACCTCCGATTTAGGTATACTTTTAGTATGTTATTCCTGAGGTCGAATACTACTAGAAACCGTTGAAAAACCTTTTGTTGCAATTTTTTTGGGGTTGGGGTGTTTTTTACCGTATATTGACCTGACTAATTATTTGTATGACTGTATGAACAGACTATGACAACTACATGTATTATTACTGACTTATCATCCTTTGATGGGCATCGAGTCATACCCATATATAAATGTAGCTATGTATCTTTTGAACAACTACAGAAAAGAAGTACAAAACCATGATTTACATGTACATATATCTCTCTTTATATTCTTTTAATATACAAATAATCGTTACATATTTTCAACAAAAAATGCAAATGCACAGAAATATAAAAATCGTATTCACAATTACTTCCTATGACATAGAACGCTGCAGAACAATGCCATAACTCTATTACCTGTTCAAAGAGTATACATTGCATATGTTCCCATTTGGGTCTCTGTGAAATGAAATGTAAAAAGCTGTAAATCAGTCAGATTATATTTTTAAAATCACCTGTAGACAATTCATAAGTCATAAGTATATGCTCCATTTTCATGCAGTGGGGTGTCTCTTTCCTGAGAGAATATTTGAATTAACCATGGACATTGCACATCAGAAAAAACAAGAATGAAACGGTGTATTTGCAGGTTTTCTAACTAAAGCATTTGCATGATACTAAAACTGATCTTTAGAAATTAATGTGAATGGTGTAAGCTATTATCTGTTCAGATAAAATGCTGTCACTGAGTTAAAGAGACATTAAGTACAACAAAATATATGCCATCTAAAATTTTCCCCTAATTATGCCTAAAAAGCAATTTTATTCTGAAAATGTGATGAAAATAGTTGTTTAAACATAACGATGGATTGCAATCAATCTCACTATCAAAGGAAAAATTGTTGAATCTCCAACTTTCTGAAGTTTGACTAAGGCTCTTCTAATCTAATGTATTTCCGGGACAACCCTTTTAACACTGGTGCAGATTAATCCTGCACTGGAAAAAGTTAAATAATCTTGAGGCCTTTGGTATATCTACCCCATGGGAAAAATACAATGCGACACAGGGAGATTATTTTAGTAGCATATTTAAAGAGTTCATTGTGATGTCATCATCCTTTTCAAGTCAATGTTTTCTCATATTCACACAGCTGTATGTAAGTGAAAAATGAAAATAAAATTAGGATATTGAATGTTAGAAAGCATGGCATTGAATGGGGATAGAAAAAATGACCGTGTCCATTGCAGTGCAATAAGACCTAATCAAAGAGCTTTTAAAAAGCTTGTAAAACTTAAACGAAATTCAGATTACCATAACACACAAATATCAATTTTACATGTTCATTCAAGAGATAATGTATAAATTGCACATCGAAATTCTACATTACATTATACACTATACATTCACATGACATTGCCTGTATGCATACAGTTTCTGGCTATTATAAAAAGTAAATAAAAATGTGACCATGTAAAGTAAATGTTGAGATAATGACTGGAAGTCCATAAATGTTTTCAGGTAAAGCAGGCAAATTTTATCTTTTCACTTTAATTCTTGACCAAACCTACATCCATAAAACTGCAGACTGATCAAGTATTATAATCATACTTAAAATCCTACTTTCGAACTGCAATAAAATAATTAGGTCTGTCAAAAGAGCTCAACATTTCCTCATACTAACCTTGTACTTAACCGGGAACAGTTTTGGAGTCATTGTTATGCTAAAAACATCATATAACATAACATCATATAATAAAGCATCATATAACATAACAAATTACCCGATAGATGATTCGGATTGTATTACCATTAATTCTCAAGTATAAAAATATAAATATCAAAGCTTGCAGATATACAATACAAAAGAAATAAAAATGAATGGTCACTATAATTTACATACAGTACATGTATCTAATAACAAGTTACTGATTAGATTCAATGAAGCACTTCTAGGGTTGGGTTTAAAAAGGAAGGGAATATAAGAATCTGTATTAACCTCAATCCAACATGAAAAGAAATAGGTGATAACATAAGAAGAGAGAGAGAGAGAGAGAGAGAGAGAGAGAGAGAGAGAGAGAGAGAGAGAGATACGAGAGCCCCTGTCAGAAAGAGAGAGCTAGATAGAGAGACAGACAGACAGAGAGAAAGGGGGAGGGGGAGGGGGAAAGAGATGAAAAGAAATGGAAGGAGAAAACAAGGAGTGGAGTGAGTTTGTCGGTACAGTACATAGTCCATGGTTACCCTACATCCCCAAATAAAGATAAGTGAATCCATATCATGATTCTCAGCCAGTTTCATATCACAATATCAAAATTCCTATATATACAGGCTTGTTCCAAAAGATAGCAAAATCTTTAATATTCCATTCATGTTCTTCAATCAATGTAAAGTTCTAAGATGAATTATGCTACATTTATTATAATCATCATTAGTTCCATGATGATGATTATGATTCGCAGCATATATTTGGCACTGTATTTCTGTTAAAATCATACCAAAGGAGCAATCCATGCCAGGACACAACATCCCTTTTGTCCAAACCCTGAGGACTATTCCTCCAATACAGTCACAAGATGCACTGATGTGGTCAAGACTGAGATGCAGAGATAATTACATGTTTTCCTCTTAGTTTTGGGATTCCTTTTCGATTTTGATTTCCTTTTGATTTACACCACTGCTAAGACAGAACATGAAAACATCATTTTAATACAATGGCTTATGACAAAAACATTGACAAAGGCTTTAAAAAATCAATGACAATACTAATAATAGTGGGTTCTTGTATAGCGCTCATGTCTGTTAGACTTGACACTCCTGGCAACCCACAATTACACATGGGTTTAGATTGGCTGCCATTATTTTGCTCTAACATTTCAAGGAAATAATTCCATTCCATGTTCCCATTTACCTCACCTGGGTCGAGTATGGCAAATGTAGATTAATAGTGATGGCATATGAAAAATCATTGACAATAGCTTAAGTACCGGTGTGTTGGGTACCGGTGTGTTGGCTCAGTCAGTAGAGCGTCCGCCTCACAACCGGGAGGTCGTGGGTTCGAACCCCGGCCGCGTCATACCAAAAGACGTTAAAAGATGGGAGTCGCTGCTACCTTGTTTGGCGTTCAACAATAAAGGGATAGAGCAATGTCGATCTGGCGCTGCTCAGTGGCTGCCGGGCTCATGATCAATTGGGCACAAAGAATTTCCATTTTCGGTTTAATAAAATTTGGAGTGGACTTTAAAAGATTATTATTATTATTATTATTATTATTATTATTATAAGACAATATCATTGACAAAGCCTTCTGACAAAATCGTTGACAACAGTATTTGACAAAAATCACTAACGACTCATAAGAAAATCATTGTCCATGGCTTCTGGCATCCCTCAAACTCACCATTTCCCCTCCTGAGTATGGAGCGACAGATGCAGCTGAATTTCCAAACAGCTGGCATCATTGAGATTGGACATCTCTGGTCTCAGGTTCGCCCGGATGCCAGATTCTCCAGGGGTTGGTGCCTGGATCTCTTAGCCTTACTGTGCTCCTCCTGGATCTGATGAAAGTGCTCTAGCATCTGGGTCCAGTTGATGTTCTTCTTGTGAGATGATTCACCCTTACTGTACAGAAGGAAGAAAGAAAGGATAACGAAACTGAAAAACACCCCAATAGTTGCAAATGAAACTCCCTGATCAAAATGATACTAAACAACATTAAAATCAACAAGAATGACAACAATAATAGTACCTTGTTGCATGGCCCACTTTTATTGTTGTTCCCCAACCACGATGATTGATCTTAATGCCTGGCAAATGTGTGTGCATGAATGCACAGCCAGTGGTCGGACATTTTTCAAACATATGCTCTTTCAAGTTTAAAACTATACATGATGAAGTTTGTACAACACATTTAAGTCCATAAAATTTCTTGAAATGTTTTGACCACACAATTTCTTAAAATACCCACTCTCAAGTTCAAACATTTACTACATAACATCTGTACAAAACAATTTGATTTGGTCAATACAACTGTGTTAACATTGACAGATTATAACTTTTCTATACCATTTCTAATCCTTTTATTACAAAACAAAAACACCAATAAAAATTCAAGCAAAATGTGTGTTCATATCCTTCTGCTTGGTAAACAACAAATAACCCCTGACTGAATACTACGCTCTGCTAACCTTGGACCAACGGCAGCCTTGTTCCCCGGTAGGAAGAGTTTCTTGGGGGTTCCCCCTGTGCCAGACAGGTACTGTAGGTTAGGTACACAGGTCAGTCGATGGTGTAGGATGTTGAAAGCAGTACTCTGGGGGAGCAGCATGAGGAGACCGTACAGGCTCTTGAGAAGGTAGGGGTTGTGCTCGGCATCCAACAGCTGAAGACGCAGATCTGTTAAAGGTCAAAGTTCATTCATTTTTAAAACTTTTTAGCTCTGTAGAATACTAATACTAGTTTGAAGGCATTGTGATAAAAAAAATGTCTGCACTTGTGATATATCATGTACTCCAGAATTTTAATACATGATACCTTGACTCACGATCAAAGCCAGTGCAAGAATACACCATCATGGTGAAATATCCCAGGGTCTAGGGCATTATGCACATGTACATGAATAATAAATTTATGTACACTATGTCAAAATTACATTGTTTGGATGATTTACAACATTACCTGAAAAAGGAGAGATATAAATTGACCCATGCAATTACTAATATGAGATTATATATACCATCTTCAAACCCTTTGTAAAAAAAGGACGCGTATTTAGACCGCAATATGAGTGGTGTTCCTTATACAATATGAGAATTATTAGCATTCCTTCTTATAGTTTTGTAACCAAGATTTATTACCATGTCGTACATTAATCTACTTCCTATGGCAATTTTTTTTTTTTACATAAAATCTGTGATTTTCAAGTGCAAAATGTATACATGAAACACGTTCATGTATAGCATCTTAGAACCTTCATACTTACATGTGAATATAGGTGACTCAATAAGCTGTACTAACTTGTCAATCTCTGTGAGAAAGTCAACTGTGACTTCCAAATCACCACTGTGAAATCATCAATATTGTTAAGGAAACCAAAATACAATATAATATCTTTGCATTTTTGCTTGTATGCATCTCATATACTATGAATCTTGAACAAAGTTATGAAATATCATTAAAAGTATGAAAAGTTATAGGAGATAGACTGATTACTACTTTCCATAATATAAGAATGCAATAATCTGCCAAAGACTAGGCAGCCCAATTTTAGTACATGTTGTATTTTGGCAAGTTGGGAAGTAGAGGCATTGACAATTAAGGCATTTCCTTAATTTGAGATATCACACATGAGTGAATAGCACAAGAGTCTATGTTATCACACAAATATTTTGAATACTGTGAATGATTCATATAAAGTTGCATGTAACTTCTTTTATCAGGTCAATTATAAAAGTTGCTTGTGTTGGACTCACAGTCCTAAACCTGGGACTCCAGTATTGGACATTGCTTTAGCTTGGCGGCCATTGTGTTGCTTGAAGCATTCAAGAAATTTCTTCCCATAATTGAGTATATTCACATGAGCTTGTTCAACAGTATCTAATTTTTTGTTTTAATTGGTTCTTTTTCTAAGGATACAATTGGTATATAAGATCGCAGGAATGTTTGTAGTTTTGAGTGAGGAGACAAAGCGAGACTGTTGCAACTGGGCTGTGACACCAAGACTTGTAGAGACAGCAAAACAAACTACAACTGGCCTGAGTGAGAGAAAAAGAGCCACACAGGATATAATAAGACATGTGTGAGAACAAGAACGGTATGGCCTACTGCCCTTTAATATGACATCATGGCATGCATTTAAACTTTTCATATGCGACACACAAAGTCACAATTAAAGGGCAATTGTATGAAAGCAGAAAATAACAGAAACAGAATGGCAAAAGTTGGAAATGAATAGGACCAATAGTAAGGAAGTTATGAATGTTTGAAATATGAGATCACTAAGTCTATGCAAATCTCAAATTGGTAGTTTAGTCAGTGGATTGTGACGTAGGACGTGGATAACTCTCCCATTTGCAGTGTACAAAAATATCACTAATATCTGATTTTCTCATAAGTTCCTTCTCCCTTGGGGCACTACTCAAAGTATATTATAGATAGCATATTATTATAGGTCCTCTAAAAAGAATAGACCCTCCTGCTCCTGAGCCATAAATTTTCAAAAAATCACATTTTAGTCATTTTATATGTTGGAACAGATGGGGAAGTAGTTCGGCACTACATCACATTGACATTACCGCTTCAGCCAATTTGAAGCGCCCATACGTATAGTGATTACAACTTTCAAAAATTCATATCTTTCTTATATTTAGTCAGATTTAATTGATACTTTCATCAGTTTGCTTCTCTGATTTTTCTGCTTTCTTTTAGAGGAGTTGTCTTTTTCGGGGTTAGATTTCCCTTTAATGCAAAAAACAAATATATACATTTTTAAAATAATTCTATCAATATCGCTTTAACATATATGTCATGTTCCTATCTGTTGCACTACATAGAGAAGTATTATCTGAATAAAATATTTTAAAGTTTGTTCCCATACCTGAATCTAGATGCTCATTTTTAGTCTTGTTCTGTTATCCCTGTTTGAAAATGACTTGAAATACCAATCAAACCCCATGTAAACATAGTGAAAATTTTAGCTGAAATGTTCAAACTACAAGAATTTCATTCTAACAATAAGGCATTTGAAGAATCACTTTTGTAGTGTAATCATTCTGTTTTCTTTATGTAAAGCTGAAAAGTGAGTGGATAGAATATGAGCCAGAAATATTAACACAGAGATTATAGATTGAAGGTTGAAAAAAATCACCTCTGTTCTGAGATCCTTGAGTTTATTGCGAAGATCAAACAGCTCAGTGGATGTGAGTAGAATGGTGTTCAATGTCTGGACCATGGTAGTAGCAAACTTCATGTCGGGTGAATCCAAAAGAATCTTAGACAGAGCCTGGTAGATGTGTTCTGCATTCAGCAATAGGCACAGCTGTCTGTCGTGCATAGGAAAAATTAAGTCAAGGCTTCCAATCATTTAAGTCAAATACATTTCAATTCAAATTCAATAGCATTAAATTCAATGTACTGCAAGCACATAAACTTTCACAAATTGTTTCTTGATGACAGTTTTTGCTGCAAGAACCTTTCAGGAATTTTAGTGCTGTAATTCACATATTTCATGGAAAGAAATATCTATTAGTCCAGACCATTCATGAAATTTACGAAATTTATTTTCCTATGAAAGATATTTTTAGCAGTCTTTGCTATCTAATATCTGCTTTATTATGCCCCCCCCCCAAAAAAAAGTGAAATGCTTAATAGGATTATTTCAACTTTCACTATTGAAATAGAAGGATTCTTTCTTTAATCCCTCACCTAGAAAAAAGGTTCTTCATTGTTACTGAAAATACAAAATGATGCCCCAAAACCTTTAGAATTTGGTCCCCAATCACCCAAATGTTAGTATTGTTTATTTAGCCAGCTTTATGGCACCAAGAGTATAAGAATATACTTGCTATTTATTAGTCAGTCAAACTTAAAACTTATATCTCTTAACCGATTGCCTACTGGAACTGGCTGGTCCCTGTATTAAAGCTATTGCAGTGAAAGAATTCCGTAGTGATCGGCTTTAATAAACAGTCTTTACCTGATGATAAAGGACCCTCTATCCTCCAGGAGTTGCGGATCGGTCGAGAAGAGGTTCAGAAGCTTCACCATGAAGTCTGTGAAGTACTTGTTTGTACCGGTCACTGCCCTGAAGGATCCGTTAGATGCAGACGGAGTAATCTGATTGGTCGCCTGCTGGTCGGCAACAAAATCTGGACCAGCTGACGAAGATACTATCTCGGCTAGGACCTCGAGGTCACGGAGAACAACCTACAAAGAAGACTAAAGAATTTATCCCAAATTTCTAGCCTTACATTTTATGAACATTTAAGTTTATAACATTTATCACAATACTAAATTTGCACTTAAACATAGCCATCTTTTTTAAAAGGACATAGGAAAACAAGATGGAAACAAAAATATTATTTCAACAAACTTTCAATCATTTCACTAAAAGTTTCCAATATACACTTTCCAAATAAATTGAAGCACAATTTTAAAGCACTGACATACATGTGATAAGCTTCTTTAACGTAAATACTTTGCATCCAGTGTATTAGAAGGTTGTTAAAAGTAATCAAATAGTTAGATTCTCATCCTACGATGCTGATGTTGCAAAACCAATGAGAAGACATAGAAGTTTCTATTAATTAGAAAATACATTGCAATCTTACAAACCTCATCTGATGGATCTGAGAGAGTCTTCAAAATGACTGGGAAGAGTTGTTCAACATGATAGAATATCTGTTAAAGGAAAAGAAAATATCAGTTAGATAACATAATAAAAGGTAACATTCATATTGCCCTGCGGGTTTACCATATGTGTGTCTTCTATTTATATGGGAAGCATTATTTTCATTCACAGCATCTCTACTTTGGAATAATATTTCTATACATGAAAAACTGGCTTCATCTAAGTGACCTTTTTTTAAATCCTTCAAAATCTGTCTATTTAATATTAGCAAACTACCATGGTTATTTTCTTTTCTTTTTCTCTACACAAAGAAGCATTGGTGATGTGTTCAATACAAGGTAACATTAGTATTATTGTTATCTTTTTATCCCTGATTATTTTCTTTTTTTATGTACGCGTCTCTCTGTTTGACTTCTCGTTATCTCTCTGTCAACAACAAAAAATGGTTTCAATTATTGAATGCTTTAGACTAACCTTCTTTGGTGTCTTGATGTGTAGATGATAGATCCATTGTAAGACTGCTATCCTGGTCTGCATTGACTTGTGACCTAGGTACCGGGTCAGGACCTGGACTATGGGAGCGAGCTTAAGCTTTACTGGAAGAGTTATATGGGTTCTAAAGGGATGATATAATTCAACAATACAGACTTCAACAATACAGACTTTAACAATACAGACTTCAACAATACAGACAGCCCGAATAACATGGATTATTAATTTATTTGGTCAAGTCCAGGGTAATTTGTCCCGAAGATCACCGGCAGCATCAATTTTTTTTTTTTGTATACCTGGGCCCCGTCTTATAAAGAGTTGCGATTGATTTGGATCAATCGCAAGTCCTCTAATCAATCACAAGTTGGCAGTTTCGTATCTGTTATGTACATAGTTCCAATTGATATCAGTCGCAAATATGTTGCGATTAATATCAACTCTTTATAAGACGGGGCTCAGATCATTCTATCAAGTTCATAGTCTTACCAGAGCTTGGATCGGTCCAGATAACAAAAATCTGACATTTGTGATATTCATAAATTTGTTCTCTTTTCTCTATTCTTGGAATCATATGGGAGCGAAAAAAATAACTGAAATGCCTTGGAATTTCCCATTAGTGATAGAAGAGAGTGTTTTAAAGGGAGACCAATCAACCAAAAATATTTTGCTCTAAATATTATGAGTTCTTTTTTGTATACTGCAAAATATCAGCTTCAAGTATTACTCCTGTGAAGAGAAATTGACCCTACCGCAACTATGATGTTTGACAGTAGATGGTGACCTTCCTCCCACAATGCGCAGGTCAGCACATGCACAGATACCATACGATACTGGGGAAGATGTTAAGACAAGGTTTCTTCTGGCTACCATAGAGAATGTACTGTAGTGTCAACTAATTCCTTATATTACTAATCTATTGTTCAGGTTTCATGAACTCCCCCAATGGTTAGATGAGATCTTTGTAGGCAGCATCATAATCTGGTACTTATGGTTTATTGGTTCCGAAACTATAATTTCTATCAGACTTTCCCGTTCTCGACCCATTGTATTTGTAAGGGAACCAGAAGTGCTTTGCTAAATATACCCATGGCCAGTGTTACCCTCTATGGCCAAATACCGTAGTTGAAGTAGCTAGAAATGCCAGTTTAAATACTCTCTATATGAAGGTAAAAGTGCCTTGTGAGTAGACTACTTGATACATCCAAAAGAACCCAAGTCCCACTAGGGTGCGAAAGGTTTGCATATGTTTATCTTTTATTTTCTTCATATTCCTTGACCATTGAGATATACATGTAGAATGCCAGAGACTTCAGGGAAGGCGGATATTTAATACATATTAGCAGTACTATCTTTTTAGATGAATAGACCCCTCTGGGCGGTACTTACATGTGTGTAACCATTGTTTAGCAAATGCAAATTCGATACAACCTGACTCTGTACATACATGTAGAATAGAACTCTAATTAACATGAGCCGTTGAAAGTAGAACACAATGCATTATATGTCTGGCTCTTTGGAATAGAACAAATAACAAGAAGATTTGAAAACCTCTGGGATAATTCAAAATGTCAATATGTAAGATGTCAACAGTGCTGAAGAACAGTGTATCATCTGGATCACTGGGAACTAAAATCAGAATGGCTACTTACAGATCAGAGTTTTCTGGAGTGCTTGAGACTGGAGGTTGGTTAGTATCATCATCGTCACTCTGTGTCACCAGTCTCATCAAACTCTGATTCACTGATGTAGCAACTTCTTTGATGCGTGAGGTCGAAGGTCAAGGACAATATCAAATCTCTGCTTCGATTCATGAAATCACACTCTAGTATGACCAACTTTTAAAAATGTCTGTTCTTCAAGCAGGAGGGTTTCAGCTATGTTAAAGATAAAGACCAGTTCTGGTCATGCGATTGCATAGTGAAAGAAACGTTGTGGATTCGATCAGAAAAGGTTGATCATCTAGCATATAAGTATTGGTGTGTACTGCAAGGTTGTGGAATAATCAAAATGATAAGAAATTTGGCCCAGTCTTGGTAAAATTACAAGCACTGTACACAGAAAGATGTATATGGGACTACGCGACCACATGCGCGATATCTATTTGGTCCCAATAGATATAATAATCTACCAAATATATCAATTAGTAGGCGGTTTCCGACTTTCCCAGCAAAATTTGTATCATCATGTATTAGTCAAAACATATTCTTTCACTCGAATGATAATGAGAGCTTTCATTTCATTTTTTTGAGAGAGGGGCGTTTCCAAAACTGGTCTTTACCTTTAACTTGAAATTAATGGCTAACAGAAAGAATCTTGCAATGTAAATGAAGTTTGTTAGTTTAAAAATATAAAATCATATATTTTGACATTTCATAGAAAGAAAGGGGCTAAGTACATTCCTAATACAAATCTCTAAGTTAGAAAAGAGAATAATTGTTTTTTTTTATACAGGACGAATTTATGACAATATAATCGGATTATATCAACATACTTCAAACTCATTTCAGGAAATGTCCCCCACCCTCACCAGACCTGCCAACCTCTGGAGTTCAAAAACTGTATTCTTTAATCCCAAAAGTTGTATTTTACTGACAAAAATTGTATTACAAAAAAAACATGGATCAATGCTTCTTACAGTTCCTACATACAGGAAGAATATTTTTTATGGAGCATTGGTTGAATATGCATGATTTCGTCATGACTGGTGTGTTCGATGAACCAATGAACATCCCCAAATTGCCTATGTGAGATGCTTGTAGGATACTTTACAGGACTGAATGGGCATTTTGCCATTGAAAATGGCACACATACACAAAATAAGATTTTAAAAAAAAATAAATAAAATTTATAAAAAAATAAAAAAATTTAATCGTACAAAATAAGATTAAATCGTACTGGTTGGCAGGTCTGCCTCACCCTTATTCTCACATATTCCATGACTTTTAAAAAGGATATTCTTTCTGTGTTGCTCTTCATACGCTAGACAAGGTAGTGCAGCACTTAGCAATGCCGACATGAAATGAAGCAATGACCTTCCGGCTAGGTTCAAGAATTCTCTGATCCACATCATCGCTGTAAGCTGTATCAATTCAACTGAAAATAGAGAAATAGCAGGAATTCAATACATTCATTCAAAAAAAGATTTATATGAAATATGTTTTGCAGCATATGGACTTAACTGCATGCACTTTACAACATTTCAAATACAATTACAGCACATACAGGAATGATTCATTTGAACAGAAATACAATATCTTGTCATAAATATGGTTTCAGTGAACAAATTCATCAGATCATTACACTCGTAGAATTATATGGGGTACTCATGCAACAAGTGAAGAAAGAGAATTAGCAAAATACCTTCAATAATGACAGACAGCTATATTGAATGAGGGTTAACAGCTGAAAAGCCATGCTTAATAATAACAATAATAACAATAACAATAATAATAATAATAATAATAATAATTTTTTTTTTCTTTCTTGTATAGTACATATCACATTATGATATCACATCTCTATGCGATTCCAAACGACTCTGGATATTTGAATTCCCTGGCTTTGGCTTCTCGACTTATTCTGTAAGCTCACACGTACGGCATTCATTCTATGATTGTATTTGTATCATCTGTCAAGCCCATCACACTTTTACACAATCATTGGAGGGGTAGTCACAAACTTTTCTCCTACAGGTATGAATATCTAACAAATCCACTGAAATGAAAAATGGCTGCCATTACATTCACCTTCCAATCATAAAAAAATTAAAATTTCATAATACATAATTCACCCCAAATCTTTGATTTGCCTTGTAATTCGAAAGTATTGTTATTTTAATGCTTAAAAGGAACTAACCTTGGGATGTTGTATGTGTGGTTAGGATGTTCACCATGTTTGGAAAGTCTGCACTGCTTGGATTCTTGCGGATGCCTTTCAGAAACTCGTCGAGACAAAACTCACACCTGTTCAAACAGATTGAAGTATGCATAGTTTGAAAAACTATTATCAATTCCCATCGGATGATGGAATTTCATTATGAGTTGCGATAGGAAAACTATTACATGGGTGATTCTGTGAATGTCGGAAGGGACATTTAGAAACACTTTTTAGTATTTAAAGACAGGAATCAGTAGTGAAGATTTACTTCATGGTGATAGTAAAGTACTAACTGGGGGCCCTATGAAGATATGACAACCAAAGATAAATTTCCCTTTCTCAGCAAGGTAGAGCTCAAATTATCATATGTTGTACAGGACACATACAATTTTAATTTTCTTGAAAAGTTGCATTGAAAAATGTTACTGGAAATGTACTTCATGGGCAGTCTAGGTATTAAAGAAGCCTTTAATACACCTTTCATATTGAAAATGTCGTTAACAAAATAATATGCGCAAGATTGACATCTTCAGGACGATATGTTGAACAGGACATCTCTGGACCTGGACATGTTCATATTACAGACCTCACACAATCAAAATGATAGTGTCTTCTTAAATGAACACAATCTAATAAAACAATATTAGAACAAGAGCTTTGAATCTTTCATATATTATAAAATGGCAATATGTATTAAAATATGAAATATGTCATAAAGGACAACTTCAATGCATTCATACAGTTAAGCATGTGTCTGCTGATGTACTGGTACAAAGACTTTAAGACCTCATTCAGTTTTCATTGATTGACAAATAGAAAATTCCCTTTGTATCAATGTCCATTTGCTAACAGGAATTGAAGACTTAATACTTACATTTTTCTGACTTCCTTGTTTTGATCGCTGAGAATATGGAAGAGACCATCAAGGATTTCAGGCAAGTAGACGAGCATGTTGATGTCTGGCACAGAGTCTAAGGTCGTGACCTGAAAATAATTGAATTTTCAATGACAGGAAATGTGACACAAACAAGTCATCTCAAAAAGTGAAAGTAATGCTCTTTTGTGTTCCCAAATGTTCTCTGTTATTACTTTGATCAGTATCAGACTATTTTAAAGGCCTTTGTATTTTTGTCCCATTTTATCCACCATATTAATACATTTCTTCTTTTATGCTCTCTTTCACCCCTTCACTCTCTCACCATGATTCTCTATCTATCTCTCTCTCCCTCTCTCTGTCTCTCCCTGTCTCTCTCTGTCTCTCTGTCTCTCTTTATCTCTTACTCCTCTCTATTCATATGCTTCACATTTCTTCTGTCATTGTCAAATTACACATGTCTCTTTTCTAACTACCCCCCTCTTCATGATACAAAAATTAAAAAGTTGTGGCTAAAACATTTCAGTGTCAAATAAAATAACTAGCAAAATAAACATAGGATGATTTAGGCTTCCGGGACATGGTCACAGTCTAGGATCTTTAAAAAAAATTAAGTATGCTCAAAACATATCATCTGTTTGGAGCCAGAAGGGCAATAAATGTGTAAAATTATATGAGCTGACGCCCTTCTGGCTCCAAACACATGACATGGTAAACCATACATACCCATGAGAGAATGAACTGGCCCACAAAGGAATTCTGAGTGTAGATTCTCTCTCGCAATAAGTTGATAAATGCATTCAGATCAAAGTTTGGGCTACCAGTCACAATGTCCTGCCAAGAAATATACACAGAATGCGCTCGTGTTTTCATCATAAATGCTAGTAAATACATGAATAGTTATTGAAAAACAAAACTGGGCTACAAGGATTATGCCTGACAGCCAAACAACAGGTAGACTCACATCAGTTACTTAATTAATTCAGATGACAATATTAAATATATGTGTCAAAACTGTCAGGCAACTTTTCACAAATGTATCATGTATTACCATAATCTAATGAGACTTAAACAAAAAAATTGAGCAAGGTATTCAATAAATAGCAAAAATTAATCATATCTTTAAAATCAGTGTCAGGTGGACTTACAATGACTTCATTTAGTCGAACAAAAAACATTTATACCTGAATTATATTCAATTACCGGTAAGTTATTAAAAATCCATCAAATATACAAAAGAAACTTACAACAAAATTATTGAAGAAAAAAGATCATGGAAAAATGTGGATTATTAAAATAGAATCTCTTGAGTTCTGATGAGGCATTAATGCTTTCGACTTCACACCACATCAGATGGTAAACATGCCCAGTGGAAAAGTCAATAGATGAAATGAATCTCCTGCAATGTGCCACACACTAAATCAAAACTTATGTTCTATTCGTCTCTAAACTATATGATACATTTGAAATAAATGCATGACAATTCATTACCTTCAAGAGTCTATCCAACAGCTCTGAACCATTCTTTACATTTATGTCTGGATCTGCTGCAAGCTGTTCACAAGATACAAAATGAAGAAAACAGGTCATGAAGTTCATGTACACATTCAGATCATAATTGTTTAGAAAATATAGTCATCTTGTTGACAGTTATAAAAAGTGCATAATTGTAATCCTCTTTAAAATGACAAGACATCTGAAAATAATCAATGGAAATAAGAATAACAAAATAAATGATAACAAAGATTGTGAGTTTGAGACAAGGATTCAAATTATATTCCACATCTCACTTGCTTTAATATTGTTTCACTTACATATCAATATTCATATTGTTTTTCTAATTGATATGTAAAAGAAGAATACGACAGTTGGCCTAATGAAAAAACAAAAACAAATGAACACGAATGGTGTGGAATTAGCTATGGCAAACTCCAAAAGAGCTGCGATACAAACAACAAATAAATAATAATAATATTAATATTATCACGCATAAAAATCACTGCAAACTGTAAGTATACAAGAAATAAGCAGGAACACTTTTTGTACACTGTTGTATAATAAAAATAATTTACGGTTCAAAAGCTCACCACAAAAAGGACATTGAAGACATCATTGAAATGCTTGAGGATGGCATTCCTGGTGACTTTGGCTATGTTGTAGAGTGCCTCACAAGCCAAGTAGCGAGTCCTGCTATCTGGATCTCTGAAACATGGCAGGACAGGTCTGATCAGTTCAGATACATATCCTGAAGACTCCTGGGAACAAATTGGAAATGAAAAGGTTGACTGAGAAAATAAGGAGGAATAAAATATACTCATTGTTGTAAGAAAATTGATGATAAGTGTTTCAGAAATAATAAACAGCAAAACAGCATAACCAAATTCTTGTATTGTAATATCAAGTGTCTATGTATACTCAATGAATCAAATTCTTTCAGATCAAAATTTACCTTAAAGGTAATCGGAATTAATCTCATCAAACTGTAACCAGACAAATACTAAAGTAGCAAGAAATGTACACCAATACTTGACACTCTCTATTTCACAGGAAAAATATGATTTTTTTTTATCTTCTCGTTTCTACGGAGGAGTAACCATATTTCCTTTCATCCAAAGAAAAACAACAATTCTGTGTGCACTTCAAGGAGTCATGCACACACGGTTGGCCGTGGCATTCCATTGTTGGTTCTATTGGTCAACTAAAGCCTATAAAAAGTTTAAGTAATTGAGATTGAAAAGATTCAAACCTTTCCAAGTCCAGTGGCCGTTGCAGCAAGACCGATAAGGCCACCTCTCTTGAGGCTTGTGTTTGGCGAGAGGGCAAAATCAGAACCCAGGACAGCTGTCAGCTTGTAGATCTGATCTTTGTCTCCTTTTGCTGCTAGATCACGAACAAGCCTAATTATAATGAACATCAGTGGATAAACGGTGACGTTCAAGAGCAGAACAATCAAGGACACATAATTTAGCAATATAAAGGAATTAAGAAAAGATAAAACAGAAAGACACAAATTCATACAAGCAGTAAACAAATGTATGCATACATGTAAATTCTCCAAGCCAGTTCCCAACATTTCCTAATCATTCTACTATTCAAGTGCATCAGCATCAGACAAGACAAAGTCAAGTATGGCTTACTCCGATCAATCAAGAGCCTAGTCCAGTGATTACTGATTTGAGGGGAAAAAAATCCTCTACACAATTATTAATTACAAATGAAGTGGTCTCAGACTGTCTGTTTACAGGACCGTGAGGCAGGGGACATTTTGTTTTGCAAATGTGTCTGTGTCTATCAGCCATATGGCATATGTTTAACATTGTCATTTTGACTAAAGAATTACAGTCACAATGAACACAATCAAGTCACACTCACCAACTCGAGCAAGACATGACTCACGAGTCAAAACTCATTTAGACATTGACATTCTGTCTCTAAATAGTAAATACAGCTAAAAGTACTATAAAAGAAGTGAAGCCTGAAGGGTTAATTGACCTAGACTATACTATGTAGTAATACTAGTATGTATCTGACGACGCCATGATTTGCAATTTTGCATAGTGCTAAATTGGGTATACAAATGCAATCAAACTAGACAAGGAGCATATCATATCGAAATCGAAACCAAAACAAAACAGGGATCTGATCTAGCTAGTTAGATCTAGATCTAATCAACCTAGAATCTACATCAACACCGGCAGAAGAGCCGGGCCCCGCCCCCGCGCCGCCCCGCCCGCGACCCAGTATTAGCGATATGAGTGAGGTATCTGTACTACTACTACTCAAGCGGCGCGGTGAAAAGGAGAAACAAAAAATTAGAAGGATTTGCTTACTTTTCTATATCCAATGCAGCTCCCTTCCTTTTCTCGTACATCTTATCACTAAGGGCTCTTCCAATTGCTTGTGGAAGGGGGCCATAATCAGACTGATTACTTGACATTTTCGCTGTTTTTTTGATGGACAAGTCTCGTGATCCTCCTCGGTTCCTCCTCGACCTCCGCACATTAATCTATGGAATGCTAATAGTGCAATCTCCCTTCCCTTCTTTCCTCTCTTTTTTCAAACACGCACCCTCTCCCTCTCTCTCTCTCTCTCTCTCTCTCTCTCTCTCTCTCTCTCTCTCTCTCTCTCTCTCTCTCTCTCACTCTCTTCCTCTATATATCCCCCGTCTCCCAGCTCCCTGCTCCTCTCCCTTCTACCTCTCCCTCCTGTTATATCTACCATTTACTTTGATTGATTTTTGATTTTAATTATCAGGAATTTATCCATGTATGCACTATGCACCGGCTAGTTTTTTTTTTGAGAATTGTATTAAACAACAGGCGCGTAGCCGGGGGGGGGGGGGCGGTGGGTGCGGCCCCCAAAACGCCGGCCAAAAAAAAAAAAAAAAAAGGGAGAAGAGAAGAGAAAAAAAGGAAGAGGACGTAGGAAGAAAAAGGAGCACGGTACAACGAATCGTCATCTTCTCTATTAGTTTAATGAAACGTCAAAGCTTTCGCGCTGTACGCGGGAGAAGGATTAAAAGTCGAGAACGGTATACAACGAATCGTCTTCTTTCTCTAATAAAAAATTTAATGAAACGTCAAAGCTACCGCGCTTCGCGCGGGAGGGCGGGGTGGGGGGGGAACTGAATTCAGACAAGGATTAAGAGTCGAGAACAATACAACGAATCGTCTTCTTTCTCTAATAATTGATGAAACGTCATAGCTTCCGCGCTTCGCGCAGGAGGGGGCGGGGGAACTGAATTCAGACAAGATTTAAGGGTCGAAAACAGTACAACGAATCGGCTTCTTTCTCTAATAATTTAATGAAACGTCAGAGCTTCCGCGCTTTGCGCGGGAGGGGGGAAACTGAATTCAGACAAGGACTCATCAAGAGCCGAGAACGGTACAACGAATCGTCTTCTTTCTCTAACAATAATAAAACGTCAAAGCTTCCGCGCTTCGCGGAGGGGAGGGGGGGGGACTGAATTCAGACAAGGATTAAGGGTCGAGAACAGTACAACGAATCGGCTTCTTTCTCTAATAATTTAATGAAACGTCAAAGCTTCCGCGCTTCGCGCGGGAGGGGGGAAACTGAATTCAGACAAGGACTCATCAAGAGCCGAGAACGGTACAACGAATCGTCTTCTTTCTTTAACAATAATGAAACGTCAAAGCTTCCGCGCTTCGCGGAGGGGAGGGGGGCTGAATTCAGACAAGATTTAAGGGTCGAAAACCGTACAACGAATCGTCTTCTTTCTCTAATAATTTAATGAAACGTCAGAGCTTCCGCGCTTTGCGCGGGAGGGGGGAAACTGAATTCAGACAAGGACTCATCAAGAGCCGAGAACGGTACAACGAATCGTGTTCTTTCTCTAACAATAATGAAACGTCAAAGCTTCCGCTTCGCGGAGGGGAGGGGGACTGAATTCAGACAAGGATTAAGGGTCGAGAACAGTACAACGAATCGGCTTCTTTCTCTAATAATTTAATGAAACGTCAAAGCTTCCGCGCTTCGCGCGGGAGGGGGGAAACTGAATTCAGACAAGGACTCATCAAGAGCCGAGAACGGTACAACGAATCGTCTTCTTTCTCTAACAATAATGAAACGTCAAAGCTTCCGCGCTTCGCGGAGGGGGGGGGGCTGAATTCAGACAAGGATTAAGGGTCGAGAACGGTACAACGAATCGGCTTCTTTCTCTAATAATTTAATGAAACGTCAAAGCTTCCGCGCTTCGCGCGGGAGGGGGGAAACTGAATTCAGACAAGGACTCATCAAGAGCCGAGAACGGTACAACGAATCGTCTTCTTTCTAACAATAATGAAACGTCAAAGCTTCCGCGCTTCGCGGAGGGGGGGCTGAATTCAGACAAGGATTAAGGGTCGAGAACGGTACAACGAATCGGCTTCTTTCTCGAATAAATTAATGAAACGTCAAAGCTTCCGCGCTTCGCGCGGGAGGAGGGAAACTCCCCCTCCCTGCACCCACCCCCCTAGGGAGCGCGCTCCGCCCGCTCTGTAAGTGATTCGCACGCTTCGCGTGCTCACTACCGCCCCCCCTAAAATAAAATCCTGGCTATCAATGAAACATGACCGAAGACTTAGTGATCGAATGTATGAAAGTGAATAAGTAAACTACTAGTAATTTGTTGTTTTTGTTTTGTTGTTGTTGTTCTTTGTGTTTACTTCTTCTTTTTTCCCTTTGTTTGTGTGTCTTTTTTTTCATTTAGCAATTGTATTTTATTCGCCTGATAAATTTACGAGTTATTTCATTTTCTTTTTATTATGAAAATAATATCCTACTTATATTTTGGTCTCTCTCGTACAATCCATAAAACTGGATCAAAAATGCGAATAAAATTATCGAAACCAAAACATATGTCCCATGCAAGTGCAAGTGCAAATGCATTCTCTTTATTCTGCCAGCGATGATGCATGGGACGCATGTCAGATTCGTAAATCACAACGTTTAATTTAAATTATGCCTAACTTCATTGTATTCAGGAAAATATAATTCATCATTCAAGGTATTCCTGTTCGTCAGATTTGTTAGGCCGTGGTGGTAACGGCATGGTTTTGCAGGCCCTAAAGGATTAAATCAAATGACTGTTAGCTTTAATGCTACATTGACTAATAATTGGAAATAATTTAATTTCTAAATGTTTCAAGCTATATAGGCTTACAATGTTTACGTACCAGCAGCATAACGTCACCTTCACTGCATCCATCAAAAGCTCACATTCATTAGTTGCAAATCGGATCACTGCATGCAAACGCGGCCTCTTTTTGAATAAAAGAGATATCGATCAAGGCAAACTTATAGGGAAATCCAACCTTGATAGCAAACTTGTCTAGAATAAAGCAGAAAAATCAGAGAAGGATAATTATACTGATGAAAGTTTGAATGAAATCGGACAACAAATTAGAAAGTTACGAATTTTTAAAAGTTGCAATTACTATAGGTATGGGCTCCTCAAATTTGCTGAATTCATAATGTCTATGTGATGTATAGTGGCGGACAACTTTCCCATTTGCTCCAATACACAAAAGCACTAAAATTTCAACTTTTCATAAATGTATGACTCGGGATGGTCTTTTCCGTTTAGAGGACCTGTAATAGTGTATTCTCCATGATATATTTTAAGTAGTGCCCCGAGGGTGAAGGCACTTGGAAGAAAAACAGAAATAAGTGATATTTTTGTACAAACGGGAGAGTAATCCGTCACTATATACGTCGATATCACAATCCACTGACAAAATTGCCGATTTGAGATTCGCACAGCTGTAGTGATCTCATATTTCAAACACTCATAACTTACTTAATATTGGTGCGATTTATTTCAAACTTTCGCCATTCTGTTTCTCTGATTTTTCTGCTTTCATTCAAATGAACTTGTTAGAAGGGTTGGATTGCCCTTTAAGGAGATTGATGATTTTGTTTTCTTCTAAATTATTGAATTTCATATTACAATGCATGTAAATCAGGCGTGCACACGCATCTCATAGTACATCACTTGCAGATTCATTTGAAAGGTTGCTGTGCTTGGCGCTTATGTTTCAATAGTTTTATTTGTATTTTTTATCCTTTTTTTATGGATATAGTTTGAGAGAGGCAATGATGAATGGTTTATTTATTCAGTTTATATCGATTTAAATTTTATCATTATTCATTTATTAACTTATTCATCCATTTTCTTTTGGCTGATATGCCCCAATAAAACTTTCTTTAGTAATCATAAATTGAATTATGGGAATGTAATTTATTAAATTAAAAATAATATAGATATAACCAATATTAGGAATGCGTCTGTATGTAGTATTCGTCGAAAGAGTAAGACGCAGCAAAAATCATTTTGTTCATGCATCCAGTATATTCCAGATTTCAAGCTTTCCTAGCTAATTATCAAAATGCGTTCTCAATCTATTTTCTTCAAAAACTTGTGGTATCGGTCTTAACTCATGTCATGCTGGTGACGGATGCTGCCCCAAGTGACTGCCTCGCTTTCAATGGTAAACAGTCGAAAGAGAAGGTAATTTTTTTAAAATTGTATTCATCTTTGCCTATATATTAACATCACTGTCTTGTAGGTGATCCCGCTAGTTTGTCTTCACATTTCCGCATATTTCTGGCGATACGTCCACCCCAAAAGTAATGACAATCATTTCCAAATGTTGCCTTACCGGGGCCTATTTCTGCCTAACTCTTTCTTTTCCCAAATATTTATAATTGTATGTTTAGTTGATTGTAAGGAATGGGTAGCAGGTGCTAAACAATGTCTAGACGTAGAAATTGTGAATACAAAGTTTCTTTTTACAGTGTTTTAGCACGTTATTGACAATTTCATTATTATATCATTCCATTTGTGTTTTCCCCCGTAACTCCGAGATAAATAGATAGAATAGGTTGAGGAATTATTAATAAAGATATAATTATAGAGATGGAGATTGAGAGAGAGAAAAGGAAAAAGTAACTGGACAGCATGCGAGGAGGCTTCATGTATATCACAGTTTCTTTGATTTTTTAGTGGTTGTTCCAGACCATGTCTCTGATTTTCTGGTATTTTGTGAGGGCGATATGGTGCCTCGATCATCCCTATAATTGGTTTCATTTTTTTATCAGTGGTTTTTTGATATTTTATGGACACTAGCTAGTGTGTATTTGATTAATTTGCTTTACATTGATGATTTTCTTGTCATGTTGTTCAAATTTTCGTAATTTTTTTCTTCAGTTTTTTTGTCAATTAATAAACTTTATTAATTAAGACAAATATTTTGATTATCATTCTTTTCAATTAAACATCTCCTGTCGCATACTATATCATGTGTGAATTTGCATTGATTATTTCAGTGATGGGTTTGGCAATATACTGTAGGGTGGCCTATACGGCTAAGCTAGGGCTCTATTAGGGACTTTTAGATTTGCACTTCGACGTAGTGGACTGCAACGTGTGCCATTCTTTCAAGGCACTGGCCCGTGCCCGGCAGTGCCTTAAAAGGACGTCACATTACCTTAAAAGGATGTCACCGTGGCAGTCCACGTTCTCGTCGTGTAAAATCTAAAAGTCCCTATTAACTTGCAGAGAACAACAAACACATCTTCACTCCATGCTTGCATGTAGGGAACTGCCTGGGATTATGCATGCTTGCAACCTCAGGGGTTTATTTGCGTATATCTACATGGATTTACATGTACATTGTATGACAACTGTAACTAATAAATATTCAAATAACAGAGCTTGTAAATAAGAAGAGGTACAAAATGCATGAATATCTATAGATTTCCGTGCATATCAATGAGCTTCTATGAATATTCAATAAAGCTTAACCAATCATACTGTAAAGAACAATACACCAAAGGATGAACATGAAAGGATAAACGTGAAAGGAGTAATAATAGAGACTAAAGTTGGGGAGAGTGAACATAGCATGAGAGCATGTAAAGGGAATGGTGACGGTGATTGAATGTGATGGAAATAAGAGCAAAATGGAGTTTGATGATAAAAGAATGCAAACAGACATATGGGAAGATAGGATGCTTTCATACATGCTACAGTACAATGTCCTGTTCAAAATATAGCTCTGCAATACTAATAATCATTATTCCATGGTACAATAATTGTTTCAACAATAATAATATTCTGTTACCAATTTACCTCACCTGGATATAGAGTGTGGACGTTAGTGCTTTACTTTATAGATAAAACAAGTGTTGGTTATAATACTATTATCAAAACGACAGTCAGTTTCTCACTATTGAGAGGACATCAATTCCTATTGACATGATTTGCAACATGTACAGGCCCCTTTTCTCTTAGTTTAAGCACTTTTTTCTTCTAATATGTTGTGATATAATAATCGTATAGACCTTTATACATAGGCGGAAAAATATATTGCCCCCTCTTAATTCCCTTCCAACAAATAGATATTCAATTTCTAGATTATACGTTACACAACCAATGTGTCATGGACTTTCACAGCTATAAAACGCCCCCGCGCATGCCTCGGGCTCCTTCTATCATTAAAAAAACACACTTGTATGTATTCTCCGGATGAGTCGTGTAGAAACTGGAATTCATCAGTATAACTGCTTTCACCAACAAATCGCTACTACAACCTTACTTTCCTAACGTGTGACTGTGAAAAAAAAAGACTTTTTTCTAGCCCCCTCTCTCCCCTCTCTCTCTCTCTCTCTCTCTCTCTCTCTCTCTCTCTATCTCTCTCTCTCTCTTCCCTACACACCCCAAATCCAGCCCCAAGGACGTATAATTTCTTTTTTTATTTGTCTAATAGTAGACAGCGTAGAACTTTAAACTTCTCAGCATTTCTATTTCTCGCTCAATTTTGCTTCAATTTGAGAGAAAAACGGGCCATATTATGATTTGGAGGAAGATATATACATGTACTTAACAAAGTATACTTACAAGTTAAAGGTAAATATAGTTAATTTACGTTCTTTTAGATTATGTGTAATACGGCCTTACAGCTTAGGAGTTAGGGAGGGTTATTTTCTCTCGGATACCGTCTGTCTCCGGCGTTCGTTTCGGAGGCTGCGAGTTGCGCCGGGTACGCCCTGGCGCGGGGCAGGCCTCCTGCCTCCTCTCGGACTCGGTTCAAACTTCAAGATCATTCAGGGTCAGTAAGTAAGTCAGTTGTAATCACACATAGCAGCATTACTATCCTGGCTGTGTATTAAGACGGGCAACCCGGCCCTGTACTGCAGTACATTCACGCAAAATTTTGTAAAACCTGCTGTATGATACAATGATATGAATTAGAATCTAGACCCTATGTCTATGAGTATGATAAACAATTTAAATTTTATTTTTAATGAATCAATTCAATGACAATGTTGATTACAAATAGGTCTAAGTTAAGTAACGATATTGAATGGAACATACAAGTTTTGTTGGTGAAAATTTCCTTGGTTTTGCAGATATTTGAGCCTACTTTTACCGATTGGGCTATTAAACCGTATTCAGCTATGTTCTGATGTTCCGCCATTTTCTAATTTTATAACGTTTTTTCAAAATGAAGGGAGACCTCAACGCACTGGCGTACTGGTGGGGGGGCTTGGGGGGGCGCTAGCCCCCCCAAATAAAATTAAACCATGACTTATTTTCAATTCCATACAAGTGATTTATAAATGTTCGTGATATCACATGATTTTCAACAAAAATGCGCGTTTCTCCATTTCTGTTGCAAACTGACACATTCCCAAATAGCCAGGAAGAGCATAATTATGTTTTTTATAGTCACTATTAATTTAGTGTCCACTAACAGTAACACTAGTAGATAACGTATTATACGGCGTATATCCAGTTTAGCGAAAAGTCTGGATACCCGTATGTCCGACCTATATAGAGAAGAGCTTAGAAAAGACCGCGGCAGCTCTAGTCGGTGCGGGGAATGCGCAGTCGCCTGCGCCCAGGGTTTGTTTGGATGTGGCGAGGAGGGTCATTTCCGGAGGGAATGTTCCATAGGCGCGGATCCAGGGGGCGGCGGGCCTTGCCCCCGCAAAGAAAAAGAGAGAGAGAGAGAAGGAAAAAGGAAAAGAGGAGATAAAGGGAAGGAAAAAAAGAAGAAGAAAAGAAAAGAAGGGGGATATCAGTTGCAATTTTCCCGCCAACAAGTTGTGGATCGGAGGGGAGGGGCAAAGGCCCTTGCCTCTCCCCCCCCCCCCGCCAAAAAAAAGAGAGAAGGAAAGGGAAAGAGGTGAGCTAAAAGGGAACAAAAAAAGAGGAATAAGAAAAGAAAAGGGTGAAAAGAAGGGGAGATCAGATGCGTTTAATTCCGCCAACAACATGTGGATCGGGGGGGGGCGGGCGAAAGGCCCTTGCCCCCTAGCAAATCTAAAAGAGAGAGAGAAGAAAGGGAAGGGAAAGGAAAGGGGGAGGGAAAGAAGATAGGTAGGGGAGATCAGTTGCGATTTTTCCCACCAACAAGGTGTAGATCGGGGGACACTGGCGTACTGATGGGGTGAGCCAATTAGTGTCCTGCCAGTGTCACAATAAAATTCAAACGTGGTTCATTTCTAATTCGATACCGGTGATTTACAAATGTTGCTGAAATGACATAAATATCCGAGATTTTCCTCACTTTTTAGTAAATTATACTTTTTATGCATTTGTTGGAAAATTACAAATTCCTAAATTTGCAGTCAGGCAAGAAATATGCTTATTTAGAGGCCTACATGGCAGGGCCCGCAGAACGACGGGCTCCGGGACCTCGAGCTCCGCCCCACTTTTTGGAAAAAGTATACTTAACAGGCGCGGATCTACGGGGGGGGGAGTTAGGGGGTTTAAGCCCCCACCCCCCTTGGGCCGCTAAAAAAAAAAAGAAGAAAAAAAAACGCACACTGGAGAGAAACCTTTCAAGTACAAATATTGTGAGAAGAGATTCAACTCATTTGGTAACTTAACCAAACACATGATAACTCTGGATATTACTGTGTATAAAACTGTTACTTGATTTAAAAAGACGTTATCATGCTGCTTTTATGGTCTCCAATGTGTTAGTAGATGCCAGGAAAACACCACTTACGGGGGTTCAAAATAGCCCCCAAAATCGCCTCGCCGCTATGCGGCTCGTCGAGGATGCTCGATCTGCATCGTCCCAGGGTCAAACTGTTTAAAGGCCAGGTTCATTGATTTTGAAATCGACTGAATTTGGTATCATTGTAATCAGAACATTACACTGAGTAAAACTATCACATTTGTGTAACTTGTAAATTCGTGCGAAAATTATAAAAGTTGATTAAACTTGACGAAATATCACCCCACTCGAGACCCGAAAACATCGTAAGTCAGCTGATTTTTGAGTGACGTAGCACAATGAACAATTAATACAATGGGCCGCTCAGCTGATCGGTGCGCGATGCAGTTTGCGTGCAATTCACATGTATTGCATTGACTCTTGAGGACCGTACCCATTCTTACCCAACGTTGTTTACCTTCATCAAAGTCACCCTGAAAATATCGATATGGACGAAAACA
Organism: Mesocentrotus franciscanus; assembly: GCA_037976565.1. Classification (NCBI taxonomy): domain Eukaryota; kingdom Metazoa; phylum Echinodermata; class Echinoidea; order Camarodonta; family Strongylocentrotidae; genus Mesocentrotus; species Mesocentrotus franciscanus. The sequence goes on from CP137676.1 coordinate 7,733,516, forward strand.
TACTTGATTTGAGTTTTGAGGAGATAGAAGAAGGAAGTACCTCGGACAGCGACAACGACAATGGAGATTTGGGAGATCTAGACCTAGAAGAAGATCTGGAAGATTTTGCGAAGTCGATGGACAAGCACAAGCTGTCGGGGCAGCCGCAGTCGCTGCGTATCTACATGAGCCCGCATATCACAGCCAGGCCAGCCGGCCCGGCGCTTGATCGAGCTAGCTGTGAATCGCGAACCGGACTGATCTAAGTCTTCTCTCGACTTCCACTTTCCCCATTTATCTATCAAAAATCTAAACTAATCGGCCTAATCAGACATTTTCGTAATGAATATTTGGACAATTATATGTAAACTTGTCGCATATTTTGCCCCAGAAGAGTCGTTAGTTCAGCATGCAAAATGTCCTAGGCACTCCCAGATCCGACACATACACGCTGAGCTGCCCTCAGAATATGTGATTATTTTCCGATTTTTATGGTCAAATGTGACGGTAAATAACATAAAAATCGAATACACATTTGTAGAAAGTATTATTTATTCAGTGTATCTCATTCAAAGTGCCTAAAATAAAGGAAATATCACAACTGGCGGTAAATATACAAACAACGTTAACCCATATCTAAAAATTGCAATGGGTATCCAACATTGTCCCGAATGTGTGATTGCAGGTTGTTCATAATGTGACGTCATTTTATCGCATGTAAATAACGCCGTCATTTCACTTTGTGAGTGGGTTTTGGAAAGGGTATCAAAATTGCAATTAATTTATTCCTCACAATAGTGAGGGCTTTAAAAGTACTTTAGTCATTTTGTTAATGTTCTCAGCAATCTGTAGAGGTGTGATTTGCCTTTTTTCCAAATTTCAATGAACCTGAACCGTTACTTTATTTAAAATGACGTTATCCTGCACTGCTTTTTATGGTATCCATTGTGTTAGTAGATGCCAGGAAAACATCACTTACGAGGGTTCAACATAGCCCCCTCCCCCAAATCGCATCGCCGCAACGCGGCTCGTGGAAGAAGCTCCGCATCACGTATGGGGGTTCAAAATAGCCCAAAAAAATTGCCTCGACGCTACGCGGCTCGTGGACGATGCTCGCATCGTCATTGAGTCAAATTGTTTTAACTGTTACCTGATTTAAAAGACGTTATCCTGCACTGCTTTTATGGTCTCCATTGTGTTAGTAGATGCCAGAAAACGTCACTTACGGGGTTCCAAATAGCCCAAAAATCGCCTCGCCGCTACGGCTCGTCGAGATGCTCTGCATCGTCACTTGGTCAAACTGTTTAAACTGTTACTTGATTTAAAAGACGTTATCGTGCACTGCTTTATGGTCTCCATTGTGTTAGTAGATGCCAGGAAAACATCACTTACGAGGGTTCAAAATAGCCCCCTCCCCCAAATCGCTTCGCCGCTACGCGGCTCGTGGACAGCTCCGCATCACGTATGGGGGTTCAAAATAGCCCCCCAAAATCGCCTCGCCGCTATGCGGCTCGTGGACGATGCTCCACATCGTCATTGGGTCAAACTGTTTAAACTGTTACTTGATTTAAAAAGTCGTTATCAAGCACTGCTTTTTATGGTATCCATTGTGGTATTAGATGCCAGGAAAACATCACATACGGGCCGGGAGGTTCAAAATAGCCCAAAAAAAAAAAAAAAAACAACAACAACAACAACAACAAAAATCGCCTGCCGCTGCGGCTCGTCCATTGGTCACCCCTTAGCAAAGGCTAGATCCGTACCTGCAAAGAGAAATAGCAAAGAAAGAGAGAAAATAAGAAAGAATAGTGACCTGCCAGTGTCACAAAATAATGAGGTATCAAAATATGCTCATCTGACCGTAATTAGATGCCCATATATACCCCCTGAGCTTCTGGGGACTCTGCCCCTTGACCCCTGCCGGGGCTTTGCCCCTAGACCCCACGCAAATTTACACTACGCTCTATACTTGATCGTAAATACTTTAGCCTCCCCCCACCCACTTTGAAAAACGTTCAGCGGGGCCTGCATGTAAGAGTGGGGTGTTGCAGATTTTTTTGTCTGCCAGCCCCCCCAAACTTTTTTGCTCATTACGCCACTGCCTCAACGCCCGATTACATCGCATTTGTTTACCGTTGCGATCGGTTGTTAACACAGGTCACTAAACAGTGACACAGCATGTAGAACTTTAGCTTACAGCATGCGCATTACGTTCATCCCGTCTCAGCCTCATTTTCGTAAGTTACCGCCTAGCCGAGCCGACATGGGCCCTTCAGATTGGCTATCGCTGGCTGCCATAAGCTCTAGATCTATGTTTAAAGATATTAGTGCGAGGAGATAGCGTGCGATTTTCTGGTTGATCTGATACCAAAATCATGATATTCCATTAAAATCTTCTATTTTGTACGATTTTTACAGTGTCCTTGAAAAGTGAAGTATTTCACTTAAGTTTAAGTCTCACTTATCTAAGTCTTAAGTTTGAAAAATTCTCATTTTCGTCATATTTAAGGTACAAACTTGCAAGTTGTACTGAAATGTTCGTTGATTTTTCTATTTTATGTGTGTACCTATGCTGAGTGTGCATCACCTATGTGTGAAATGCGTCACCTGTTTAAAGCACGACATGTCAGTGCGTTAGGTAATATTACGTTAAAAAATCGTATTGACATTGCACTTGGACTTACATAAGCTTACGTAAGTGGGGGGGGGGCCTCTCTCACTTAAGTTTGGAACAGCTGGAGCGTATCGGCCAATTAGAGCGCATAAACTCACCGTACAGCGCGGAATACGAATAGTTATACGTGCACAGGTCAGCGGCAGGCTATCTGCGGATGCGAGATAGACAGCCACCCGTCAGATATTGTAGAGTGTCCGCAACGCACGTTTTTTTATTTTATCGATATCAAGAGAAGGGAACTAAGCAGTTGTCTCTCGCGGGGAGGGGGGAAAAGGGCTTTAGTAATTTTACAAAATTTCTTTCCATTTTAGTATTAAAATCATGTACCAAGATGGTATCACACGTAGCTGCATTACTATCCTGGCTGTGTATTAAAAGCTGTGCTATTGATTCTCAACATTTCAAACACCAGTGACACCACTGTACAAAACTCAACTGATTTCACTAAAAATCGGTACTTTAGTGACAATTGATGACACCTAAATGGCAGTAAAATACAATTTTTCAACTTACCAATGTTAGAAAGAATAATTTAAAAATTCAAATTGTGAGTCTACTGTCAAACTTGCCGATCAGCCACATTGTATTCATTGTGTGCATTTGTGTGTTGTAAGTGTATTGACTATTCACGTGTGCAATTGCTGCCTATTGGCACATAGTACAGCCACGGCTCAAATTAATTTTTTGTCCACGGGGGCTCTTCCAAAAAAAAGAGAGCCCCCATGAGCCTTCTCACGGGGGCTATTTTAGTACTGACGGGGGCTCTTTTTTTAATACAAATTTCCATTGAATTGGTACCCATGATACTCTTTGCTATTTCATCATTATCAGGGGCGGATCTAGCTTTTTGCTAAGGGGGGATTTGACCCAATGACGCTGCGGAGCATCGTCCACGAGCCGCATAGCGGCGAGGCGATTTTTGTTGTTGCTATTTTGAACCCCCGTAAGTGATGTTTTCCTGGCATCTACTAACCCAATGGAGATCATAAAGAGCAGTGCATGATAATGTCTTTTTAAATCAAGTAACAGTTTTATCATTTATTTCAGTCGGCATTTCCCTCTTACAACTTTACAAGTTACATAGGGGTTACTGTCGAGTGTCGACTTTCATCCCGAGATGACATTCTCTCCGTTTCTTCCCGTTCTGCACATTCCCCCTTATTGGGCCTTATCATTCAAAGCAACCTTATTACATTTTTTCTTTAGTCTCTACTATATCCTTCCACAACATCTTTGGTCTTCCTCTCCTTCTCAATATTGATTTACTGGTCGAGGTTCATTATTTGCTGGTCTTTTCGAATCACCAGATTTCAGAGGATTCACGCTTTTCACAACGAAAAACTTCTCCATGTTTCGGTCCTTGCGCGATCGCCTCTATAGCTCCAGCAGATATGTGGAGGCAGCGTGCACACCAGCCGGTACTACCGCGGCGCGGTATAGCCGCTGGTGATGATGTGGAGATGGGAAATATAGCGCCCTCTTACGGCGAATAAGCGCACATTTGTTTACAATATGGCGGCCTCTAGACACCGAAAAATATGAGCGAGAAATCCGGCTCGCTAATCTAACTTCCATAGTTCCATTTCATTGGTTTAAGGTTTGAAATACATATTTAGTTGAAACTCAATATTGTGTGAAAGTTATGACAGAAAAGATCATCTTTATTCTATAATTCCATTGGAGCGATTTTTAATTTCGCAATCGCCCCCGTGAGCACTCTGACGGAGGCGATTATGTAGCTCACGGGGGCGAATCGCCCATCGCCCCCGTGTATTTTGAGCGCTGAGTACAGCGCTAGAGGTCAATACGCATTAGCATTGACTCTCTATGCTTTGCTGGAGTGGATGGTATATGATTCAACCTAATGATTTGATAGTCCACGTTATGTTGTAATAGTAGAGTATTTTGCCGGTATAAAAGTTTTAAAAATGGATTCTTTGGTTTACACGTTAAAGCTAGTATGAGGTCCATCCCGTTTACGGTTAGACCTTCATGCATTGTAGGAGTGGTTGTAATAACTAGTCTGGAAGACTCCCTAGGAGAGAAATGCTGTACAAACGCATACAGCATTTTCTCTCCTGCGATATCTTCCAGGCTTGTAAACCTGACCTTGCCTGGAAGATGCCCTATGCTATGGCAATGCAATTAATGCCGAAATCATAGATCTAGTTATTCTACTTCTAGATCCAACTTCCAAGTCATAATGTTTACTGTTATACTTCTTCATGCATTGTAAGAGTGGACCTAGATCTAGAAAGATAAAGTAGTATGTAACTAACAAGAAATTGCCCAGAGACCAGACAGCGTGCAGAATCTGTACTAAGTTAGTTGCCTTTAGGGCTTTAATTAGGTAATATTGAGGTTTTTACTTTTGTGATCTTGAAAATCACAAATGTTGAAAAGAGTGGGATAAAGATATGGGTTCGTGAAATGGTATACGAATCATACATGTAGTCATACTCATAGTCATAGACTAAAGGACATCAGAATCCGGTCCCAACCCAAGTTGTGAATACATGTAGATTGTCTTTGTGACCTCTCTGTTATATGAGAGCACTTTTAGTTGTAGACGGTAGACCAATTTATTGCTCCTCTGTCTGATAGTACTTTTCCACATGGAAATAAAAAGACTGAGAAAGCTCATATTTTATTTGTAATTTTTCACCTTTAGCAGAACTTGAACTTCTTTTTAAGTCTGGAGCTCAAGGAGTTCTGAATTAATTAGTCTCATTTCATATTAAAATGTTGCAATTTAAAAAAAATGTTGCAATTTAAAAAACATATATCATTTAGTTTTTATGTATGAATTCACATTAATTCATTTGCACTTTATTATGCAGGTTTGAATGAGACAATGTGTGGGGTCTTTTTACAGAGACTATCAATCACAAAGTTAGAATCCAACCCAAGCTAGAGGTAAAAAGCAAAATGTTTGCTTTTCAGCGGTTTATAAGGTGAGCGTACAGCCCTGTAAATGCCATGTTTAAATACCCTGTAATCTGTATATTGTGCAAGATATCTATTTAGTCTCTTTAACATTATGCCATGATACATGTAAATGTTTGAATATTAAAATATCAAAGAGATTTTGATAGAGATAATTCTACTTTGATATAAAATATTGCGATGAACCAGTTTTGCCATGATACCTAAGCAAAGTAAATTATTCATCTTTTAACACTTACATATAAACAAGTGACTATGTACTATGTAGACTATATTCCTTTTGAACATTCATGTGGAAAAGTCAGTCTAAAAGTTGATAGAAGCAAGAGTGCTACATGTGAAAGTATGGCATGAAAATGATTTTTTTTTTCTTCTTCAAATTGATCATCTAGTTGTGATATTACAATTTAAGGATAATTTGCATTTTACTTGTAGAATTTTGTTTGTTCTTATTGAATGTGGAACTTTCCTTTTGTTAACATTGAATACTCTTATTAAAACATTCAGAAATGTATTAACTAGGCTTAGTATTAACACTCTACATTGTGTAAGTCCAATAAACAATTCAACTATTTTGTGACCATGTTCAATGTTAATATCACCATTTAATGAACTTCCCATGGCAAGAAGGACTTTTATCAATATACTGTATGTGTATGTACAGTGTAAGTATTAAAACAGATACTAGATTACCATAGAATATAGAGAGTCTGTACATGAAAGACAGACTTCCAGCTGTGGGCAAAATGATAGAGGAAAAATCTAAGAAAAGTATTTCAGATATTGGTTTATTTGATCTAGAGAAAATCGTTAATGTTTTCTTTTATCAGTGTCTTGCATGTAATACAGCCTTTGCTTGAGTTGAAACCTATCTTTAATTTTTCTTCAGGTCACCATGTGTTAAATTACTGGGATTTAACAACAATTGCTGGGTCCGCAGATATCTCACTACGGCACAGACTACTGAAGCTCTCCGTCCATTTATCTTTGCAGTACATCCAGACTTCTTCGGTCAATATCCGAAAGAGAGGGTAATAGTCTAATACAACCCTCTTGTACCTTTTTAGATTGCTCTAAAGTAAATACATGTTGTAAGTTTGTTATTGAGCAAGTCCAGGGTTTGGGTCTTTTTACAATAACCATGAAGGAATTAAATTAAGAACATAATAAACAATGAAAACATTATTTTCCTTGGTATTTGATCTGATCCCATTCCCAGTTATTACGATTCTTAGTTATTATTTTTTTAATTTAAAGGCTATTTTGGAAATGAATTCTTTTATTATTCAAAGCTTGTATTTCTGACTCTAGGATACATGAATTCCTATTTCTCAGGCTGCTAATGAAAGATCTCTGAAGCAGTTGTTTTCCTACATCGATGGCCTTCACCAAGACCAACGAACTTCTGCAACTGAGCTGACATTCTACCTGAGGAATCAAACACCATTAAATGGACAGCCAGTCAACAAGGGTACAGTATACACATACAGAATTCCCAGCTTACCTGGAAATTAGTTCCATTCCTTTCTTACAGTCAGGGAATAGGAGAATATATCACTCAAATGATAAATTAGAGAAAAGTTAGGGAATGTTATGGGCTCCGGCCAAAAGAAATCAGTCCGTTTCTTATCATCTGTTTGGCACAAGAAGGGCCTTCACTCATATCATTATACACAGAGGTAAGGCTCTTCTGACTCCAAACTGGTGTTATAGTCTCTTATGTTTTGTCTTGTGTCCAAACTGCCTATTCACTGGATGATTGGCTATGATGGTTTATTTAGAGTGTAAAATACCCCCTTTTGATGATGGAATTTTGAAACTCCACTCAGGGAAGTATCAGAGAAAATCAAGGATTTTTGTTATAAAATGCTAGAGGCTTTGATATTCAATAGCTAATGAATTCAGTGGCATATGCAGGGAGACACACTTACGTCACTCATTCGGAGATCAATTTCTTAGAATAATGATTAAGTTCCCTCCCATAGAGATTGTAAGTAGGAAGGAACAATGTGGAGCTTCATGAATTGACCTTTGAGCATGCATGTAACTGTTCTGGTTGTTAATGCCAATTTAAATTTGTTTAACACTGTGGCTCACCTAAAATTTTACTTATTGAGGATGTCTCTGTCTTTTTTATGTGTTTAATATTAATGCAGGAACAGGAATTTTACACAGAATTATCAAACAAACTTTGACGGACCACCTGATACAGTGGCTTTTACATGAATAAACTCGCTGCCTAATTTGATTTTGTGTCTAGTAAATTAATGTTTCAAATTGGCAATGTCCTCCTCTCCATGTTTAGGTGCTATATTCAGGAGTGTTAAAATCGGCTTATCGTCCTTGGATATCTACACGACAGTGAATGGTATCTTGGCGTCATGTGACCTGTCTACGGCCGTCATTGAGCAATACAAGCAGGAGAATGCCGAGAAGGAAGGGGAATTCCCAAGGCCGGTGGAATGGCACCAATCCTACTATGCATACACTGGAAAGAAAAATCCAAAGGATAATGTGCAGCAAAATCAAGGAAGACCTGAAATAACATTGAGGTATTTTCATTGAGATTTTGATTGTATGGCTTATTAGAAACACATGTACAAAACATATGGCAGCCCATGGCTGATTAAATTCAGTTAGGTATTCGAGACACATACCAATTTTGAAATATTTACTACAAAAAGAGCATACTCTGTTTTCATTTTGTTTTCTTTGTGTTGTGAATAAGTTAACATCTGCTACCCACAAAAATGATCTCCTATGTTCCCATGTGTAATTAATTTACAATTTAAATAAATAGAAATATTTTAAAAGTATATATAATACAAAGAAGAGTACCAGTATTTTTTTTCTTCATGTTTTTTAAATCAGTTCAAGAAAGGTATGGGAATGGAATTTCTTTTGGAAAATAGTCAAAGGACTTTGATGTTGAATGTTAGTCTGTTTTCCATCCTTCTTTCCATTTTCTCTCTTCCTCCTTTCCTCTTGTCCCTTCCTCCCTTAGACATCTTCACTTTAATTTAGTTTTTTTTGTGTGGACCTTTCTCAAATTCTCTTGCAGTTATTGGTTGAAGACAAACATAGCTGAAGCCAGAGAGAAGATGGAGAGCAGTCGGCCAATGAAGGAGGAAATTGTATCTCTGAGACGATATCTGATTGGTCAGTTAGGCTTAGAGGATATCGTATGGGAGAGTATGTGGGACTCTTCTATGTTTTGTTCATGTCTGAAAACTATGAAAAATGTCTGCCAGCAACATTGGGCTATCATGCAAAATCTGAGAGGTAAAATCATATTCACTATAGATATTATTCATATTCATTGTATTAGAGACAAATTATATTGCAGCATAATGATTTATTATGAAAGCTAAATGTGTACAAAAGAAGAACAAGGGTACTGTGGAGGTTTTTTGAATGCTATAGAAATTTAAGTCGTATTACCAAGATAAATGAAACTGTCATAAGATGTTACTTGAAATAAATATAAGACTTACCTTTGGAAAATCATAAGGCATTTTGAAGTATTCCCCCCTGGGAAGTAGCGGCATGTGCACCCAAGACCTACTAATTTTGAGAGAGCCCTATCACAGCAATACCATGCCTATGAATGCTTTAATTTCATTGCATTGAATTACTCACAGGTGACCCCAAATGTTTTATTCTTGCCTGTAATGACAATTATTGTAAATCTTAATTTCCGAATTAATGATTCTTTTTGTTTGTTTACTCGCTCTCTATTGCAGGCTGTACAGTTGTGCTTGGTGATTTGACCAGACTCACACCCAGGGGACATGTGGTTCTTAGCAGCCAAGATGTACCACATCATTGGGTCTCGGTAAGTTACAGTTATATGCAGAAAATTTGGAGGAGGAATTGATTCATCGATGTGAAAGACAATTTATGATAATTTCTTACGGTGATGATTATTACTATTATTGATGTAATTCTTTGTGATCATTTGAACTCTATGTGGTGATTCAGTTTAGTGGATAACTTATTAAAGTGTATTCAAGGGATCAAATGTATGCCATTCCACTTGTGCAAGGCATTTATTGACATTTGCCAATCCTAATCTGAATGAAGCAATGCATACCAGGTAGAAAATCAAGTTGTTGATGGATTCAGTCAAGAAAACCTGTAAAGATTTTTCTCCTCATTAGCCCAGTGTGAATATTTAACTTGGCCGTGATCTACAATTATTTGATTATGTCAGTATTTAGCCTCTAATACAGTGTATTATCATGGAAGCTGGGGTTATCATAATATAACTCGCTTTGTATCTTTAGGGAAAGTGCTTTTGAGTTTTAGGTCACATCCAATATGAGTGAATTCTCCAATTTTAAACTGAATTACAACTGTCATGCATTAAAAACATGTAGTTCTTTACTTCCCCAAATCAGGCAAGAAAGACTATTACTTGTTTGTTTATTTGTTTGTCATTTCATATACGAAATGTATACCAACTGTTTCTTTACAGTTTATATCCAGCCTTCCAAAGCAGAGAGAAATTCTTCCCTTCATACCCCCCACAGAGCAGGCCCTGTCCACTCTCCTCGGGGGGTGCTCAGTCAAAGCTCTGGAGGGACCAGCATCAACCATGACAGCAAACAGCCATTATGCTGCCCTCAAGAGGCTCATAGAAACCATGGAGAGGCATAAGTTTGTGAAGAGGAAAGGAGAGAAGGAGGAAGAATGCCTTGTCTTGCCAGAGGGGATTACTCAGGGAATTAATATCATCATTGAAGGGTAATATAATGTATTTCAGAATTCAAGTAATATGTTTTCTTTGAGGACAACGTGATGGATTCAGCCAAGAAAACCTGTAAAGATTTTTCTCCTCATTGGCCCAGTGTGAATATTTAACTTGGCCGTGATCTGCAATTCTTTGATTGTGTCAGTATTTAGCCTCTAATATGGATATCAAAAGAGATTCCACTAGAACTTTCCCTCTCTGTTTTCATGTGGAAGAAAGGCATATGACATCAACCAGGGGAGAATATCTCCTTCTTTTTTCTTTTTTTCTTTCAGTTAATGTAATTATACATGGAGCTTGATTATTTATTCAAATATTTTATTTTTCTGTCCTTTATAATTATATCTAAAATATTGTAAGTGTCCTCTCCAGAAATGTTGTACATATAATATGATATGCAAAGTATGTGTACATGTATATTGCAACCTGTTTTCTTTGCTTGCATAAATTACAGTTTGTATTTGGATGGTGCAATAAGGCTTCAGTTTTATCTGAATTGATAGCTTGAAAAAAATTTAGACCACTTATTTGATTTACTGCTCCACGTATTCACTGTGTTATTGTAGGGCTGCATATCTCTATATCTATGCTTCTCATTATTCTTCCATTTAATTTTTCATATTGCAGAAGTACAGGTGAGCAGTACATTGACCATAATGGGGATGTTCATATCATGTGCGATAAATCTGCATCAAACGTCATTGGATATCTACTGAGCAATGCAAAGAATGCCAGAGAGCTATGCAACAATCACATGAGGTGGGTATATCAATCAGGTTTTTTCCCCCTAGCTCTTATCACTATAGAACATACATTGATAAGAAAAATCTTAATCCTTGCTTAATTGTATTACTAACATATATGCAGGTGCCAGAGTAATGACAGGCATATATTTAAATAGACCAGTCCACAATGATTCCCGTACATAGAAAGAATTAATAGTGTTCAAATCAGGAAATAATAATCTTCATGTGTATTTTCAATCAGTATCCATAAAGCACTTACACTATTCTTAGATTACAAACCTCTAGCATCTTAGATTTGGCTCATCTATTCTTTATTAAGTACCTTATGATTCATGCATTAGAATGGATCAAAATTTAGATGGCAGCCTACATTTTACATGAGTTTATATATCAGAAGAGTTCTTTGTGCCATTGACACTGTAATGTCCTCATGAGAATACACTAATTTTCCTTAATGGTGGAAACAAAAATATTGAGACATATACCAAGAATATTAGTAAACACATCTGGCTGCCATGACCCCACCCATCCTCTTATTTTAACTCATGAGCATCTTGCTCTTATCATGGAGCTAAAAGACTAGGAGGGAAAACTGGATTAGGGTCCTTTGAACTATCCCTGGTGCCGCGGTCCCCAAACGATCATTCCACTAAGCTGGATTAATGCCGCCTGGTCGCATCGGTGGTAAATAAGATCACATAGCGCATGCGCAAGGTCGGTTGATCAACCGGAACCGCTTGCATGTGCGGTGCATTGTAGGATATGTTTACATCCCGTAACATGGCAGCTTTTAAACCCGGGGTACTCAGAATTGGTTTGGACGGGGTGCCGCTCAAGCCTCGAAACCCCTACCAGGTCTCATCTCCTGCCCCTACCCATTTTTTTTCAGGTATCACAGGCCATATGCAAGCCCTCTTCTCTATGTCATTAAAGGTTCAAAGACTCAATTAGGCTGCCATTGGATATTCGATGTGAATTGTTAGACCAACTTGGATGTGAAGTGTGGAGATATGAAGATTTGAGTCAAATTGAAATATTTCACAGAACATTTCTCAGGTCAGCGTTATGTGTAAATAAATTTACACCAGATTGTATGGTATATGGAGAAACTGGGAAGGCATGTTTAGCTAACGGTATCAAACATCGAATGGTTATAGTTTCTGGTTAAGAATAGTAAAAGGTTCCCCCTATAAATATTCAGTCAAATTTTATTTTTGCAAAGGTTAATTAGTCAGAATGTAGATATGTTATTTCAAGTGGTTATCTTGTATTGAAAAAATACTGAACCACGCTGTTCCTCTTGTTTGGCTAAAGCACGGGGAAGGATTTAGCAATAGTTGGATACTGAGCACTCTAAAGTTGAGATTAAACGATCATTTTCAAAACAAGATGACTGTGATGGCAACAGTGCATGCCAAAATTATAGGATCTTTAAAAATGATTCTCTTTGAAAGGTATTTAGTTTTGCTGGGTAAAAAAGATAGAATAACATTGCTCAGCCGTTTTAAATGTAGGTCACACCGTTTATTAATAATAACAGATTCAAAGAAGCTTTTAATGAAATTAGTATAGAATGCCCATGTTGTGATATGCATTAGTCTGGTGATGAATACCATTATGTTTTTGTTTGCCCTTTTTTCAGAAAAGAAAGAGAGTTATATTTAGGTCGCAAAGTAATAGTTAAACGCCCTTGCACATTAATACACATGTTGAATTTATTTTTATATTCCGGTACAGGACAGCTGAAGAAATTAGTACTCTTCTTAACTCTTTGCCCGCTACGTTCGGCTAGCGGAACATACAGCGGGCTGCCAACTTCGACTCAAGTCACATTTCATTCACAATACACACGGAACGCATTTAATTCTATTGTACGCACACACACAATAATAGTGCGTGCCGCATTGTATACACATCACACTTCATTGCACCGCTTTCGCGACATTGTTTACATTGACATTTTCCGAGAAAAATTGAGTTTTTGAAACTGCTTTTGCAAATATTCTGATGAGCTAGGATGGCCCCTATTAGGAGGAGACGGGACTTCTTCACTGCTGATCAGGTACGAACTTGTGATGGACCCTGTTCCAACAGCCGACTCTGATAATATACATTACAAAAATGATACCATTGGCAAGACTATTAATTTCTATACAATATTGCTACACAAAGTTTTTCATTACAGTACACCAATCAAAAGTTATTGCGAGTTGAATAAGCATAGTCCATGCAGAACCCCTCCTAAGGTGGCACCCTAAAAACAATGTGGCACAGGGGGGATTGTGTACGTGGCGGGCAAAGAGTTAAGGATAATAATGTCATATTTTGCTGGTCTAAATAAATCTGAACATGCAATCCAATCATAATCATGTCACCCATAAAAAGGAATGTTGTAGTACAGTCTTGCTGTAGGTCAAGTATATAGTTTTGTTTGATTGTTTGTTTGTTTTATCTTATTGCATTATATTCCATTATGTTTTTTGTTTGTCCTTTGGAAAGCAAAGAGTGATTTAGATTTTTCTTTCTAGGGACAATATTATGCCGTATTTTTAGTCTGCATGCACCCAATCACAATAACATGCAATCCAATCACATCTCACTTTTTTTAACTGATAATTTTTTTAGATAGTTAGCACAATAGTGTTTTGTTGTTTGTATTTATATTGCTCATGTGGAATTCTCCACTTTTCATGTACGTATACTTGCCATATTTGTTTAATATTGTATTTTTGTGTAGCATATATATAGCCTAGGTTTAGATCATTCCTATTTATCGTTATACATTTGTATTGTTTTTTTTTGTATTCTGTATTCTTTGTATTATTATGCTACGTTTGTATTCTTTATTATGTATCATTACCATGACATGTAAATGTGTTGTACTCTCATACCCCAGAAGGGGGTCGCAAGAGTCTATTCTATGCATAATGTAGTCTTCTTTCAACGGTTGATCTCATTTCATGTAATGGACCAAAATGTACTGTTTTCAATGGGTCATCACAATAGAACGAACGGGAGCGAACGGTGGAGTCATACATCAAAATAAAGAAGAAAATCTAATTTGTCTGCCTAAAAGTGATTTTCACCGGGCTAGACAGGGTCTACAACTAATATTACGTTGAAATATGAATATAAATGGAACGAAATATGGACAATTTTCAACAATGATCATGTCAAAACTCGCCTTGTCGTTGGCGATTTTCGAGATTTTTACACCCATTGAGAGCTGAATTCCTAGACTATCACAACATCAGAGTGTATGTCGCATGTGATGACGCTAACGACATGCAGGGACATGTGTATAGAGCTAGCTATATGAACACGCGATTCCTTATGACTGGACTGTCGATGTTCCCACGTAGAGAGGGCCAGTTCAGAGCGGCATCGCGCATGGGACATCAAAGTCCGGAGATAGCGACCAGGGTGACCTCGTTGCGTAAGAGGTCGTTTTGTTTTTCGTTGGACCCCTAATCCGCATAATCCCGCTCTGAGTGATAGGAAAAGCCCTAGGGGCAGAGTGCCCACTCCTAGTCTTTTAGCTCCATGCTCTTATTAATCCTTTCCTTTTTCTGTCAATATTCGTTTTCTCAAAATCTTTTCTCTGTCTTCTACTTTCTCTTTCTCCTCAATTGTAGTAAGCATGTATGTACTTCATCTGTTTCATAATCCTTCTTTCTTATTACATCCAGTAAAAATATGTTGAATATTTATCACTGCTGTTTTCATAGTCATATATTTCTATTTGTGTTACAGTGACGTCAAGGAAGAAGCGCTGTTAATCTCTCGTTGCCTGGAGGAATTAGAGCTAGCGACTCTGACCCGGCATCTAGACGTCACCCCATCGCAGATGATCGCATGCTGCCGTAAGCTTGAGGAAAACCCTGTCAGACTTGGTGTGGTCGTTAGAAACCTTCATGTTCAGATCAGACACCACTATGCACTGCGTAGAGATGGAGATGTGTGCATCCCATGGAATTGGAAGGAATGAAAATTTGTTTCAGATGAGATGGAGACTTTTGTATTCCATGGAACTGGAGGAAATAGAACACCTCTTACTTGTACATGTATATAGATGAAAGCGATGATGAAACTTTAGAGACTGTGGATGGTTGTTAGAAACCACCATGTTCAGATTGGACAAAACTATGCTCTGCGTAGAGATGGAGATGTGTGCATCTCCATGGAATTGGATGGAGTAAAATTTCTTTCCAAACTTATCCTGCTAAATAAAAGTGGACTTACAGAGATCATTGACTGCGAGTGGTTGTTAAAAGTCTTCGTGTTTAGGTTAGACACCACTATAAACTGATGGGATGTCTTTAAGCAAAGCCTAAAATTGAGCCAATGTCAGAACATGGATTGGCTATTAACATTTTGGGTTTCAAAACTTGGGGCATCAGAACATTTGGGCGAAACCTACAATTAGGTGTCAAGTGTCAACAAATTCTCCAGTCCTTTTAACATGTTTGATAATGCTGTTTCCCCGCCCCCCTTTGTTTTCCTTCTCTTTTTTTTCTGTTGATTATTTAGGGGTATGATCAATATAATAAGGGGTGCTCAAAATTGATATGATCTTGTTTAAATAGAAAAGGCATTACTTAAAGTTAAGGAAAAGATGACTATTTTCATATTACTTGTATATTATACTGCTTTCATAGCAAGTGAAAACCCATTTTATTTTTTAATAAAATAATATATCATACAATTTTAAGTGTGTATATGTGGTATTATGCAATAAAATTTAATATATTGAAAAGTCCGTTGTATTATCCATTTATTGTTTCATTTTTGTATAATTCTTTTTCACTTTATATAATTCATGGATATCTTGGTTGGTCTACATTTAACATGATATATGTTTTAGATGTATTTCATTGAAACAGGGAATGTTGAGTTTCAATGAAAAAATGGTTTATCCATTCTAACACTCATTAGATGTTTCAGATCTTCAAAGTGGCATTGTATAACTCAATCTGAAACTATCCTTTTGTAATTGAGTTCCAGGTGACTGATTCCTATGAAGGCTTAACATGAAGTTTTAGAAAAAAATAATATACATGTAGAAAATCATACAGTATCGAAGAACTTCCTTCATAGTACCGAGTATAGCAACTAAAATTGTACGATACTAGTACATTTAACATCCTCATTCTACATAACACTTGATAAAGTACAAGGTATCTCTCTCCAAAATAATGCTGTCATTTAATCAAGGACAACATCAGATGGTATGCTCTCTGAAAATAAGTGGTATTTTAGTGGGAAATAACTCCTGTTATCATTACATCCATCACTCAAAAAAACTTACACATGTACAATTCTTCACAAAATTAGATACATGTCACAATTAAAGTAGCTAGCTAGGCTGAAATCAAAAAAATTGATGTCAGGATTTTCTTAAATGAAAACATTTAATATTGCATTTGTAATCCACAATAGTACATTTAGAGCAATGATGATAGATCATATAGTACACGTACATGTCTATTTAAAGGAAGACAAACCAAAAGATGATAAGTGTTATGTTAACACTTGCATATAATATTATGCACATACATAAATGCCAATGGAGATATTTTCTTGTCAAAATGTCAAATTCATGTACCGTATCAAGAGAGAGTGGCATGGGTAAAAAGAGGATTGACAGAGAGAGAGAGAGAAAGCGAGAGAGACACAGAGAGACAAAGAGAGAGAGTGAAAGTCTGTGACATGTTACACAATAGCAGGTGACAGATTGAGAAATAAAAGGAACATAGCTAAAAATCTGACGCTAGTGTATTGAGATAATGATATAAAGAATAAAAATACACAACAAAAAAGAGAGACAGACAGAGAGAGAGAGAGAGAGAGAGAGACTGACAGAGAGAGAGAGAGAGAGGGGCAGAGAGGGGCAGAGAGAAAAGAGAGGGGGCAGAGACAGAGAGAAGAAAGAGAAAGAGAGAGGGGTGTGGCAAATGGTAGCTCAAGCTTCCACTCCACGGAAATCTGCACTTTTGCTTCAGGTGGAAATGGGCCCCTCTGTAGCTCATTCAGCACAGGCCATGTACTAATAATAATAGTAATAATTTAAAAAAAAATAATAATAATAACAACAATTATAATGTAACTTAATATTTTTATAGCCATCACATCATGAATGTTCAATATCATGCATTGTTATACATAACTCACTACCAGTATTATATTGTCTTTTGGCATATAACCTGAACATTTTTTTAAACTACAGCATAGATGAAACTACAAAACAAGTGAATAAAAGTCACGGTGAGTAACTTTGAAAGTGTGAACCTTTGAAGATAAACTTAAGTCTAACATTGCACTTATCCTAAGGCTTCCCTACACATGAAGCCAATCCCTATCAAATGGAAGGAGAATATTCAATAAACAAAACCCTGAGTATTGGTTACTTTTCATTGGTTTTAACTGCAGTTTCATTATTATGTTTCACACAAGTATTTGAATTTAATTGCTGACATCCCTGTGATATGTGATCTTATACATGTTATATATGTTCTTACACATGCCTATATAAGGCTGAATAGACTTTGTAATTAAACCCCTCAAACAATTCTGCAAGGTTAATTGTCTTGCAAATTTCCTCTATCTTAGAGCTGCAAAGTTTTTGTTTACACTCTGCAAAATAACTGTAATGTCAAAATCAAAAACATATTTGCACATGATTACATTTCATATAAAATTTAAGAATACAAGATAGCAGAAATACTAACAGACTGAAAAAGGGTTTTACATTTGGACATGTGATATGTATCAGACATTTGCTTGAACATTGGGATGCAGTGAAATACAACCATTGCTATAGTGTACTGAAAGTATTTTTAAAATTGTCCCCCATAACTTAGTAGGAATCATGTAAAAAGAATTGTCCATAAAATGCTGTACAAACATTGAATGATAGGTGTTTCTATTAGGTCATTAAATGCCTCCAAGGCAGAAGAATACTTTCTTTAGAACATGTGAATTTCATAGAAATCCATATTCAGTTTTGGTAACCACCCCAAAAAAAAAAAAAAAAACCTTACTCTGATTTGAGTTGAAAAATGGGGAAAAACAAATTAAACAAGTATCCATGGAAACTTGTACATGAATGTACTTCAAGATCACATATGAAATATCTTATTTTCTGTTAAACAATGAAATGTAGTGGAAATAGGTCAGTATACTGTTTAGTAAACCTGAGCTTGATAACATTTTCTAATAAAAATGAATGATTACTAATATGCTATGATTTATATTCTTTTCACATCTGTTGTGAATAAACATAAACACTTATACACCTTTGTCCATTCTCAGGCATCAGCAGACTTTAAATTGATTTCTCCAGAGCTTTGTATTACTTGTAATTCTCAGTTTACATTCTTTATCAAAGCATCATATCAATATAACAGGGCTACTTTTAGTAACCCATAAGGCACTTAGAATTTTCATCAAATCATAATGTAATTCAAATATTTATGAATAACATTCAACTCTTCCATACAAAGTACTTCATATTTATGTATAATTCAGCTTGACATCTCAATTAAGGATCACACAAAACTATTGCCAATCTCATTTCATCTGTATCTGGTCCCTAGTTGTGCATCCTCTCATCCATAGTCAGTCTTTAAATATTCATAATCTATTAAAAAAGGCAAATTGGTTTTCCAGTCACTTTTTTCCTTGTTCTTTGACATGACCAATATGCTAATGTCATGCATCAACATTCTTCTTGGAATACTAGTTTTTGAAGTTTAATTCTAAATGACTACTCGCAGCTTTCAGCTGTAAGATATATTTATCATTAGATTTGTACAAATGTGTATCCATCAGATCAGACCGGTAAACTAACTCATATCACTGCCCAAAAGACAGGACTCAGTTTTGAACTGAGACCCATCAGAGTCGTTTCTTAGGTGAAGACAGATCGCAACCACTAGACCGACTCGTATTTCCTGTAAGAAGGAAGCTGTAGCATAACGTTTCAAGACAGATTTTTAGATTTACAAACAGATGGCTCCGTAGTCATTCATTGAATACTAAACCGGAGATGACTTGGGCTGGATCCTTTTGAAAATGTATGTTATGGCAAAATCAAATCCTATCCAAAATGTTAAAACGAATCCTTGCTCAGTCTAACTCTTCAAGCTGTGGTCCACTCTCTCCACCTTGCTCCTCATCAGCATTGTCTCCAGGTCTCTGCGGCGGCTCCATGTTCTGAAGGAGCTCCCTCATAGCCTCCATGACTGCTCCTACTCCCTGCCGCAGGTTGCTGTTCTGGCTGAGGTAGCCTCCTGCAGCTCCCAGATCCTCGTCTGCTTCCCCATCATCGGCTCCTGCTTCACCAGGGGGCTGCATTGTGCAAAGCAATATTGAATCCACGTTTGTTTAATACTCTATTTCAAATGTGTGATCTGACATTTGCAACAGGTTACATTTCTATGGAATCAAAGTTTGTTGCTGTTTTTTAAATAGGTTACCTGACATTTGCCACATGCTTTATTTCATCTACGATAGACGGTTAGGAATTGGGATGCGATTGGAGTTTAGGTTGAGGGAAATGAAATGAAATGAAATGAAATGAATGTTGGGTCCCGGGAGAAGTTAGGCGTTGTTTAGTGTCGGTCATTGAGTGCAGACATTTACAAATCTATTGTTCTTTTAAAAAAACAGATTTTTTTTTTTTTTACACATATAATTCTGAAAAGAGAAAGAATATGTTGTATTTTACTTGTGGAGATAAGAAAGAAAATAAAATGTATACATCATACATGTATATGATTTAAGGTAAGCAATCATGGAACATATTGCTTCATGTCCTATCCAAGGGACTTTACCCTAACTCACTGGACTGTCACTCTGACTTTGTTTCTCAACTTAAAACAAGTTCATTTCTCAACTGCAGATTAGCAATGAGATATTCAAGAGACATAAATCATTGCACTATAGAGCTCACTGCAATTTATACATTTCCGGGGGGTAATTTTTTCTTCTCAAGTATATGTTACAATTATAATAGTATATGTGATATTGTAAAGGAAATAAAACTCACCGGTGGCACATAAGATGGAACAAGTGAGCGCAGAAACTCGGTAAACATATTTCCTGCACGCCCTCTCGAGACAGGCCTCAATCGACTGTGAAAGGAGCAATAAAGAAAATCAACTGTTATCAATTGCAATAATTTTAATAATCCCTTTTCTGGTAAGAACACGGTGATAGTAAATCCATCTGTAGCAACTGCATGTTGTTTTCTGGATTGGGACCTATCTGCAGTGTCTATGATGTAAATGATCAGAAAGAAATCTTACATAATTAATTGTCTACATAATCAACAATAACAAAAATGGAACACATGAACATAGCAATAATTGATGGAGGCGCAATGGCTCAGTAGTAGAGCAGTGGTCTCGTAACTGGGAGTTCCTGGGTTTGAAACCCAAGTCAATGCGCTTGTGCCCTTTGGTAAGGCATCAACCCTCATTACCAAGTCGTTCTGAGAGAGGTCCCCCGATTGCTTACTTACAAGCATACACATGCTTTCTTAGCAGTCAGGTAAAACAATCATCAAACATCAAGAAATACATTTGTCAAATACAGTCAGTTGGATGCCAAAGCCTTCATTGTGATGACTATTAATATGCTAGTAAGCTTAGAGCAAAATATTTAACTCTATTAGTATTAGCACTAATACTGGTTGAAGTTATTATAAAGAGAAGTAATAGTGATAATAGTTGAATTCATAAAGCACAATTTTCCAGAGGATACAAAGCACTGAATACTATCATAAAGTACTCCAGCATTCAACAAATTTTAAGTATGAAGCAACGAAGGAATCATGTAAGAACTTACTGGTCCGGCCTCGAGTATCCAATATCGGAGTCTTTGGGTGGAAGCGGATCAAACGACATGACAGGAGTGTTAGCAAGCTCTGGAGGTAGCTTGAGTTTGACTCCCAGATGCTCCGAGAGGAAGATGTGTCGGTAGATATTCCGAGGTGTCCCGTAGTAGCGGGCTTCTCTTCTACAAAGAAGAATGGGCCATGAAAAGCATTTACATTCAATAATGCTTACTTTATTAAGGAAAATCTGTAGCCACGATGACTTAAATTAAAACAGAATTAGAGGGAAAGACAATATAAAGAGTATTAAAGATCCTTTTGATGAAATTTTAATGATAACACAATATCAAGGAGCTATATGAAACAAACAAACAAACATATTTTAATGTTTAAACCATTCACAATAAGTAAAGTACTTAGCAGGCAATTCTGAAAAATATACTTATTACATGCATAACAATTTCTTTTTATGACATTATTCTTTATATCACCAATTCCTAATATACTTCCTTACAAGAAAATGCTAGGTATCACAGAAAAAATAAAGTTTCCATGTCCTCACTTTTCAGCATATTCCTTGACCTTTGGTTCTCCAGCATCCACTCTGCCGATGACCTCCCTAGCATTCCTCTCCAGCCATGCCATGCTTTCTGCTTCCTTCCAGAAAGAATAATTCCTTGCAATAAACAGCTCCACTAGCTGTGTCAGAGCTGCATGACTACAGAGGTGGGAAAAGAAAATAAAAGGAATAATGAATACACTAAAAATATTGTGCTGAATAGATTTTGGACTAAGATAGACAAACCACAAAAAATCTCTTTCTTAATGATTGGGAATGGACTCATGATCTATCTTTTCCTCTCCATAGACAATGGTGATTGATTCACATTGATTGCAAATTGATATCAATGGCAACTCTGTACTAAGAAGGGAGATTTTAAAGTTAATGATTTATTGGAGGACTTATGGATAGTTCTTTGTTGACTATAAGACAGGGCCTTGTTTCTTCAAGCCTTAGATCTTCTTTCAATCAAAATCCACAAATCACATTTCCTAGTCTTGTGCATTCACTTTCTTCTCTTTCAAGTTGAATGCATTTTGCCAATTTCTGTGACATTATGTGTTATGCATTCGGGATTAAACTTGTGTAAACTTATTTGATGTGTAAGAAATGACCTGTACATTGCACCCCCCCCCCCCTCACGCTATCTGTAATTCCCTTTTGAAAGTATAGACTTACGTTTCCATTGTTTGTGTGAAGAAAGAATGACTAGCGATGGCCGCATCGGGTTGAATACTGCATTTCTCCAGCAAGGCAAGAAGTACCTGGATGATGCAATGAAGAAGGAAGAGATTACATCGCCATAGTTACATCGCCATCCATCTCTTTTTCCTACTCTTTCTTTAATTTCTTCTATCTTTTAGTTGCTGATCATGGCCTTTGATCATTTGCTCTGAAGTGTAATCTTCTTCCTGTTATTGATTTCTCTGAGTATCCTTTTTTTCTTATCATCTTATGACTTTATTATTCTTTTGTCTTTTTCTTGTTGTTTGCTTCATGAACTGATAACAATAAAGCAGAATGTATTACATGTACATGTATATCTAGGCTTTATGTTTATATCACCTGTAGTGAACTCATCATTGTATACCTGTATACAAGGACAAAAGTTGGAACTACCCAGTAGGCCTGAAAAGAGGCCCGGACATGTTGAAGCTCCATGCAGGCTGTAAATATCATGCCTGAAACAGCCTGTAGTGTAGCTTTCATCAGGGCCTGAGATCAAGCTTTAGTGACCACCTGTCTACAAAGACCACATTTTTCGTTTCCCTTGAAAATGGTTTCTCATTGAAACATGTACTATAGACACATGTCTACAAAGGCCACCTGCCTATAAAGACCACTTTTCTTGTCTCCCTTGGGTGGTCTTTATACCATAAATCTCCGTGTATAAGGCGCACTTTTTTTCCGTCGGGAAAAATCAAAAGTTGGGGGTGCGCCTAATACACAGGTACAGGATATTTTGAGTCCTCAAAATGCTACTTTTTAGTGGTTTCCGAAAATCTCTGTGTCTCAACATGAATTACATAATGCAAATTAAGAATAGGATCTACTATTTGAAGTTAAACTACGTTCCTAATTTGAAGGGAAGAGAGTTTTTTTTTTTTTTTCAGTCTCGATAAATTATGCCCTTTCACAAAGCACTTTGCCGGCCGAAGCTCTCCCGTGTCTCCAGCTCACTCACCTGTATCCTGCAGCTCACTTACACGAGGGATATCGACTCACCACTCGAAATCTAGCCTGTCCAAATTTCGGTTTGGACTGTCATCTTTAGTTTTAAAAACAACATTGTTACTATTCTTTTTTACTTTGACTTTTTGACTGTAAAGTCGTAATAAATAAAAATCCTTCCCAATTCCCTGCATCATGGCTTGGGTTTCCGAACGGGACCGCATGCTGAAATAAGAGACGAATCTGAGATGGTGTCGGAAAAAAAGTTTTTTTTTTTTTTTAAATCTAAAAAATAGGGGTGCGCCTTATACACAGGTGCGCCTTATACACGGAGATTTACGGTAGACAGGTTTCAATGTACTAACATTATGTGTAAAATCCATTATTTTTACGATCAGCTAAAACTAAGTTTTAAGTTACAGGCCATATTGTAATACAGTCCATGTACCATTGTACTAAATGTACTTACTGAGGGAAACATAAGCAGGGCATCTTGTAGAAGAGAATCAGCTCTGCTTGTATCTGGTTTATCAGACGACAATGACGATGACGAGGAAGATGAGATACTATAGAAATATGCCATGGCAATGGAGAATGCCCAGTTGGGAAGCTGGGACAGGTTCCGATGTGCCTGGAAGAAGAATTATACAACCATCAATGAGTTATTAATGATGCCTTACACTGATTTATCAGGATGAGATGAGACTTGTGTATATTTATCATACTCAAACTTATACTTTTGTATGATATGTGCACATAGCCTCATCAAGAGCTGATAGATTGTGTATAATGAACTAGTCAAGACATGCATCATTTGTTCTACACATCAAATCTCCTAGATCCTTCTCATTTGTTTACAAAACAGAGACCATTTCATATTGGTCAATACCATTGTCGATGGCAAATCCCAATTGTAAGTCACTCACAGAATAACATTTTGTCTTCAATCAATATATTCTCATAAGTAGGCTTGGTCTGTTCTCCCTTTGGCTATGTTCCTATCTCTGCAGATGATATAGAAAGTATTTATAGTAGGAAGTAGGGGTCCTGAATTTAACATCCTATCTGAAGGACAGACGTAGAGTGACAGAACTTCATACCTCCCACTCAGCATACATTCTGATGAGGTAATCGTGTTGATCTGTCTTCAAGGCGTAGTAGTCCATCATGAGAAGAACGCCTAGAGGATCTTTATCTGGCTCTAATCTGCATGGAAGAAATGGCATAGAAGATGAATACAAAGTGGCCCTAGTTACAATATTTCACAATCAAGATAAATGATTAAGAGGAGGCCAATGATGAAATGTCTCTAAACAAAGATCACATTTGAAACCAACTTCCTCTCTAGAAAGGAGTATGATACAAACTATTAATTATAATCCCAGTTTCCAGAATTTTACTTTTTTCACAAATATGTTCATACAGAGGTGCCAATAAATATTATCAATCTACATTCTGCAATCTCAGATCCACAACAGCAACAGCAGCAAAAATGCTCAATACTGCTAATACATGAATTTAATTTCCTTCTGCAGTCTTGAATCCATATTCTTTTGATTAAGGCAATCAAACATTCAATACAAACCATACTAAAAATTCAGATTTGGAACCAACAAGATAAAGTAACTTCATGCTAGTCACATTTCTGCCATTTAAATTTGAAAGTTTCTTATATTCTTTACCAGCTTTCCATAATGTCTCCAATGACAGCCACTCACCCTAATAAGAGCTTGCAGAACTCCAGAGCCGTCCTGTTACAGCCTTTCTGACCCAGGCATGTTAGATGTCTGAACAGGGCTATGAAGAGACCTCTATTCTCTGCATGTCTGTAACTCAACTGACACGTCCCCTCGGCTAGACTAAACAGCGTATGGAAGGTACTCTCAAACACGTACAGTGCTCTTTCTGTTTGTAAGAGAAGCATGTATGAGAATGTTAGTTATTGTGCATGTGTGAACGGTCACAGGGATAATCATCAAACTGTCTGCTCTGTTTTAACTGGTTGGTGATTGATAGGGTATACTCTTGTTCAAACTTATCATTGAAAATGCATTTCAACCCTTTCATAGCAGCCAAGTATACTTAGAAAGTGTTTCACAAATCAATACCGGTATATGTGAGGCAAACTTCAATCATAGTACCTTTTTCAATGTTGTTCATACATGTTCATACCGTTAGGAAGGAATTCCTTGAATGCTGTGAGCGCCAAAATCAGCAGCCTAGCATAGCCGGGTAATATTGGAGCGCCTTGAGCACCTTGCAAGGTGGATACGTGCGCTTTATAAGAATCCAATATTATTATTATTATTATTATTATGTATCATTCCACGAAGTCTTTAAACTTCAAATTTCTTTAATTCGAAGACAAAAATATACCATGTAAAACAAGTATCGGGGGGTTCAAAATACATCTGTTACTGAAGGGATGAAATGAAAATAGATTACTATAAAGGGTACTAAGAAACACAGAAATGTTCTTTAACCTGTTGCCTACGACAACCTGGTGGTTCTTGTATTAAGCCTACAAGCACGACAAAATTCAGTAGTCAACAGGAAGAAAAAAAAATTAAGTATCGCAACAATATAGTGATGTGAATAACAACAACGTCAGTATAAATGATGATGTGCAGAGCAGAAAAGCAGATCTTTGCTTACCTATAAGATCTATAGACATGCCCATATCTTCATTGATCCTCGAGACTTCACTCAACTGAAGCAAGCTGTCTATATGGTAGGGGTGTGCATTCATTATGGCCTGAAATTGGAGACCAAAATGGTTTGCTAACTTTATTTTTCCAACTCTATCTACAGTGAAAATTGCTTATTCTTAACACATCGTACAACCATAAGAAATATTATAGGGAAATAAAACTCGTAGAATCCAGAAATATTAATAATACATGTTCACAACTACAAACAAATACCCCCTCTCACATTAATTGCAGACATAATATAAATAATAATGATCTATGATAGAGGATAAAATTAGGTCTGGTGGTGCTGAACAATAAGTTGTCCCATACACAGTTAACAACTAAATTTTTCATACTATTGCCAAGTCTTGTCATTTTTTTTAAGTATGTGAACAATTGTTTTGTTCCAATTAATGTTTCTTGACAATGCAATATATTAAAACTTATATCTAGAAGTACACTGTATTCAACAAGCCCCTACTTAAAACAGTCCACCTTTCATTCTTGAGCTACGAAAAACACAACAACAGCAAAATTACAAGGGGTAAGAATAATTCAGTTGTTAACTGTATGCATACACTCATCCTTAGTACATGCAGATTACAGACAGTATTCACAATATTATACCATTTACATGTTTCTAATCCAAACAACACCATAAATTTCTTTACTTGATGATAAGCAATTCAGACATTCTTTTAAATGCATTCTCATTTCCAAAACTTAAAATCACAATGCATTCCATACAATGTAATACAAAAACAACAATGCACCAACATTGCTGATTTGTCTTCTTAGAAGAATGGAGTACAGAAGATGAAAAATAATTACAGAAGCAATGTTTTATAAATAAAGTTCAAAGGTAAAATTCAGATGATAGTTCCTTCTCACCATAATATTAGCAGGATTCATAGTTTCCACTGCGTCACAGAAATCAAACTGAACATTCTGGTAATCCTTGGAATGCTCATATTCAAAGGTCTGATATCTGAATTAATAGAAAAGATGTAGTTCAGAAGAGGACAAAATAAAGCAACTTAAAGAATCATGAGATTGAAATATATCTGGGATTAAATTTCTGCTACAAGGTTATTTGATTTAAACATCATTTCTAAACACAATAACCATAGACATATCTATACATATATAGCATACAAAAAGCTAATTCAGCTTCCAACCAAAAATAATACAATGAATCTTGGTTATCATCATCAATCACAAAATATGATATATTTGAATGAGTCCTTGTAATCTAAGACACACTTACCTTCCCTCTGTAGTGATGTAGCGCATTGATAAACCTGACAAAAAAGCAGCAAAAAAGACAACTTTAACAAATCATTTACTTACATACAACCAGAAGGGGGCTGAAGTAATTGAAAATATATCAGGATTAAATATGCTAGAAACACATGTCTGCGATGCAAATGTCCAAGAAAGAAATGTTTCAATTACCCTCAGTATGAAGCTGAAGGCAAGGGCAAATTAAAATAAATCATAGAGATTAGTATAAATCATAAATAGTATCATAATGCAGATGAAGTGGGGGTTGCATATCATCTTTTCTTTTCTTTTCAAAAAGAGTTATTCCTCCCCCACAAAAAAGTGGAAGTTGTCTTCTACATACTTTTGCTTAGTTTACATGTAAACCATGTGACTACATAATAAAATATGAAATCAGTTTACATACCAAAAGAGTCATATTTGTACTTGGTTTTAAAGAAATTAATGTGGCACAAGTAAAAAAATCTTTACTAAACCTGTTTTTGTCATTTTAGGCCATGATTGCTTGGCTGTAACAAGCCAGGTTGATTTCTGGTACTGCCTGTTTCTTGCTCTCTGCCTGAACAAAATGAAGAAAAAAAATCATGTCACAATTCAAATATTGACTATGCACCTCACTGGTCACTAACATCCCTCTTAATTCATATTTTAAACTAATGTCAACTATATCAGCACTGGAAATTATAACATTATTAATGACATAACCTGGGATGGTATTTTTAAGGATTATTTCATTAGTGAAATGGTTCTAAATGTCTTAACAAATCTAAACATACATCGCATCTGAATAGTGTGTACACTGATGACATCTGCCCAAATACCAATGAAAAGTCACAATAAACTAGATGGATCTTCGACTGCGTGCAGTCGAAAATGATGCCTCTGCCATAGAGCGATTTTACAAACCAAAACAGAAGCAATTTTTCATATACATGTATGACCCTTTGATCTTTGACCTCAGGACCCTAACGTCTAATCAGTTCATTGGCTCTGCAAGATACATACATGTCCTGAGTTTGATGGTAATCTGTCCATCGGTTCTAATGATGTGATCACGAGCTATTTTTGCATACATGATGAGCCCTGTGACCTTTGAACTTTGACCTCGTGACCCCAAAATCTATCAGTTCATTAGCTCTGCAAGATACATACATAACCCAAGTTTGGCAGGAATCCATCAATTGTATGTTGAGATAACGCGATCACGAGAACGGGATGTACGGACGGGCGGATGGACAACCCGAAAACATAATGCCTCCGGCGACTTCGTAACGGAGGCATAAAAATGTGTTATGAAATTTAAGACCATTTTACTGAAATCAAGCAATGATAATTCTTGATATATCACTCCAGAAGAGTAGCTATTTACCTTTGTTCATTTCTAATGACACTGGCTCCAAATATCCTCCTTAACTCATTCTCTGGGTTGAGATGCTTATGTTCAATAGACAACAAGGATTTAGAGTTTGCCGTCCTGGAACCTTGGTCCAATGTTGATGATGATGCAGCAGTTGAGAGAGGAGGAGACGTCTTCAAGATCTCATTGACCTGTCGTATACTAGCATCAATTTCATCTTCCTGTAAAACAGCAGAAACAAGAAAAATAAAAGATCTGTTAATGCAATATTCTTTTTTGGGGTCAAATTAACTGCAATTCATTCATTTTTTCAAAAATGTTTTTTTATTATAGCACAAACATGGTTCATACAAATACAATTTTACATGAAAGACAGCCATGGCTGGAATATTCATGTTTACATGTTAGGCACAATAGATAACACTTTTAGAGATATATACATGTAAAAAACTAGCAATATTAAAAATAGGATTCTGTGACTAAAAACCATAAACACATTGCACAAGTCGAGTACAAAAATACAACAGAAGCATAAGCTACATGTATTATTATCGTTTACAAATGTCATTGTGAAATATTATACTAAAAAGTTGGATATGGAATACTTGCCTTCAGTGTAATTGCCACAGGTTCTTGAAAAATTAATAGTGGTTTTGAAATTATTAGTAACATATCAGTATTACATCTGAAGTAAATTAATTGTTTCCTTTCCTTCTAATTTTGGTGCAATATCTTTTCTCAAATTCAAATAGTTTCTGTTGTGTACAGAATCTACAGGTGATGAAATATATATACCAGTAAATGTATATTTGATAACACTGATGTTTTCTATAGGTAAGTTGTTCAAAATGTCAGTTGATTTATCATTTGTTCAAACTTCAAAGCATAAAACACACACACAAAAAGAACTCAACTTTGGACCATGTCTTATACATGTAGGTACAACACATTACAGAAAATACATAATACAAATATTCAAATTTTATAAACATCTGACCTGCCTACCAAAAGAAGACAAAAACACTTTTTACTACACTTACACCATCTGCTTGTTCGCTGCTTGTTCCTCCCTTCTGTTTTTTCTTCTTCTTTTTCTTCTTCTTCTTCGATTTCACTTCTGTTGTAGTTTGATTAGCAGTATCCAATCCATTTTGAAGGCTTTCGGTGCTTTTATCTGTATGATTCTGATTTTCAACTGATTCAGCAGCATGTGCAGTCTCTTCGCTGTCAGACTGAGCATCATCTATATCGTTCAGCTGTTGCAAAAGACAGTATTCACATATTATTTACAAATTTCAATCTACTTTTGACAATCCATCAGCTTTTGTCGAGATGCTATAAGTTGGTCTTGCAAAAAAAAGCCTTCCATAATCGCTCATCAGTATAATGCTATTTATAGCTTGGAAAGAAATTGACAAAGGACGATTTTGTGCAATGCATCCCATACAACATATATGATATTTTTCCATTTATTTCATCCAAAAATGAAACTCTCTTGACATTATCATTGACTTATGGTTATTCCTCGTATCACTAACATTTAAGTCAATGGTCAAATCAATGTAGACATACCAGTATGTTTGTCATATTGGACACAAATTGCATGGAATCACCCCAGATTAGACCGATATTAAGTTAAATGAACTAATCAAATTTGTCTAAAAGGAAAATTAACACTTCATGTCAGGAAATGAAAGCATGACAATGAAAGCTGTAATATCTTAAATGTTCAAGTCTTTTCTTTTATCAAAGTGGGTGGGGAAGAAAGCAGAGAAGATAATGAAATATCTTAAGATTGCAATCATTAGCAAATGTCAATCTGAAATGAGATTCAGATGAAATTCAGAAATTGCATAAGCAAAGGCCCTCACAACTAAGCCCTCCATATGTTTTGTAATATCCCAGTTTATTCTATTTTTTTCATTTTTCTCTCTTTTGTCATCCATCTTTCTTACATATAATTCATCATCTTCTTAAAACAACTGAAAGAGACAAGTACACAATTCTCGAACATACCAACTCAAATGGGTTCACAACTTTCTTCTTCTTCTTCTTGGGTTTCTTAGACTTTACAGCATCATCTACTGTTGCTTGAACTCCCTCTTCATCTTGTATCTCCTCCTCCTCCTCATCACTGACGTCTTCATCTCTGAGCACAATGTCAGGTTCATTACACAGTTTTCTCATGGCACGGGATGACATCTTGGGAATGCTGCAGAGATAAGAATGTTTTAAAAAATAGTTAAATACTAACAATATTAACAACAACAATAATAATCATAATTTGCAAACGCAAATACATGCGGTGTAAGTGAAAATGCCTGGTCTTGCATTGCTAACTTGATACTCACTTTACAACAATAGCGATTAGTAATAAAAAGGCGCACACGCACGCATCGCGAACTCTCGTCAGAGGTCGGGATTTCTGTAACGTAAAACGGATGTTAGCTCATCATCTAGCTTCAGCTTCAGGAGCAAGGAGCACATGGATCAAAAAGCGCTATCACTCATGTTTGGTTAGTTTCTTGACCGATTTCAAAGTGCTCTGTATGAGAGGAAAGAAGAGTCCACTAGCAAACTCCAAAGCAAGTTTGCAAGGTTCGTCGGGTGCGGGAATGGGTGATTATGATTATGAACGCATTTTACTTTTAATTTTAGGTTTTGTTTACATCATGCACTGATGCAGGAATATGGGTGCCAATTAAGGCTAGGTGATATCAATATCACATTATTATCACCTAGCCCTTTGCTTCAGGCTAGAAGATAAAGAACAAGAAGAATAAGAAGAGGAAGAAAGAGAAGGAGAAGAGGAAGATGAGGAAGAGGAAGGGGAAGAAGAACATCCGTGTCATCGTAGGAATAGACTACACAATCCGACTAACGTGGGACTGAAGTGAAGCAAAACTGAGTAAGACTAAGAAGAGCCAAACCAAGACTCCACCTCGAAAGTCGAAACGATAGAAAAAAGGAAAAATATCTTTTCGTTTTATATACATTTATTTCCTTTTCCTTACCTTCTTATACATGCAAAAGATATCCAGAAGAGTAGACACGTTGTTCCCTACAGTTGAACTTTCAATTCGATTACACAATCAGTCAGGGAGTAAGATCGAGAATGGTCAAAGGATAAAGGATTGAAAGATAGGCAACGTAATGTGTAACCAAATACGGTACCTTTATCGTGTACCTGTACGACAATATATTCTGACTTACTTCCGTAGTACGCTTGGCAAGCGGAGATTGCTACGTGAAACCAGGGAGGTGAGATTCTCTCACCTCCCTGTTGAAACTGGCTCGAAAAGTTTACTTTCGCCATAGGTTAACATGTGAAAAAACAGCTCCTTTTTCTTGATATTTCATATCTTATCCTTTCTTTTTTTTTAAACTGATTTTTGCACGAGAGCAAGGATGGGGAGTTCGAAGAAAAAAAAATTAGCTAAAAAATAAAACCTATGTTGTGATTTCTATTATTGCAATGACCTCTATATAATTATTATGCTCAGCCTCATTATAGTCCCTTTCTTGGCATATTGCAGAGCCTTATTTTAACACTTTGAGTAATCGTATAATAATGATATCATAACTTGAGCACCGATTCGATCGATGATTTATTAGATTAAGAAATCGATATGCTTCACTCATAGAAGAAGAAAACAACGAGAAAAGAAGAAAGAAACAGGATTTATGGAAGTAGTACAACGAGAGAAATTGAAATGAAGCCATTTTCATATAATAAAGAACTCTTCCCTGTTTGTTACAGGCCATGTGCTGTAATTAATAATAATAATACTAATATTCCGCTTTTATATAACTCTTAATACATCGACGATTTCTCTAAGCGCTTTACAGAAATCTGATAATGATATATTATTACCCCGGTCATCGGATTCAGGCTTGCCTGTACACAATGTAATTACTATGCACATTCTCCACTCCCTGGGGAGCATTCCAGCGAGGCGTCATTTTACAGACGCTCACAATGCTGAGCAAATTACATTAACTTTCGCATCCTACCGGGCAGGGGCGGATCCAGCCGGCGGCAAGGGAGGGGGCCTAAAAAGGGGCCCACTTCGTGCGAAAATTTGAAAATCGTG
This sequence comes from Mesocentrotus franciscanus, assembly GCA_037976565.1. Classification (NCBI taxonomy): domain Eukaryota; kingdom Metazoa; phylum Echinodermata; class Echinoidea; order Camarodonta; family Strongylocentrotidae; genus Mesocentrotus; species Mesocentrotus franciscanus. The sequence continues at coordinate 7,766,116 of CP137676.1, forward strand.
CCGGTCGATTTTTCAGGGGTAGTGAGCAAAAAAATTTTGGCACCCGAAAAAATTTTCCTCCGGGAAGGGTAATTTTTTTCCACCACCCCTTGGGCGCCAGGGTAGTGAGCACATATTTTTTTTCAAAAAGGGTGTTTTTACCTGTTTTTTCTAGGCCCGGGCCCCCCTGGATCCGCCACTGCTACCGGGTACCCATTTAACACCTCCGGGGTGGTGACTGAGTGGCAATGATGAAGAATGACGTCTTGCCAAAGGACGTTAGTGCCGGGCTGGGATTTGAACCCCGTACCTTGTGATCTGCAGTCGGGTGACTTATCCACTAGACATCAACACCTCTGACATAATTAACATATGATTTGATGGGTGCCCCTGATGTATTAGGGACAGCGAAAAACTGCCCCCCCCCATCCACCCCTCCCCCTCTCTCCCTCCCTCTCTCTCTCTCTCTCTCTCTCTCTTTCTCTCTTCTCTCTCTCTCTCTCTCTCTCTCTCTCTCTCTCTCTCTTCGTTTCATTGTTTTGAACCCATTTGTACAACACTCCTAATTTTTGTAGGGTGTTGGTTTTATCGAGGGTTGATTACTTGGAGGAATATGCTAAAATAATAAAGATCCAATGGAAAGGAAATACCGCTTGCTCAGCTTAGGGTTTGCAATCTTGACACGACCAATTTCTGACAAAGCGCCCCTTTAGTTCAAACGAGAGGCAGGAATTGGGCCAGTTCATCATTCAATTTTATCATTTCTTTAGGAAAATACTTCATTTTCACCGACAGGAAAGGAAATTGGTATATATATATATATGATGCAAAAAAAAATTGTCTTTAATTTAATTAACTTGTCACAAGACTTTACAAAATCAAATAATGTGCATAATGTGGGGGAAAACAGACTCCATTCGAGAGAAATAAAGGAATTGATACCTAACGTAATAACGGTGATTCTGTGGGACAGAAAAGTGAAGAAAAATTGAACGTTTTCATCTTTGTTTTTTCGTAATTATCTATAAATATAAAAACTGTTGTTAGAAAAAGTGATATTAATCACTTTTCACTTTTCCACGATTCGGCGACCAATGTAAAAACAATCGATTCGTTTTTCTGTCGTAAATCAAACCTGCTTGTTTGAATGTGGAGTTATATTTCTCCAATGACGTCATTCTAAGTGTACTATATGGATATGGGATCGAAGACAACGAATGGCTTAGTATTCTATAAGCACCCCTGACTCTTGGAATAAAACATTCGATCCATTCACCATAATTAATTTTACCTAATATTGATTGCTTCCAGGAGCATCACTTGAACGTTTACAAGACTAGTATAGGAGGGTGTTGGATCAAAATATGCTATTAGCGAAAAGAGAAAATGAGGCGGGGTGTCCCATCTTTAGCATTTTTCCTGTTTGAAGAGAACCATGGTTTTATTTTTTACACACGTTTGTAAGAAATTACCATCTCCAATGTAACGATCATAATAAAAATTCTATACACCTTTCTCCATGTACTCACATATCTTTTGTTTTCCATTCCTGAATGTAATCTACACTGCTTCCTTCCTCTTTATTTCGTTATATTATTATTTTTTACTATCCATCTATCTCCCCCTCTCTCTCTCTCTCTCTCTTCCTCTCTTTTCTTTCTCTCTTTTCTTTCTCTCTTTTCATGTCACTCTCTTTCTCTTAACCCCTCTCTCCCTCTTTTTTTCTCTCTTTCTCTGTCTCTCGCTACCCCCTTCTCTCTCTCTCTCTCTCTCTCTCTCTCTCTTTCTGTCTCTTCCTTTCCATCTTGCTCCTTTTCTTCCTTTCCCTTTCTTCTCTCTCTCTCTCTCTCTCTCTCTCTCTATTTAACTATCTATCTATTTTTCTCCCCTCTCTCTTTACCCCCAGTCCTTATCCGTTACGATTTGAGAACATAGAACATCAACATTGGTAGAATGAATTAGGTTAGGTAGCATATATCTCCACGACGCATATCTTGTGAAGTTGACAGTCATAAACATGTCTTCCGTTTTAAACCACCGTCGGACGTAAATTTCCGGCGCAGGGTATACAAATAAATGCAATATCTCTGCACATCTACCATGCCTTTAAATATTAACATCCATATAAATATGACTGGTGGCCGAATTTATTTTGCGATGGCATACAGTCTTGCTTTTAAACACTTTTGTTTTAAATGAATTTACGTAAGTGTAACAAACATTGTGAACCAATTATGATAATGAGAGATGTTATAAAATTATGTGAATTTCGCGTGAATATGTTATCAATAACGTAATAAATAACAATATTTACTTCAGTTACTGATTAAGGGGAAAACATAGTCATTAATTCATTAGTAGTGCCAATTTCTTTCTTATCAAAGGCTGTCTGCAGTGGCGGATCCAGGGGCCCGGCCCTCCCTAGAAAAAACAGGTAAAAACACCCTTTTTTGAAAAAGAAGAAGTTGGGCCCCTCCTGGCGCCCAAGGGGTGGCGGTGAAAAAATAACCCTTCCGTAGGGAAAATTTTTCGGGTGCTAAAAAAATTTGTGCTCACTACCCTGGCGCCCAAGGGGGATGGTGGTGGAAAAAATTACCCAATTTTTTTGGCTCACTCCCCCCACTGAGCGAAAAATCGACCGGCACGATTTTCAAATTTTCGCACGAAGTGGGCCCCTTTTTAGGCCCCCTCCCTTGCCGCCGGCTGGATCCGCCCCTGGCTGTCTGCCATGCATATGCCTGACGGTAACCATCAAGAAAATATGAAATAATCCTGATAAGCTTTTGGATATAATTACATTGAAACGCGTATGATATATTGTGAAGATATCCATGAAGTATATAGGGAAAAATAAATGGCAATCAGGCGATAAGAAGTATTTTCAACTCACATCACTTTATTGGGTATATCTGTATCTGGCAAATCTTATAAATGCATTTTGGGTATCTGTGTGTATATACCAACCGCGTCAATACTGCATTTATTCCATACGTTGCCTCCAGCTGTACAGTACTCTCTTATTAATCTGAAACAAGCCTCACAATGTTTGGCTTTATTTTTTCACATCTTCTTTTTCTTTGCTCCCAGGCCCTTCTAACGCGGTACGCTGCTAGAATTCTAATCTTGTGTTATAATCCATCTCTGCGTAGTCTGCTCAAAACCAATAAATGCTTTTCAATCTTGCCCCATGCAGTAACAAGTGCGAGTAAGTCCAACCAAGGCAATCTCGGTTTGTTCCCATCGTGCATGTGTTTAGCATACTCATTGGATAGTTCGATCGCTCGCGCCATTTCAGCCAGACCGTCAAAATCAGAACCCGCATTCGCGTGTCGTCTGCGATGCGCCAATGGATCCGAATTCGTTCGTCTTCAGTAGACGAAAGGCTGTCGCACTTATGTTTAATGGTTCGATCGTGGTTTTTAATTAGATGGTGCAGCGATGAAGGCCTATTAATTTCTGATATGTATAAATATAATAAAAGCTTTATGGTTTGAAAGTATTTTTCTTATTTTAAGAGTGGTTTTCCAAGAACGAAAATCTTACCCAAAGACGAAAATAAGTTTAAGAGAAATACTGTTTGCCTGGATAAGAACATACTTGATCAGATTAGGCTTAGAATGATTCATCTATGAAATTCTTGTCACTTGAAGAACTATGTATAGAAATGATAGAATGATTCATTATCTTACAAAGTCTTGACTGAATCTGCAATGGATTCTATACGGATTACGAGAAACCCCTTTAAAATGCCTCCGCGCGGAAGAGCACATCGTAAAGGATTTCAGCATCTCGTTACTGCTGCTTTGTGTGCTCGTCTTATGCATGCATAGTTACACGTGGGTTTTTTATCTCTGCACCATGCACTCGCCTCCCAGTGTTATTATGCTATCGTGGTTTAGAGATCACGGCAGCTCTGTTTCCTGTAAGCTCCTCTCTACGGCGACGTCCTTACCATGGTTGAGCTCATCATCCTTGTCGTATGTTGATGCTATCGAGTTCGAATCGACTAGCTCAGTCATCAGATTGTGGGTGTGATTTCATGAACGGATTTATTGTCTTTTTGTGGACGATACCATACTGTGGACAACTTAACATCGTTTAAAATATCACACTGTGGACAATGTTGCACTGTGGTTGATATTACACTGTGGTCGATATTACACTGTGGACAATATCTGACTGTGGAAAATACAATACTGTGGACATTATCACATCGTAGACAACATATTGTGGACCATAATATTTGACAATATTACTATGTGGATAAAAAAAAAGCCTCTAGGACGATGCCACACTGTTGATAAAGTTAACCACAAAGTCAAATCGGCTCATATACCTTTTATTTCATTAATATGCTCAGGTAAGAAATATTTTTCTTTAAATAAAAAACGTAATGCTTTCAGGAGTATATTATAGAGCATCCATTCTCAAAAATAAAGCGTCGGAAATTCTTTTAAGAATAACAATTTTAAAGTAAATTCCGCTATAAGTACCGAGTTCTAATTTTTCTCCCCGTTACCGTTTTATTCTAACCTGTTTTAATTATATTATGCAAATCGATATGATGCTCATTTGGATTTCTATGTTTGTTTGTGTGTGTGAGTGTGTGTGTATGTGTTTATTGTCTAAGACTTCATAAAGTTTGTCCTCACGCCATGGAATCTGAAAAATACCGGGTATCCTGTTTCATTATCGAGATTAGAAGCTATTATTGGGTGACGAGTAAAAACTTTAATTAAACCAACAGACTGTTCCATAAGAAAACCGAGTTAATCACATTTGTCACCTTGGCTGGCTAATTACTTTGTTCACAACTTTCAAGGTTAATAATGCTCATATATTCTTATGTTCATACTGACGTATATATATATCCAATGAGCGAACATAATCACAGTCGCTGAACATTCTTCACGCCTGTTCTAATGCGATATTACACTTTAGGCTGCTAACCTTGAAAAACATTCGGAAATCATTGACTATAGAATTTGCCATAAAATATAGTTCAATCTTAATATACACTTGTAAAATTCACTAGCAATTGATAAATATTATAATCTTCACCTTAACTTTATGTTTCCTTTAAATCCCCTCTGCACTAGTTTGGCCAGGAGGGATTAGACCTCCCAGCATGGTCACTGACAGGTGGTTATCTCATCAACTCAGCTCTCAATATTATTAACATAAGAAAAAGAGGATCATGGGGGACCAACGGGCACCGCTTAGGCATTGTTTTCTATATATAGGGAGCAAGTAGCTACAAGTAGTGCAGTGGGACTTTAAGAGTTGTAATTATTCCTTTAAAAAATAAAACAAAACAAGGTATATTTATTGAATGAATATTATATTTACGCTTCCCAAGTCTCTTATTTTCTACCAATAGCTTTGGTGAACCTTCAGTTGAGGAAAAAAAATGCTAGGAAAAGATCTGTCTCTCTTATTTCAGACAGAACCGTATTATGTGTCGTTCCCCATTTTTTCTTATTAATTAAATCCTTCTCATAACAGTAGACAATGGCAAGACATTGTTTAGAGAATCTTTAAAAATATTGGGAGTTTATGCTGAGTATTTCTCTAACTACATTATGTGTATTTTTTCCCCTCGAAATTTCATGTTTGATTATAAGTTTCCCTTCCTTTTCGTGAAACTCTCTCATCCACCGTATACAACAATTTTTCCTTCCACACATGATGTCAGATTTGTTTCAAGTCACCTCATATAATCAAACAGAAAACACAACTTTAAGTCTTTTGGCGGAGACGTTTTAATAACAATGAATAGTTGAATACTCACCAGACTTACAAGTGGCGGATTTACAACTTGCCCATGCCACTCTTTTGAAATTAGCATACTTAAAGATACTATGTCCCTTTTGCAGCCAACATCAAATTCTGTAGAACTTTGCAGGAATTATGAATATGTCATGTATGTCCTATCTGTGAAATTTAAACGTTAGCAGTGTCCTAATATTCAAATTATGCAAGGAAACCCGTTTACTTGCTAGACTTCACTGTCAGACACTATTGAGTGACTGACTGGCTTTTTTCTTCTTTGGTAATAATATACATCAAATGTTGTCTACATCAATAACCCACTTCTTGTAATGGCCCAAATTCAACTGATCGAATCTTTACGCAGCACAAAACGTACGACCATTCGGTACAATGGTCTGAAAATCAGACTATTACTTCCTGACTTGGTAGCACATAAGTCGATTCGACAACTCATAGTCGTTTTTTCCCCACTTAAAGACATTTTCAAGCCCCCTTTTTATGGAAGTTCTAAATTAGTATTACCTTTCAAATGCCGTTGGAATTTAACCTTTTCATTTTTTTGGCCTGCAAATGGGACAGAGTACCTTTAAGCCTACACAGCCAAATCGGAATTGTGACCCCCATCTTCTTAAGATCCTACATAATACATTTAAGGAGTTCAGTTGATGAACAGTAATTATCAATCATAATATTACGATTAGCAGTTCCTAATCTTTCAAAGTGAATAAGCGCAACCTTTTTTTCTTTCGATTTCCACTTCTATAATAATTATCTATGTAATTTATGTTATACAGATGCTTCAATATTGCGATGTAAATCGCTAATTTAACTAGCCCCTATTCATTTACAAGAGAATTATGTTTTGTATCTTATCTAGAATCATCCCTTTTCCCCTTCTTTTCAGATAGGACTGTAAAATGATTGGCGGTAATTCCATGAAAAACATGCCTTTTCCATCCGAGTATACACAGTAATTTTGTTATACATTCAACAATAATACCCCAAATTAAGTAGGCCAGGTGAAGAAAATAATATATTCAGAAACAGTAACCGAGTCTGTTGCCTGAATTGAATGGTAATTCGTCTCTAAATCAATATATTTGTCTGCCTAGATTGTATCTAAATTGTTTAAAAGCTTCTCTCTTCTCCCCCGTGTGCCGTTCAATTTATTGAGTTCCGTTGACAGAACTGACGCGGTTGTCTGCACGTACCCGCCATAAAACAAATGTCATACCATAATAAAAACAGAACCCGAATGTTTAAAGTAAATGATTACCAGTAATTCACGTTCAAATATGAAAATAGTGTCTCCTGAATGCCCCATCAGAGGCGTAAAATAATTTTCTCTAGCAAAGAGTTATTGTTTTGAGCAGACGATTATAAGTATTTGTAAAACAACAAATTATTCATATTGTATGTGTAACAATATTTTGTCCATGTTTTAAAAGAAATACTCTAATCTTAGTATAATGTTGCATGGATATTAATGTAGATTCAAGAACGAATATGGTTTGTGCATAAATTATGGTTTCCGAAATCAAATAGAAACAGTTGCTTACAGCATTACGAGTTTATCTCATAATAATGTTTTTGTCATCATTTTACAACTTGCTGTTATACTTATATTGATTATCTGTCAAAGCTATAGTTGGCATTTCATGCTCTTGACAAGTGGTTCCTTAATTGAGACACCAAATAAAGACGCGTAAGTATACTCGCATCGAATCAACCCGTGTCTACATGACATGGATCGGCAGAAGGACAGACAAATATGATACAGGTGTGCCAGACGTAAAGAGATTTGAACGAGTCACCGCGTGGATGAAGATGAAGTAGAATGCAAGTGAGGTGAAGAGAGGACATAGTTGAGTTGACATTTGAATGACAACTCATGGGGCCGGCAGACAGTGATTATTGCTATCACTTTAAACGTATTCCTTCAGGGTCTCGGGGTGTCTGGCCGCCATCTTGGATGCCCTTAAAGGGTTTGTATTATATTGATTAGAACCGGTCCGCTATATCTCAGATTTCAATCTAATTAATTTGTGTGTGACATTTTCATCCCACGGTCCCTTGATAGCTAGAATTTTCCAGCTCTGATGTAAAATGAAGCTGCAGTCTGTTGCCTTTTATCAAACAAAACAGGAAAATTACACCCACTCAAATTCTACTTTTGAGGCGATTCTCTTGGAAAGAAAGAAGTAAGTGCATTTATGAATTGTAAACAGTAAACGAGACTTACTGCTAGTCGTCAGGTCGGATTTAAAGCCTAACGATATGTAGTAAACATAATCCGAGTGCTTGCTTTGATATGATCATGTTTGGTTTTCCATAAAAGTTAATACAATTATTTTCATTTACCTAAGTTGCATAACAAATTTAAATCTGCATATTTCATTAATGACAAAATAACGATGGCTCATATTTTCGAGATTAAAATAAATAAATAGTGAATAAAGACCATGCCAAACACAAGTTCCGAGTACATACCAATGCAATTAAAGTTCTTAATGTAATTATCGTACCATGAAATGATTGAACTTCGAGTTCCTAGTAGCCTTTATTAAAGAATTTCTATACAGCGCAAGCTTTGTATAGCCAGTATACATTACAGTGGCCTAATGTAGTTGAAGTGCAGTGCCTGGAGGAGAATTGGAGGAGACAGAGGCAAAGATGGTGTATGTAGTCGATAATACAGGTAGCCTTATGCATGACTAGGATCAAATGACACGTATGTATTGAAGGCAACATGAATGTGATCACATGAGTGCTACTCTGATTTCTGCAGGGTTCTCTTGCTCCTATATACTAGATGGAGATTGGTAGGTGGTGAGATGCGAATTCACTCAGACAGGTCTCATTTGCATAGATGCGCTCCGTTTCTCCTACCGTCCTCCATGAAGATGCATCCCTCGCGTTCCTAAACGCTACAGTCATGCCGCAATAAATCAGAATGTTCACTTGTTTATAACATTCAATGCGATATAAATTTGCCATCAAACACATCAATCTTAATATCAACATACCTTCTTGCAAGTTTAATAGCTATGATCTTCGCTTTTGACAATATGTTTTGAAGTCGTGATGCAGACTCTGTATCTTTGAATGCTGATAAAAGGCTGTACAATTACAATGTGGTAATAGAACATACGAGAACGAATCATTCACTACGTAGATAATTTGTATAGTCCTGCTCTCCTGGACGATCAGTTAATTAAATTCTTTGACATAAAACATGTACAAGATGTACAGTGTTTAACCAAAAATTAATGTATAACTAAATCAAACCCAGTTTATTTGAATCTATGACACATAAAAGATGGATAAGTCTCTTTATTATGCATCACTACATCGCATCTGGTCGACCGAGGGGTCTAATCTGATACAAAATAAATTATCTGACATATTGCAACAGTTTATCAAAACATTTTAGCTCCAGTACCATTAATAAGACAAAGAAAGATGAATTTACTAGCTTTCATATAGGTATCATACTTTCACATCTATGAATCGTATTACCACAGCCTTAGGTAATACAATCTAAACTTGTTTAGGTTAATAACGGAGATGGGTGTTTCATGATTTAACATCGCGGAGGGTATCTATGCAAATAAGGGTTGTCTGGATGACAGAAATATATAACCTTGATTGTATACAGACGATGGAGCAACAGATTGTCCCTTCGGATCCTACATGTGAACTTGATAACTCTCTTGCCTCCGAGTTGCTCGTCAGATGTATAGAACATTGATGAGATTTGACGTCACCCAGACGGAGCTCATTTGCATAGATGCGCTCTGCACTGTCTAATTATGAAACACTCGTCTCAATGTCAAACAAATCATGTTTTAGTGAAGCATTTGTTAGTAGAACATTAGGCTTCTCTCTTCACACCCTCACCTCCGTAATACATTGACATTATTAGAATTATATCCATCATATTAGCTTCCATACTGTTCACTGTACAAGCACAAAGCCTGAAAAACAGTAATTGGCATTCACATTCATAACATTATGATAAATAGGAACTACTAATCCAATTTATACAGGCCTTTATTAGGTGCATGGATAAAATATCTATAAACAAAAGAAAACAAAACAAAAACAAATATGATTGTGTCTTAAAATTGATTCGATTTTTTGTTAAATTTATATTAAGGCCCTGAGGCAACTTTATGTTTCCTTTTGATGCTCTAAACAAAAACGGGACATTTTATATTTTACCATTCGCAAAGGGTGCTTACGTTCCCCTATCGCTTGATGAGGAACTGTAAGTTCTTTGTCTCTCCTTCCATTTGTAACATGGGTAACATTATGCGATGCTGAAATCTGAACACCTGTCCAATTCGGCGTAAGACGTGTATCTCCAGGGCATAGAGCACTTAGCTGATTTATACAGAGAGTCCCTTAGCAACCCCTCTTTAATCACTACTATCAACATGAGAAACCATTTAAAGGTAGCTTTTTAATATTTTCAAATTCAAGTTGAATTGGTTTGAATTCGCCTTATCTTTCATTTAATTTCTAGCTGGAGTGCGTGTAATCATAATTTGGTTTACAAATAGGAAAGCATAGCATTTCAAACAGAACTGGTAACCCAAGGCAAGCAAAAGCTTCACACCTTTTGTAATTGATTCCTTAAAACATTTAGTTTTTTGAAAGATGGTATTTTGTCTTGTGTTTTAGATTATTATTGGTCTAATTAGAAAACAATAAACTTGTATAGTATCAAACTACTTTACCTTATACCTATCATGTATATATTCATAATCTGTTTAACACTCATTTTTCTATGTTCATTTAACATGTTTAATATATTACTACTTTTGTGAAGGGGATTAATTCGGGGATTAGTTTTCACGGTATAAGTCGCTGCTCAATCCCTTGTGAACTGCTTTTGCACTGAGTCATTCAGATGTTAAATTGCCAAGCAAGTACATGGATAATTTGAGAGAGAGTCGCCGTATGTACCTGATTTTACATGTCTATTTCCATGTAATAGAAATGACATTTCATGTATTAGCAAACACTGTACTCAATGTTGTGACTGATAACTTCGGCCTTGTACAAAGACTTACAATATCAGAGCCACAACCCGATTCCCTTTGATTTGATCAGAATGATACGCATCTATGAATTGAAGGGCGTCTGTCTTTTTTTTATATATAGGCACATACCGTAAATAGAATGTCTGGTCTCTTACTGGCGGTGAACATTACAACTTTGAGGGAAAACACCTGGTCTAATTGATCGACGGATTCTATGTAATTGTTAAAATATTGATTAGACGATGTTATACTGGTGTTATGGGTATTGATTATAATACTCATTGATTATAATACTCAGGCGATAGCAGCATGTGGGCGGGGTTATGTGGGGGTATAAGTTGCAGGCTACCAATAAAGCTCTGGTTAGATTAGATTTATGATTCAGATTCAGATTTTTTTCAAAGAGAAGATTATCTCCTTCTCCTATAAAAGGAAATGGTAAGTAGACGTTAAGTCCGGCGAAGCGCGGGGCTTGTTCTAGGGACATCAAGATATTAGACATTTAAAGGTTACGTTAGAAATCGAGTGACGATCACCAACAGCAAAAAAACATACCAGGAGAGAGGTATCGTTATTTATTTTTCTTTCAAAAATGTTTAAATTTTAACACGCCTACAGAAAATGATTTTATGAAGTACATTTTGAGCAAGCTCCAGGAGCGCTCAAGCAGGCGGATACTGGCGATATCATTATTATCATTTACATACATGAAATAAAAGTCATAAAATTGTTATTTTTAAAGAGTAAACGAAAGAGGAAGAACAAGAACAAAAATAGAGGGACATAAATAAGCCTAAAGGGGGTGGAGGGAATTCTTTTGTTGGAAAAGAATAAAGAAAAAACAGGGCAAAAACAGAGAGCGGATTTTTTAATTTTTTTTTTTTTTTTTGGGGGATAAAAGTAAGTAAGAAGGATGGTAGCAGGCAAAACGATGCTGGAAGCCATTCCATTACTTTAACCCATGCGAATATAATGAACTCTAGCTAGAGAAGATTTGTGTCTACATCCTAACAAAATGGCGTTCAATTTCAAGCATCTTAGCTGCCTTGACAACCATGATAAATCTGACATCCAGCTCGCTTTCTTGCAAACTTTGAAAGATATTAAGAGGGACGCTGGGGTATAGATGGGTGAGGATGCACTCTCTGACTGATCACACTGAAATCCTCTACAATATTACCGCCTGGGGCTGGCTGGGGCATTGGGTGAGTATTCCTTGCATAGTAATGCGCCAACACCAACAGCTTGGGAGCGCTTTTCTTGAAATGACAGCGCCTCGATCTATGCATGGCTTCCGTGTAACCAGACTACTCCGACTTTATATAAGATTCATTGCATGTGACTTGATTTATGAATGAGACCTTGTCAGGATGTTTTATTTTTAGGATGTTATGGTGCTGGTAATGAGTTTGTGCCAAATAAGTAGATGCTCCATCGATGCCCATCATAGTTTCATGCGACAGAATAGTGACACTTTCTCCTAAAGACGTTATTAGACACTCCTGGTTAAATCAGTTCAATTTATATGATAATTTGAATTATTTATTTGTTATTCAAACCATTTTCCTCGTCAGTATTGATCTTAGTAATTATCATTATCATATTCTATTGTTATGTATTATTGACTAATTTATTCATTATATCATTTAAACCGAAGACTAAAAAGACCGAAAAAGAATCAAGTTTAATGTATACATGGAACTGACAAACTCATAAACGCCAACATTAATTTTCTGGATGGGTGTTGATATTATGCATCTGGGAGGAAGAGATGGAGAATGAATAAAACATATATACTGTAATATGTGTATGCACACGCGTAAAATGTGATTGAAGATTGAAGGAGCGTGAGCCAGAACAGTTTAGAGCCAGAAAGAAAGATTGTGGAGGAGAGAGAGAAAGAGAGAGAGAGAGAGAGAGAGTGAGAGGGGAGGGAGAGGGGGAGGTAAAGAGGGAGGGAAAGAGAGAGAGAGAGAGAGGAGATACAGAGAGAGGGAGATGGAGAGAGAGATGATGATGACGACGATGATGATGACGATAATGTTAATGATGATGTTGATCAGTGATGGTGACGAGAGAGGTCCAGTGGATAAGTCTCCGGAATGTCAACCACAAGGTACGGGGCTCGAAGCCCTATAATGTCCCTTGGCAAGACATTAATCTACATTTGCCGCACTCCACCCAGGTGACGTAAATGGGTACCTGGTAGGATTTAATTCCTTAAAATGCTTGAGTGCTGTAATGGCAGCTATACTGAAGCCAGGGTAATAATGGAACGCCGAGAGTGGCAATATGCCAGACATGAGCGCTATACAAGTCTCCAGTATTAGTATTATTATCATTATTATGAGAGAGATAATATGAGAGTAATAATACGAGAGAGAAAGAGGGAAAGAGAGGGAGGGGTGAATGTACCATGTTGCTATGGTCACCATTTTAATATCCAGATTGTTTGTTATTTTCAAATTGTGTAATATGACTTGGAACGTGATATATTATTTCTGCTCGAGGCGGTAGGCAACCTTCCATTTCATCATTCAGAGTCAGAATTGTTCTCACTCTCGGTTTTATGTGTCTTTACAATTTCGCTTTCTTTCGTATTCATTCCCCAAACCTTACCTATTGATTGTATGTGCTCAGATCAAGTATGAGAATTCCTTTTTACAAACAGATTTCATCGCGTGTTTCGTTTGTTTGATTAATGTTGATTAAACGTATATACCACAGTCTTGTTATACATTTGTATTTTTTGCTTGTAAATGTTAATCTTCTTCAACAACCATTCAATCATTCCATGAAACGCATGTAAAAAATGATAAAAGTAGACAATAAAAATTCGTACCCTCAAACGTCCAAATAGTTTAGGGTTACTATTTGACCAAGTAGGGAGGCTGTCATAATCATTTAACCACTCCTTCAAGGCGCGCTATTGAAAGAGGGCAGGGTCCGCCTCTACGGTTTAATGTCGCACTTTTCAGGTTAAGGGCGTGAAACTCTCAGAAATTCATCCTTAAGATGCTTCCTAAATTGGGACATTTAAGGGTCAAAAGAAAAACTAAACAATGACTTTCCAAGATTGTATACATTTTTTTATAATGAATTGTAGCACATTACCGCCCTCCCTCCTTTCCTCTCCCCACCCCCTCACACACACACAGGGACACCACACGCATCGAATCTCATTAATGCCATGCACTTGGAATAATATTATTCTATATTTCTGTTATGCTAAGTGATTGATAATTATTTAGGACTCGCCAAAAGTGTTTTTGGAACATTAGCGGTGTGTTTAATGCATAGAATGGCATGCGGAATGTTTTAAGTGTGTTTGATTTCCCGATAAAAAAAACCATTTGATAAATTACTTTTTCATAAACCGGGTGATAACAAGTCCATTATCAGACGACTTGGTGACTTGAGAAAATCTTTAAAATAAAATTTACACTGAGTGATGGCTTTGATAAGTAAAATATAAAGGACTTTATGATCCATTTATTCCCTCGAGAGTGTTCTAAAAAAGACTAAAATATAAAATATATTGATGAATAACCGGAGGAAGAAAAAAAAAACGATTTAATACACTGAGGTGGCTTTCGTTAATTCACATAGGATTTTATTCAAAAGTATTTTGGGGTGATTCATCATTTTTTAAGTGGCTCATATACTATTTGAGCAAATAACGAACCATGTTTTTAAATATCGGAGATATTATCTTTGCAATCCTAAAGTTTGTGTGTGATACTTGTTACTTTGGTAAGAAAAGTCAAATTATTCATAACTACATGATTGTCTTTTATTTGTCATTACAGATGGTTTCCCATGACTTGCTGAACTACATCTAGCAATGGATGTACACTCATAGAAGAAGAAGAACGCAGTGAACACAGTTTATTCAAGTCGGATTCGTCGTTGTGTCTTGTGTCTCGTCAGAAAATGATGAAACATTCGCATGGAGCAATGTAATGTAATGTAACATTCGAGGAAACCTTCTAAGGTATACATGCGATGTCTGTTATGTATATACGAAGCGGACATGTCTTCCGATCTCGTATTCAAATATATTTTATTCTTTAACTGCATGAGGAGAATAGAGTCACTGCTGTACTCGCATCGATGATATCAACCTACGCATTGAGCCTGTTTTGCTCTTTGAGAATCGGATAACATTCTGTGACGTACGGATCAATGGGCATGTCGATGCATTCGGCTAGATTGGAAATGGAATCGTGGAATAAAAGTATAATTGGATGCCATGAGATGAGCATCTGTGTGATTCTTAATCAACGTTCAATATCGATTAAAAATTGTTTTCTAGTTTCTTCGTAATTACACTGATAATGATCTCACATGCCTATATCAGATCTTCAAGGCGGGCATACTATTCTACACAATCCATTTCTGCGTTAAAACAATGTGGTCTATTTACAATGGATATTTTCTATTTGCTTCACATGAAATCTTAAAGCCTACATCATGGGAAATATACTAACTTCCTTGACTAATTGTGCATTTTGGAGAGAATCAACTATTGACGTTAATTTGAATCCATCCATTTATCTGGAACTGAAGTTGGAGTCAAACTGAACTCCTTAAAGGATCTAGGCAGCGGGCATGTGAATAAGAAGCATGCGGTCAGTGCCCGCGGACCGCAAACAAAAATCCCATTCAAATTCAGTTTGTCGTTATCATTTTAATTGCTATCATTTCAATGATTACCAACACCAGCAGCCTCAACAGCACCGCCTTAGTCGCCGTCATCGTCGTCGTCGTAATCGTAGTCTTCGCAATCGTGATCAGCCTCCTTCTCCTCCTCCTTCGTCCATTTATTGTCGGTTTTCTCAATTCCTTCTCGTTTTCTCGCTACTAGGATATCAGTTTCTTATTGTTTTGCTGGCTTTTGCAGCCTCCGGACAAGGCTTCCAAATAGGTAAGACTTTTCTTTATTCTCTAGAAATTTAATATCATCTAATTAAGTGGTGAGTTATATAAATGAAATCCTATTATCAATGTATGAACAAGAATATAACTGATTCGACGCCAGTGTGTGTAAGCATGCACAAAAGTGTGGTCAAGCAAATGATAAGACACAATATCATGCTTATGACATTTCTCCCGTAGAATGACCGAAGACAATATTACTCCAGATGATTGACAATTTTAATTCCGATGCAAGGTACGTGTATATCATAAACAGTAAAGTCATTAAAATGTGGAATGGGAATCAGTACATGCACTAGTGACTGCAATAAAGTTAACAACAGCAACGTAATCTTAATAATGTCTATTCACTCGAAAATTATGACAACTGATAATGACAGACGTGATAATTTCCTAGTGCAGTATTGATGTTTGTTATTGAATATAAAAAGCAAGCGTCGTCATGGAATTTTTTATTTTTTATAATCTAGTTTTGTTTTATCAACCAGCTGCAAAATCGGCATCCAGTGCACATATGACCTACTTTACCGTATATGCCACATCGCTTACAGATGGACAGATTTCATCGAACGTATTTGGAATAATTCATCTGAACATAAAATCCTAATGTGGATATCTGATACACTTTTCTTCAATCTAATATTCATCAATTCATCTTGAAATTGTGAGATGAAAAGCATCTCGAATAAACATCACACATGCTTCGGTGAATATGATGCGCAGATAGGTGAACACGGGCGTTTCTAGCACAATAATTTGAAGGGGGATAAAAATATAAAAAACTACCTACAGGCGAGCAACATTATTCAACAATGAAAAGAGGCTTCAGATTCTAAAATGTGCCGACAAGGGGAAACAAAGAGTACCATGATAGTGCTCCACATTTCTATTATTTCCCAACTATAACAGAATTAATAATACAGTCGACAAAAAAAATGCAAATTGACCACTAAAATGTTGAATGATAGAGAATTAAGGGGCTGTGGAATGAGGGTGTCCCCCCCCCCTTACTTTAGCGACGCCCCAATAGAATGACGTATGGAATAACCGCTGTATATAGCTGAATCCCATCTCGCATTAGTAAACAGATGTACGGGTAAGACGAATCTTTTGTAGGAATATTCCCCCAAGTACACACCCTTTCTGCATGGATCCAAAACGCAGAGGGGCGGAAATGTTTGTTTAAATTCGGTTACTACTGTACGTACGAAGAAAACCAACGAGACTGAATCGAATTTGTTTAGTGATATTTTAATCATGCCAAGCGCAAATGAAAAATGCCTCCTGGCACTTATTTCTCCTATTTCATTCTTCAATCTCAAGAGTTCTTGTTTGTTTTTGGCTCCATTTGAAAATCTACTTTGCGTAATGGACGACAAAGATTTCGTATTTTTCAAGTAAGAAGGAGGAAAGGGGAAATAGAGAACAAGATCTCAGATGATTACGGCTTTCATACTACTTTTCACAACGAATAATATTAATACACCGGTGTTCTTTGGCTTGCGTCAATTGATTTCATTTATTTTTCGACAATGGGTTCAAAGAGAGAATGTAGAGTTTGTGAAAAATACATAAATTGGAATCGTAATTGCCAGCATGAAAATAGGGCAGGGGTTGACACCGGCAAAATTCTGTCGGCAGATACTTTAAATCTGACGAATTCTTCTTCTTCTCGTTTCTAACGCATGTTTTGTGTCTTGTCTTGAATTTAAGACTTGTTTATCTTTGAAGTTTTTTAAAATAAAATCAAGAAGAGAAGGCACGTCAAGGCTACATGGTTACAGCTGGGAATGATAATCTCACAAATATGCGATGAATCTCAGGTCTTGTCTCGATATAGACCTCAGATCGGCTTCTGTATCCATTCACCGAGGTCACTCGTGTCTTCCATGTTTACAATAACCAGTGATCTATTCGAGTCATCATCATTATTCGATCGCCCTCAGGAACCGGCGAAGAGAATGAAATGGGCTGGTTGGAGGCATGGAAGAAAGTAATATGGAGTGATTACGAATGTTTAGGAGAGGTATCTTACTTAGAGGGGTCTTGTAATTGTCCAAATCAAGATTAAAGACGACATGCCTATAGCGAGTTGGATACCAACCTGGGTGTACAAGAGAATACCTAAGATGAGCAAAATACAGCTGTTTATTGCAAACAAAAGATGTTTCTCTTTTTAAATGGAATTATCTGTAGATCAGTTGTTAAGCAATTTTACTTATACTATTGGTGAAAATAGTCCGCGTACAGACGTCATCATTGCTGATTATGTGGGCGAAATTGGAGCCAAAGTTTTAAGACATGACTGAGTGAAACTTGGAAAAAGAGGTTGAGCCATGATCTTTCCCTGCGCAGTAATGTTGACGACAATAAGATGAGGGATCACGCGAAGGGAATGATTTCTCAACTTTAAGATGGGTCAGGGAAATAACGTCTATAAGTTATATGGAAACACTTTGACAGAATCATGCAAATTAGATTTTTATGATTATAATCAAAATATTATGAAAAGGCATATTCAATAAAATTGTAATTTTAATTATGAAGTTCTGTTTCTGTCTTATGACAATAGTTTTATTAGTTTTAATTTCAGGCATGACGATATAACTCAGAAGTTTATGCGTACAGATAAACGTGATGGGTCTGAGTTCTCCTAAATGCTTCATTAAATACATATACGAATTATTTGCGAACTGCTGTTTTGCAAGCCATTTGCCCCTACAGCCAAACCAGATTTCCGCCCCGTCAAATTACGTTTAGGAATTTTCATCAAAACAAGATAGCGGGTGATTATAAATAGACGGGATATTGGCTACTGGACTAATCTCACTCATTCCATCCACATGCAAGGAGGGCTAGAGAAAAACATGTAAACACCTCACATGTGTAAAATCGTAATGCCGATATTAAATTTTCCTCTTCTTATTTTTTTCTTAAAATATCCCTATCCGGTGTTTACAATCTGCAGGAATGATGTTGGTCAGCAAAGCTATTGACTGCCGATTTCAAATATTGATCTAAAGCTGTTCAACAATAATTTTGTGTGCAACAAAAGTTAAAGGGAAAACACAATTTGGAATGTCCCAAGCAAAACGATTATCTTTTAAGAGTGTCGGATGAGAAACAACTTTTAGTTTGTGAACGGACGTATAAAAATAACAACAACAAAAGACAGACAAACAAAATCCAACTTCTTGTAGTTCTCTGCGAATTTCATTTTGAAAAATATTCAATTATGTGATTGCTTCCTTGCAATTGTGGATAAGGGGGAGGAACAGGGGGCACGCAACATTATTATGCTATACTCTACTTATATACACGTGAATACAAATGTGTAACCCCAAAAAGGTGAATTCCCCTAGCCAAGTTTTACTTTTTTCTGTTTTGTTGTTGGAAGGAGAGGTGGATAGGGGCTGTTAACTGTTTGGGTGACCTATACCCAGGTCCAAGAATCCTAATTGATACATCCATGCTTTCTCTGCCGTGTCATTTCAAGAGTTATAATGTTTAATAGGCAAGATTTGTCCAGATGTATTACCAATATATAGTCGGGAGTTCAAGAAGAGTTCGATTGGATTGTACAGTAAAGAAATTGCGAAAACCATAGTCTTGATACGTAAACTATTCAATCCATCAAAAGATAATAATTTACCCGCAGTATAGTAACTACTTATATTAATAATAATCTGTGTAAAAGCTTTCAATCCGTGATCATAAATCTATAGGCTTTGTAATTTCCATATATTTCCACAATGACAGCGATAGCTTTTTCTTTCCATTAAAATAGTTGTTTCCCCTTAATGCTTCATTTACGCCCATCTTTACCGCACCTACCCTGGCGTAGCATTAGTGATAAGTGTTTTATCTGTGATACTTTGTAGACATTGCATGCTAACACTTTAATTTGATTTTGAAACGTTCATTTGAAAAATCAGACATATAGAATTGCTAATTGCTAAACAAAAGCACAAAGAAAACATGCACTATAGAAAATGGTCCCCTATTGAGAATTTATTTTAATTATCCATAATTATATTTTGATAATGATACAGTCCAAACCACCCGAGACTGATTTTATAGTTTTTACATCAGGTCTGTTTGTTTGTTTGTTTGATTGTTGTTGTTTTTTTTTTGGGGGGGGGGGTAATTGTTACAGTGATTCGTATTTGATTATTGTTCTTTAATGTTATACAATTATTTAATTCTTGTATGATTGTTGTTTTTGTAGTGTTACAAAAAATTTCGAAAATCAATAAAAATTTGGAAAATATAAAAAAAAAAATAAAAAAACACTTCAATTTGAAAGCTGACACGTGAGGATAGGAAAAGATGATACAAACGGAAATTTTAATGCATGTCAAAGATGTGGAATTGAAAGGTATTCAAGGAAAGGGAAACAAACGAGACGGGAAGTATTAAGATGTTTTGAAATGAAAGGTGAAACTTGAAAAGAGAGTTTTTTAAAGTAAGAAGAGTTGGGAGAAAATGGAAGAATAGGAAAAGATGGAGGGATATCGAGAGATTTAAAAAAAATAAAAGGAGCAAAGGGGCAATTAAAGACTAAAGTATAAAGATGATGTGAAGTGGTTTTAAAAAAATCATTAAAAGTGTGAGGAGGAAATAGAAACAATGTAGGCAAAGGAAAAAAAAGATTAATCAGAAATATCAAGACAAGGAGGACGTGGGAAGAAAAGAAGAGGGAGAATAAAATACAGGAGAGTATGAGTAGTAAATAAAACATGGATTCTCGTCACGTTGAATTTCAAACTCGAGGACCTAGACAAATAAAATACTTGACATTTTGACTGAAATTCCGACATGGTCTCAAAAGAATTGCGTGCAACTCTCAATGATCAAGGGATCAATTGTGCTCATGTTACAAAACTGAAAAGAAAAACAGAGATGTATCGAATAAATAAATGTCTCCATCAACATCAATTCAGTTTAATCAACATCATTTTGGTTTTAAAAGAAAAATGGCATGTTGTTCTTCTTTACATAAATTACGCCATTAATTTCGAAAAAAACGTCGTGAATTAATTGAATCTATTAAATCTACAAACAAACATTGTTATTGAACATCATAATCTATCTTTATAATAATACTTATGACAGGTTCTAGTATTATTAGTAAAATAATAACAATAATTTTAGACGGTGTATTATTTCAACGTTATTATCAGAATCACTATAACAACATTATATTTCTCAAACATGAAACTTAAAAAAAAAAATACAGTTTCTATATTTTGTTTGCATTGTACAGCCAATGTCGGTCTTTGTAGATTATCATGAGCATAGTTTGATGAGTGCTTCGATTGATAGTGCCATGGTGCAAAAACTTTTGCAATGAGAGGATTGATTTATTCATATGGCTATGATCCCAAACGGAAACTTAAGCGCACATCTCCATGCTCTAAAATACTGTTTTAACATCTTCAGTAGATCATGTAGAAGAGAAATATTCCCTCAGTCCGATATATTGCGAATTATGAATGGTATGAGAAGAGATTTCTTTAGTCCGGTACAGCGTAATTGGTGAACGATATAAAAGAAGAATTTTCTCAGTTTGATATTCTGCGGTTGGTAAATATAATTGTTATGGGGATTCTCTTATTCCGGTATGCTTTAATTGGTGAATTAATGAAAGGGGGTTCTCTTAGATCCGGTAAACTGTCATCAGTGAAGGATATGAGAGGATTATCGTAGTGCCGTCTATTTTGAATGATGAAAGATATGAATGTAGGCAATCAATACTTAGACGGAAGGTATCTGTCAGTACCATGGGCAGGAGGTTCTTTTATGTCATCACGAGTCCGGCGAACTAAAATGATTGTTAGCTTAAGTAATCCATATTTGGTGATGATAGACAGACGGAGAGGGAGGGAGAAAGAAAGAGAAAGAAAACACTAACGCTGCGAGGGAATAAGATTTGGAGAATTAGAGAGAGTCTAAGTAAGATTTCCCATTTGTTCAAATGTATAAAGCAACATTTTCTTGATAAATAGGATTCATATTTGCTTTAGACCAACCATGTTATCCCAAGAACGCACCACATCTGCTTCATATCACATCCTTCTCTCTCTCTCTCTCTCTTTCTCTCTCTCTCTCTTTCTTTCTTTCTTTTTCCCTCACTCCCTCCATCCCTCCTTCCCCCTCTCTCTCCCTCTCTCCTTCACTCTTTCCCCTCTCTCCCTCCCTCTTTCCCACACACTCTCCTCCCACTCTTTCCCGCTCTCTCTCTCTCTCTCGTATATTCCACGGGCAAAAGTGCCATATCCTGAATTATGCGATATTTAAGGTATCTGTTTTGACCTTAGGTTATGACCGTATCGTAGACGTCATTGAATAGTGACCGGAATTGCACCCTTTTTTCTTGAGTTTTTTTTCTTTTCTTCGTTGTATTTTGTTTCAAATAAATCTCTAGAATGTTCTACTTTTCTCCATGGAAGGTGCATAGAAAAGTGCATATTCGTACGGGGTTCTACGGACGACAAGGGTTACCAGTCTTATACACTTGTGACCACCATACCTTGAACATGCATCATCAACAAGAGAAATACAGTTTTACCAGTTGACCTAAAATGTTCTGATTGACAAGTAGTAGTGTACTGATGAAATGTTGGTTATATATTTGAACAAAACGCATTGATAGCTTATGAGAGAAAGAGAAAGAGAAAGACACATACAGACAGAGAGCGAGAGACAGAGAGAGACAGACAGAAAGAGAGAGAAAGAGAGAGAAAGAAAGAAGAAGAAGAACTAGTGTTTATTATTGAAATTGTACTATGGGCTTTATAAATAAAGTTTATTATTATCATTATCACGCTAAGGTCTGCGTTCATGTCTTTTTTTTCTCCAGCTAATGGACCCCTCTATCTTAAATATAAAGCAAAAAGCATTGCTTATTTCGTCTCAAAAAAATTTTGCATGTGTCTTTGGCGATTTTTATTCAACAGACTTCATGAGTATGTCGTGGAGGTCCTCATGTTCAACTTTTCCATTAGGAAAACCAACCGTGCATTCTAAAGAATAGCAAACATGTGCATATCTTGATAAATGCACCCTTCTGAGAGTCGTCCCACGATGAAAATCCATGATCTTCCGTCGAAAACTGTTCATATCCTAATGAGAGTCAAGTATCATGGCATGATAAGAGGTCCGTAATCTGAAGTTAATCAGCGGTCATTCCTGCAGAAGGAATTTAAGTCATTGAACATATTAAAGGATATTAAACCATCAAGTAATAGAGGATCGTGATGCTTATTACAACAAACAAGTTTAGTCCTGATGCGAGGCCATGTTGCGCCAAAATAAATTGTGAAAGGATAAAGAATGTACATGTATAATTTGAGCTCAATGATTGCCTGGGAATGGCAAAGGTTAATGGCTTCGATTATGATTCAAGATATAAAGTATCATGATGTAACGAAGATACGTCGTTTGCAATTCAGAAATACACCTCACCAGAGAGACAGGTTTATTGTTACGTCTCGATAATGTTGAACTCATAATTACAACATTAATGACATTATTTATTTGCCAGCAGCTCACCACGGCTTTGTCTTGGTATGAGACCTTTTTTTCGAGATTTCGCCCAGTTTAATAAAACTCATGATATGTGCAGCCTTTGTCTTAACAATTTCAAAAATTTCTTTCTTGAAAATTAATTCTATAATGAGGTCTAGCCTACGATACATTTACCTCAAAATATTTTGATGTATGGAATTGTAGACTACCACTTCTACGATACTCTGAGGCCAATCAACTCACTATTGGCATCATTAATTGCAAATTTCTGCCATTATTTTTAATATGAGGACATGTTTATTGGCCACTTAATGTCAGGTTTATTATCGAAATGACTGTACTTCTCATCATCACATTTATTACAAATTTGTCTACATTTTTGACATCCAACCGGAAATTATCTGTATTTCACATTGTTTATGTACCAGTGTTTTCATGTCATATCTTACTTCATTTTGTTTTCCTCATCGAATTGTGATTCTTCTCTGTTGGTTCTCTTGTTTTTCACAATGTCTTTGATTGTGTAACTTTCTGCCTGTCTGTCTCTTTATCAGTGTCTTTCTTGTTCTCTTTCTCTTTTACTCTCTCTATCTCTAATTTTAGAGATCCAAGATCACTATTTTGTCTGCATATCTGAACCCCCCCCCCTCTCTTTCTCTCTCTCTCTATCTCCCATTCGGTCTCTGCCCAATTCTCTACTTTGTCTGTCTGTCTGTCACTCTCTCTCTCACACTCTCACGTTCCCTGTCTCCCACTCTCTCCCTCTCACACCATCATCCTAACCGGTGTGTTTAACCACAAGGGAGTCAGCACCTAGAAAGCCTTTCAAGAGGTCGTTACACCGACAGAAGCGGGAGATAGTAATTGCTATCATCTTGTATTTGTTTGAATCATGCCGATGTCATTATTTCAAGTTGCTCATCTGCTCTTCATTGTCGGATGACAACAACACTTTATGTCCCCAGGCAACCCAGATACAAGGAAGGATGAGCGAAGAACATGGGTTGATAGTGATGGAGAGGGGGGAAGAGAGATAAGGACAGACAGACAGACAGAAAAAATAGAGAACAGAAACAGTAAAAAAAAAAATGGACACATATAGAAGGAAAGCAGGAGTCTGGTAAAAGAAAATGAGAAAGAGAATGAGAGGGGGAAAGAGTATGTGAGATAGAGAAAGAGATAGATAAAGAGGGAGAGAGAGAGAGAGATACAATAGATGGAGAAAAGAGACAGGACCAGATAGAATGGATGTAATGGGGGACTGTTTATAAACTGTTTACCCTTTGACGGTGGTTTCTCACTTTAGCGGCTCCCGTGTGTTTCGGAATATTACGAGAACGACGATGTTAACGACAAAAAGCTTTTAGATGATGATTTAACACCCGGACTTCACAATCATGATGCATGCATAAAAACATATTTCACGATTCTATCAATTTAAAATTGTTTTGTTTTAGGATCATTTTCAATTGTTAGGTGAGGCACCCTGGTAGTCCAAATCGGTTATTGGTCAAACAATCGTGACTAAAAAACAAAATAATTTTCCACCTCTAACCTGTGAAAATTGCCCTAAAAATGAAAGTGATTTCGCAGTCATGTTTTTAGGGAACCCTGCATGTGCCACAAACCCCGGACAACTACTGACCGGACAACTAGCTAGCCCTGGGACAGTTACCTCACCCACAACTTCCCTCGAAATCTACCCCCTAAGAAGTGGGTTGTACAAGTAGGAAAATTGTCGTGGAAAGTTCCTTTAAATGTAGCTGGTTGTCCAATAGCTAGCTGCCCGGGGAATAGTTGTCCGGGTGTTAATTTTCGGGCTTAAATTCCGGGTGTAATTGTCCTCATACGGTCATGGAAAACTTCTGATCCCGAAGTGTCGTCTAAACAATACAATATATACCATTACTGCCTCGTCTGTTTACGTGAAGACGTTCATTTTAAATAGAAACGGATTGACAGATGTTTGTCAATAAATACAAGCAATGCAGACCGACATTCGAAAAAGCATTATTTCACGAATCGTTTATCCAATCAACTGAAATTGCCCAATCACTTCTCCCTCTCTCTCTCTCTCTCCCTCTCTCTCTCTCTCTCCCCTCTCCCCTCTTTCTTTTGCTCTCTCTTTCTCCTCTCCCCCTCTCTCAATATACCTATCTATCTATTTATCTATCCATCTATCCATTTTCGGGTCCCTCTTAGTTTCACCGAATCTCAATATTGGAGAAGTTGATATTAGTTTTTAATTGAATTGCTTTTCGTCAACTCGAGAGTCATTTAATTTAATCTAGTTTGATTAATGGCTAACATGAATTAGGTTCACGCTGTTCAATTACCCAAACCCCTATTACTATCCTCACTAGTGCATATCCCACAACCTTTGGCTGGATCGAGGCGTGGGTTGGGTGTCTATACCGCCCCACTTTTAGTATAATGGATTAGAATCATTACATTAAAGTATTTCTCTTTTCAATGCCAATCAATACACTTTTCATTGGACGGTTATCATTTTGAATTCCATGATCATATTTGAACCTAATGTAGAATTTAGAATGTTTAATGTGCACTAATCACAAATCTCTACATGTCATCGATGATCTCCCTCAATGTTTCTGTAATCTGTTTTTACCTAATCTCTCATTTTCAGTTTTACTGGTTAATACTTTATTTCTATCTTACAGGTATAACCATTATTTCACAAATGGACCTTTTAATATTATAATCCTTTATAAATTCAATTCGTTTCAGCCTTGAGATTCTATTTTCAATGTTTTTTTTAAATCGTTAGTCAGTAAATCCGATCAGAATCTATTCGATAAAACGTGCGTTCTAAGCGATGAAAGCTGGCCATGCTGGTGACAAAATAGTTAGTCGACAGAATTTACATACTATGTGGCCATCGCTTCCACTTCGTAAGCATGCTAGCTTGGGGCTATAGCTTGCAAAACAAGTGCCTATACTGATACCCAGTAACGCTTTTAAGTCAGTATATATATAGATATATATATATATATATAGAATAAAAAAGCAGGTGATTGATTGACTAGAATCGATCACCATTTTATATGCATTAAAGGCTGAATAGGAAGGTGGATCTTTCGTGATGTGGCGCGTGATTGTGCACGTGACCAAGAAAGATGGGACAACAACCTGCTCTGTGAAAACACCTGATCCATCAATCACCTTTCTCCTCAATTTTCTGGTCGAATTATTTCTTCTTTTAGTTTTTGTTTGTCGGTGGGGGGGGGGGGTGGAGATGAAAACTTAATTTGGTAGCGCTTTTATATTAGAGATAGGGCTATACTACACAAGGGCTATATGTGTGTGAACAATTTAGATGTGTATTTTGCTATATATACAACTGAACATTCTTTAATACAAAAATGGTAATGTTACACTTCATTTATAAGGAGTCTTTTCATAGAGTCGTAGCGCATGGCAGAAAATACTATAAAATACAATATGAGTTAATTATGAAATTACCAAAGATCTGTCATATTCTCATCGTTATACATAAGTTATCAATAACATTAAACGCAATTTCTGATAAGCCGCTTTTACTCGGAATGACCCGAATCATGTGTGAACCTTCATGGCGTTTTATTGGTAGCTCAGATAGATCACGTGCTGAGAGTCCAATGCGTGACGGTGGCGCCATGCAGTGAGTTACATCAGGTAGTGGTTTCGCGTTACGCGTTTACCGATGCCTGCTTGTATATGCTACTGGACTATTGCTCTTTAGTACTAGTTTTATATGCGCTGAAATAAAATTCATTAAAAAAATATAATTTATCTTACTTGTCCCTATTCTGTATATTTTCTGTCCATCTACCTAATACATTTTTTTTCTTCATAAAAATGTAATTTTAGTGTGGTATCTTTACCAAAACATGTATTTATCAGCATCAGGACCAGACCAAGTGTTTTTAAGCATTTAAAGCAAGATTTGTGGTATATGTTACATTTATGCGCTCGTTTATATAGTATGAAAATGGAGTGTCTACTAGAGAAGATGAATTAGAATTCTCTCATATCGTTCAAATGTAATAAAGCTCTGTGATTGTCTGTCTCTCCCTCTCTCAATCCTACAAATCTCAATCGCCCGTCATCATCAGCTTGGTCGTGTTATGTTCGGTCGAGAAGACCCAAGATCATTAGAAACTCGTAATTACATGTTCTTGCCCGCCCCGTAAAAGATCAGACGAAGCAAGTATATTACAAGCTCGTCTATAAACACAATCAGTGTAGGGATGACGCAGGAATGGATGGATGAAGGATGAGGAGAGGGAGATTGATTGAGGATGGGAGTCTGGATGGAGATGATGATGGTGAGAGATGACGATGGTCAGAGCAAAATAGAGTTGTCGTACGACCCCTGTGTAATCCGTGTTGTTTATTAGATACGAAAGTATGATCGACCGATGGGTAACCGATGATCGAGGCACCGTAAATATCGATAAATCCCTACAAGGGTTGGCATACGTGAAGAGAATACAAAGTTGGTAAACATGTTTATCATTAGTTTAGATGTATAGATGGAAAGTGAATAATTGCACTGCACCGGCATGACCATGTCTGTCACGAATTGATCCTCCCGTATACAGTTGGCATACACGGCTGTAGTAAATTCAAAACAACGTGCAAAACATGTTTAACTTAACATAATCAGGAGATGTGAGTTGATGCAATTTTGAAAATGGTTAGTGATGAGTTGTGGAGAGAGATAACGATCGAAAGAAATGGTTGAGTGTGAGATTGGTTAGTCCAGTTGTCTAGCTTGACCCGGCTTTGAACTCTACTAATATGATCTTCTTTCGAATATTGAATGTCTGTTCCAGACGGAAGTAACTCGGTAACACGTCTGCAAGAATCGTGGTTAAGAACGCAACAGATCTCACACAACTCCCACACATACTGCACATGGTTCAATAGTTGAAATGATTGATGTCGAGTTGTTGAAAGAAAGAAAATAGGCTTGTGGACCCTATGGAAAACAATCTTCTTGCTGATCACGACGCCACATCCAACAACTGGAAATTATATAAATAAATAAAATAAATGAACAAAAATAAACCCACTGCAGTGGTTCCGATACCCCACATTAATGATGAAAATGAACGTGGGATGATGAGCATGATGAGACATGAGGTTTACAATCTTACACGTAGCTTCAGTCCATGATAGCATGTTAGGTATCAAATCGGTAATAGAACCCTGACTCATTTGATGATTTAGTGTAAACGAGAGGGGAGGATTGTACAGTTGAACTTTTTGAGGATCATCTACGACTGATGTTTAACAGTGGTCTCGACCGGTCGTCTCAGCTATTAAGTCGGATGGCTGATTACCTATTCATCCTACTTTGGTACCTTTGATTTTTAGGGTAGCCTGATATTATGTTTTTGCAATAGTTAAAAGGGGAAAGAAAATCTTTTTTCCCCTTCCTTTTAGCAATTTGTTTCCTTTAAATTTATATATAAGAACGTAAAGATGCCTTGATATTACAGGTGCGTAACTCTAATACTCCTGCTAGTGAGAGTGGTTGAAGTCCTATGAAGAATTTTGGAAAGCACCCAAAACTTCAGAGTTTTTTTCCAGACATGTTAGAGTTGATATCTGGCAAAATGCTCACAATTAGAAGTTAATGTTAGCATAAGTGCATGGTGTTTGATAACAATTATTTCGATGACCCTGATCTAAATTACATTTGTTTCTTTATCTATCTAAGCAGATTCCAAGTTTAATAAGCAGCTTTTAAACGGTATCTATTTACAAAAGATGAACATGGAAAACACTTCGTGTAACTCTTCACTGTGGTTATTGCCATTATTGCAACTATCATGATGATGCACAGCCACATGAGTATGACGACGCAACATCTCCTGAAAGCATGTTAACTGATGCAAGGGTGATATAAATACTGTTCATTCTTGACAGAAATAGAAAGTGTGAGAGGGAGGCTCGTGGCGCCGCTTATGTGCTTACGATGTAGTGTATAGCTCAATTATAAGCAGATCATAAATAATGAGGCACCATTAATGTTTGGACCGTGTGGGGCATTGCTAGAACATTAAGAATGGTCCTGTTCATAAGGCAACATTAACAATGGGTTGATCAGTACAAATCTGCTCGCAATTCTGTCGACAAGAAGAAACAACATATTCCAACGAGGAAGAATGCAATTTACAGAGGAGAATAGAATAAGCTCTTAATTTTCAAATTGTGCTGATAATAAAAATGAGTTAATTTGCCGACACAAAATTTAGAGAGAGAGAGAGAGAGAGAGTAAAATGTCACTGATCACATCACCTACAACTCGCTACATGCACCTTCACAAGATTTTACCACGTATCTATACTAGAGGGTGTCTAAGGAAGATAAATTCGTGACTGAATATCGATATCACTGGCGTTTCGTCTTTTTTTATTCACGTCCATACTTATTGTTATACGGATTTATGAAATAATTCACAATCTAATATCAATTTGAGTTATTTCATAATTTTATGACTGGGGGTGTTTCACAAAGCTTGTCATCAGTGACAAATTACAGTTTTTGATATAAGCTAGTGAAATCCTTGCTTCTGATTGGTTATCAGCAGATTTGTCACTGATTTCGATTTGGGATAGGCTTTCTTACTATTCAGTCGGACGTATGCTAGCCTCTCATCAAAGCGTACGGGGTGACGAAACAAAAAAGGATTAGGTGTATGGCCAGAATGTCATGCATGTATGTAGGTGATTCAGTGAGAGAACGTCAACCATGACACACTTTGGAACGGACATACATACGTGTAGGTATGATGACATGAAAACAACATGTAATGGAGAGATTCAAAGATACCGTTCGATGTTATTTAAGACCCCATCATTTTAAAGAGCATGCGAGGAGACTAAGGATTGAGGTAAAGAAGGGACATCTACTAATACTATCCCATGGTGTGATGGGTACTTGGTTTGCATCGAGATTCAAAGCCAACTGTGAGTTCACCCCAAAAGATGTTTAAAAACTGACAATACCGGTAACATTCCTTTCATAGTTGAACTTTTGCTTAAGTATGTTGGCCCTTTCAATCCTGGTATTTTCTTTATACATATGTGGGCGTATGGACTCCAATTATATTGACGTCAAAGTAATCATTCTATTTTTGTTCCGGATAATACTTTATGCTCATTATGCTTAGGTATGTGTTTTTTTCAGTCTTAGTTATTTCAAGACGAGTGCCTTCATGGGCATTTCTAATAGGGAGAAAGAAGTTACCTCTTGGAAAATAATTCAGAGCAAATTTGAATCGACACCACTTTCCATTTAAAGCGGTCTCACGACGCCCCTGTATGTCTTTGTATGGTATATTACTACATTTACATATTCTATTATCATAATTGCACACACAGTTCCTTTATGCGAGATAGAGACATAGTTGCTAACATGAAGCAGACGCCACCCCTTCTGATCCCCTCCAGGTATAGTACGTGACAATGGCGTAGCATGAGTCAATTTACGGAAGAGGGGGGAGGAGGCAATATTTTATTCCCCTACGAACGAACACGACGAAGCGCGTGAAGTAAGGAGAGAGGGGGAGAGTCCAGGATGGAGGAATTTATAATTTTCCTTTTCTCCGTTTTTGTTTTTTGTTTTTGTTTTTCTCAATGCGATTGGTGGCACAAGTGCCCCGAGCCGCCCCTCTCCCCGGCGCTACGCCATTGCTACCTGCCCATCTTGAAGACATGACGCGGATGAAATACTACCTGCAGAAGAAAAGCACGATAACAAGCTTGTCTGTCGTTAGGAGTGGATGGTTGAAATGCCGGTATGATTGCTTGCTTGTTACAGTGTGAATACGATTAACATCCCCTATCATGCATTATGTTGTACACGAAGTTTAATTATGCATAACTTCATGCAACTTTATTATTTTCCAGATGTGTTCTAATAGGGGACAACGAATTTCGCCTGCACAATTAACATAATCATTTTCAACAATTGTAATAATTATTGTAATTCATGCACATGCCATGTAGAAAATACCCATTGTGGATATTGGAGTTACATTATGCTAACCTTTAAATCACATTGTTAATCAGAACATGCAGAAGGTTAATGATAATATGCTGATGCTACTATTACTACTACTACTACTACTACTACTACTACTACTACTACTACTACTATAATTCTGACTATGAATATAAGAGTAATGAGTAAAGTTAAAGACAGTAATCTCATTAAATAGCCTACTTCTTTTTTCATCGATCAACGTGAGAAGATCAATGACCATTACGCGGTCAAGGATGACAAGGATGATTGAAATATTAAAGAGTTATCTACTCATCTTCAAACCCATTCTAATTGAAGAAACATCAAGATGACCGTCACCGACGTAACCTTGACCACTATATCTTTCAGAATAATCACTCAACCGTTAACCATCTTTAAACCATGCTTTCGTCATTTTCCACTCCACTGAATGCATCTGGAAACCCGCCAAAATGACTCCACCCTCTTAGATCATCACTTCGTAACTATTTTGTGTTCCTCCTTATCGTGGACTTCATTAGACACGGGTAAATCACAACTGTCCCGTCCTTGCATACACGCTGACCACAAGCAGATGTTTTCTTACCCATTCACCTGACGTCACAATGATATCGACTTGTGACGTCATCTCTTCTGGTTATCAATTCTCCGGTAAATGTATTTTGAATGTTTAAATGTTGGTAGACTAGGAAAATGTCTATAAACTGGCTGAGAAATCTAGCCTTCAGTGTCAACTACCATTTATTATGATTTGGGTTGATTTGAAAATAGATCGAAATCAGGAGTTGGTATTTCAGACGTTCTCTTATTGAAAACTACTCTCTCGAAAAATACCTAGACCCACTTTTTTGTACTCGAACGAGTAAATTTGCCCCCAAAATATTGTCAATTTGTTTTACATATATCAAGAACGATGTCGTTTTCACACAAAAAAAGGCGGTCGTGTCATTTCTGACAAATCAAATATTATGCCTGCGAACCCATTAAATCGAAGTTCGAGATGCTTTGCATGAAAGATGACAATTTAAGGCTTGCAAAGAATTTCTTAAATCAGACAGATATTAAATATTTCAGTCGTGTTTGCAATTACACGTATCTTGAAGTAAAGATTTTTAAACATGATGTTGTTCCTCGTTCCGTTTATCGTATTGTGTATTCAGGCACTTTCGCAGTTAAGAGTGCTTCGCAGACATTTAGGACCTCCAGCCATACCACAATTTCGTCCTGCCCTTGTTTTATCGATCTCTCTGTTCAGTTTTCTAGATTCATTCTTCAATCTCCAGTGCCGACAATCCATTCTCGTATATCTTCCATTTCCTTCCCTTTCTTTATTCTCATTCTCTTAGCCATTCCATATTATCTTTTTTCGTTTCCACAAATCTCTTCATAAGTTTTGTTATCGGTCATCTTAATGGTTTAGGGTTTATTCATATTCTTCTTTTTGTTCATCATCATCCTTCTCACCATCATCATCATCATCATCATCATCATCATCATCATCCTTCTCACCAGCACCATCATCATCATCATCAACATCATATTCTTCTTCTTCTTCATCATCATCATCATCATCATCATCATCATCATCATCTTCTTCTTCTTCTTCATCATCATCATCATCATCATCATCATCATCTTCTTCTTCTTCTTCTTCTTTATCATCTTCTTCATCATCGTCATCATCATCCTTCTCATCATCACCATCATCATCATCATCATCTTCTTCTTCTTCATCTTCATCATCTTCATCTTCATCATCATCATCATCATACTTGCTGTCAGTGCTTGTTAAACGATTTTCTCAAGAAAACTCACGATATTTGGCATCAACCACACATAATGTCATGCATGCTTTCTCAATAGCGTGGCACAAAATATTCAAAACAGCTTCAGACCATGGACTACTAGTCCATGATCAGACTCTGCCCCAGACAATGATTTTAAACGGGTGGCTGCCTATCTCGGTTGTACAAATACTTGGAAAGAAATTGGCTACCGAGATCGTGTTTGAAGTTCGTGTGAAAACGAAAAATAAGTCTGAATGGAAATGTTGGATCGCATTATGCACTTCACCGGGCTCTACAGTAAATAACATCGGTGGACATCAAACGAAAAAAATCCTTCTCAACTCTTCGAATTAATCTGGACAGTATTTTGGAAGAGGATCTGTTTATTTTGCTATATCCTGTAGCATGTTTCATATTCAGCCGGGTGAAATCTTACGAGATATCAAAAGTATTCCAATCCGAAAAAATATCATACAGTATTTCTCTCTCTCTCTCTCTCTCTCTCTCTCTGGAATGAGAGAGAAAATCGAAGATACATGGATTACCATCTTATCCATTTCTGTTACATCTTACTCCAATAAATGAACAGTAACTGATATACACGGGACAGAGAGAGAGAGAGAGTTGTGGGTAGGGGGAAACACAAGGAACAACTTTGAAGAGGGAAAGTGTGTTGGGAGATGGATATGGAGGAGGAGAGAATGAGTAATGAGGAGAAAGAGACAGATGCCTCAACTAATGTAATCACTTATGGATTTATATTGATGAGCGAACATTTGTGGTAGAAGGATTCAAATGAATGTCACCCTGGTGTAGACGCTTCATAATAATGATGATGCACAATTATAGTTATATGTCCGTATGTAACAATATCTTATTGCCATTAAATCTTTGTTATTGAAACATTTTTATTATGTTTTATTGAGCCGAGCTCATATCTTCAACCCAGCTCATATCTTCATATTCTTCTTTATCATCATCATTACTATCTTCTTCTTTTTCTCCTCCTTTGTCTTCTTCTTCTTCTTCTTCTTCTTCTTCTTCTTCTTCTTCTTCTTCTTCTTCTTCTTCTTCTTTTTCTTCTTCTTCTACCCCTCTCTCTCTCTCTCTCTCTCTCTCTATTTCTATGTGTCTGTTTCTCTCGTTCTCTCTCCTTGTTCTCTGTACTATACATAAATACATGCATACTATTCTTGTTGCCTTATAATAGTTATAATCCTATATTATAAATAAGTTTGATATGACAGACTTGGAAATAAAAGATCTTTTTCTGAATCTGAATATAACATTGATAGGGACGTCAATGTACAATATTATGAACACTTGTAATACGCCAATGACCGAGACGAAGTGAAGCTGGTGAATACACGGGCATGTATAGTGTAACAGTAAATATGCAGTCTGAGACAGATTACAAAGGTTTATGGGAATATATTCAAGAGTCTTTATACAGAAAATTATCCTTTGCAGATGTAGAAGCCTTATGCTATGTCGAATGCATGTTGTCCGGACTGTGTATAAGATAGTGAAGACCATAGTGCAAGTTAAGAAACTATAATAGTACCATTAACCAACCCCATCTCAGGCCTCTCCGAACAGAACCACCATCCTCCTCAACTCTCTCATGAATCTACATCACTGGATGGGACACTACCGTTGTCGTGGCGACCCAGACTACATGCTCCGTTGCTATAGCAACCATGCGCTCGATATGAACATTTGAGATAGATGCTAAGAGATTAAATGACATGCTTCATGTTCTTTATTTATAGTACTTGTCAAAAGCTTGAGAGAGAACATATCCTTCATTCATTTCTTCCATGAAAATGCCTCCCGGATTTCACTTTGTGAATTTGTTTTGTTTGTTTGTTTTTCTTTAAGGATTCACTCCATAGATAAATCAATATTATGATATGGAATGGTTGGACAAGAACCCTGTTAAAGGCGAAATTGATCACGAAAGGTAATTTAACAACCTTGTATTGATTATGAGAACTGATGGTTGATTCCATTTAGTATCTCATGACTGCTATTTTCTGTTTTGTTTGCCCGACTCGAATGCTACACTCATTTTGATTTTGTAACATTATGTAAGGTCAAATAAAATGGCTTTCACTCAATTTGTATTGACAAAGACCTTATGACCTAGCTATACAGGAGGGATATCCTTACCTTTGAAACAATCAAAATGATTACAATTTTTTGAACATATAGATCAAATAAATAAATCAAATAAATCAAATAAGGTTCGTCTTCGTCACCCCCCTCCCTCTCTCTCTCTCTCTCTCTCTCTGTCTCTCTCTCGTCAATCTCCTATCCTGGATGAGTCCGTTTAAACCCGTTTCTGCATAATAGCAGAACTGAAGAAGATAATTAGATAAGGTTTCATTATGTGCGAAATAAAGAGGATTTCTCATCTTACAAATCAAATTTGCAATCGAACACGACTTCGTAGATTACCTCTGAAGAGATTTGCCGCCCGGCCAGGTGTATAACTGCTACAACCTCAAGATTTTTAGGTGTCAACAAAAAAATCTTCCCATCTCAAAATTGAGTCATACATCATGTCCATGCATAATCAGTCGTATGTTGAGAGGCTCAGGGGCGTTAACCTTGTGTTAAATGATATCAGCTAACGCCCTTCTGGCCCGGACCAGATTGTCACACGAGTAGGGCTGAAGGCGCGAAGAAACCGACGCAGGAAACAGGTCAGAGTAACAAATCTTCAAATCTGGACATTTGGAAAGAAGTAAATTGCCCCTCGATTAAGCCATTTGACCGCGTTTAAGTGTTGATTCCCAAAGCTTTAGGCGACGCAACCAGTTAACAAAACCTTTCTAATGCGTTGTCACCCTGCGGATTTGAGAGGCAAAGGAAGGTGTTGCGGTTAACAGAAATTCAAAAGTAATCTGCAAGGGAAAATGGGTGTTGCTCTACCGTGATATTATTAATGTCAATAAGCTTATGATCATAAAAATGATAGCACTTTTATGAAGAAATTATGTTATGTGTCAATTTTCGGTCGTTGAGTTAATCAGCTTAGGAAAATGGTCCAGTAATACAAGAAAAATATTTAAAAACTTTCTCTGACAGACAATGAAATTACAAAGTTATGACCTTTTTATCCGATCCAAAAGAGTAATATTCTGTTCATGAAGTTTTATAATAAAATGTTTAGTTGATGTTTAGTCCCTATTGCTTGCGCAGCTTCTTCGATCACTGTAACATGTCAAGACATTTTAGTCGGCTTGCTCAAGTTGAGTCTGTTGAAGTGGTTGTCGGTGTTCTCATTTACATAATTAACAAAACATGATTCATATCATCACTGATATCAATGAAATGAATTCATCCTAACATTATAAATATCATATCTCATTAAATCAGTATCTCGTATATTATGTGGATGCGACGTGCTTGCGCGACTTTATCCCCAAATGATGCCATAAATTGCAATACTAGCGCACGTATCTTTATCTCTGTCTCTGTCTCTCTGTCTCTTTGTCTCTCTCTCTCTGTCTCTCTCTCTCTCTCTCACACACACACACTCTCTCTCT
This sequence comes from Mesocentrotus franciscanus, assembly GCA_037976565.1. Lineage (NCBI taxonomy): Eukaryota > Metazoa > Echinodermata > Echinoidea > Camarodonta > Strongylocentrotidae > Mesocentrotus > Mesocentrotus franciscanus. Next base: position 7,802,761 of record CP137676.1, read on the forward strand.
CTCTCTCTCTCTCTCTCTCTTTCTCTCATTTTCCCCCTCTCCGTCTCTTTCTCCCTACCTCTGTCTCATGTCTCTATGTCTGTCTCTCTTTTATGCCTATAGAATAAAAACATCCAGGGCTTGCATCCCTAGAGATAGCAACACGACTCCTCGAGAGAAATTCTTGACTTCGATCGCGCCACCCAATATCTTAATTCCCAAGTTATATTTCCATTTCTTCTTCTGATAAAGGCTTTTGAGCTCATCCCCATTTTCTCGATGGGTGATTTTATTCCTGGTCCAGATATCCAGGGCATTGAGAGACAGAGTCACGATGACAGGTCTCTATGGGAATATCATGGTGTGATCAAGTGCAGGAAAAGTATAGTCGAATCAAGTTAATTTCATCAACCCAATTCAAATAGTTTTTTTGAAGAGGAACTATTTCACTTGAGAAAATACGTGTTGAAAATCGGTCTGTCTCTTCTCTCCATCACTCTCTCTCTCTCTCTTTTCCAAAAGTGTCATTTGCACCTTTACTCTCGTCCCTTTCTTTCTTTTCCCCTTTCAATCTCCTTGTCTTGTCGTAAACATCCTCACATACTATAATACCAATCCCCCTCCCTCTCTCTCTCCTTCTCTCTTTCTCTCTGTCTCTCTCTGTCTCTCTTTCTCTCTCTCTGTTTGTCTCTCTTTCTCTTTCTCTCTCTCTCTATGTGTCTCTTTTCTCTCACTCTTTCTCTCTTTATCTCCTTTCCTCCATCTTTTCGGAATATCTCTGCAACAGCGAAATACACTCTAAGAACCATGTCATTATCTTCCACTCTCTCTTTATCATTCTTTCTTTCCACAAACACAATTATGTTCTATACATTTGTTTGTTCCTAACCCCATCTCTCTATCTCTCTCTCTATATATATATAATTATATATCTCGCTCTCTAAATCCCTCTTTCCAAATTTCTCCACAGCATCCATTCTCGTCCTTTCCTCCCACTGCGTCCCGGTCCATTTCTAGTTACCTATCACTGCCTTCCTCCATCTCCATTTCTCCTCAGACGAATCCATCATTGGTCTATAATCCAACCCTTTTCTGTAAACTACAAGTAAATCTCCAGAGTACCTTCTTGGATGCTCGATATTCTTCTTTCGATTCAGGAGTAAATAGTCTCGCCGTTTGGCATTTTCACAATGATTCTGGTCGAGTGCATGGGAGTACTTTTGTACCAGTGTAAAAGCTGGACCGGAGCTCGGACTGTTGGAGTAGGGATGAGGTAATAGGAGTTGGTGTGAGGAATGAGGGGTACATGGATGTGACATTTCAAAGCTTAGGGAGCTTGGGAGAGTGGGGCGGGGGTAATGCGGGGTAGAGTGGGGGGGGGGGGGTAAGGAATTAATGGTGCTCCAATGAGACAGGAACAGAATTTTTAAGGACTGTAAATGGTGGGGTAAGAAAGGAGGGGTATAGTGAGACATTGCAATGGAAGAGGTGTTCCCGATGGAGGAATGGAGTGGATGGTGGGACTCAATTCCTTTGATTACGTCTCAAGGTTGCGATGGAAGGATCTACTTGTATGTAAACACCTTCAAGATAACCGACAGTCTCTCTATCACGCAAGATGCCCATTCGCTTCCAACCCATCTTTGATCTGTGATATTCAAGTTTAAATTGTCAAATGAAGTTCATTGTTCTTGGTTAGATTTATCATAAATATAATTTACTAGTCAATCAATTAGAGTTTTTCACCTTACGTGTATTAAATATTTATCAAGTATTATACTTCATACATGATATCTGCTTACATAATTTAACATAAGTAGGATAGTTATTTATCATAATTGTGTTAACGTTTTTAATTCATAAACATAAAATGATATATGATGAGTACCTTCAATTTAATCCCCCATCCCCCCATCCATCATCTTATCATCTACCTGGTAGCGCCCTCAAAGTAACCAATTCAGAGCCTTGATCGATAATGCATTGCATCCTGATGATATGTGGGAGGGATGATGTGACTTTCTTTTCCCCTCCTTCTTCTCTCCTCTGATTCCCTTGGTAATCTGGATGTAGCTTATCGTTACACCGTACAATCATGATATCTGACTAGAAAGCACGTACATCACGCACACGGTCAATGGCCTGGTCATCGTCGTCGTGGCATACATCACCAGTCGTTAGTATCTCTTGCCCGACATAATGATGTGGACATTTTGAAATCGTTTCTACCTTTCGGCCTACAGGCTGGCTTGAAGTAGGTATTTGATGAATTCGTAGTCACACATCCGATTTAATCTAAGCGTTTGGTTATTATTTCATTTGCTTTGCTCATGATGTTTGTTTCCCTCCAGATTCGGTAATAGTCATATAAATAGCGGATATAAGGGGGTCTGTGCCCCTTAAAAACTAAACAAAACTTATCTGTGTGTACAGTCTACGCGTTGAGCATACTATCTTTGATTTGTAAAAGTAATTATTAGGAAATCATCTGATCATCAAAATTCTAAGTAAGAGTGTGAATAACCCTGTGATATTTGCTTAATGTGCTGATTCGGAAATGCCAAGAGACGGCACATTTTCACATTATCTTTCATACAGAAAAAACGCACATTGCTAGGACATAATCTGGTCTAATGATGTACGACGAACCATTATTTGTCTCACTCTGTAATATACGTTATTTTCAATATCACGAGATTAATTTAAATTGTAAAATTCCTGTCAGTAAAAATGAAAATGAGAAAGGTGTTATTAAAGGCAGATTTGACATATTTAAATGTCAGATAATGTGCCACTTTGGGGTGTTTTTTATCAATGTTTTGGCGCCTATATACATAAGCGTTCCATTTCGTCTTTCTTTCTCTTGCACTTTGGTTGTTTTTGTTTGTTACATCATGGGTACAACCCAACAAATTAAAATATTCAGGATCTGTTTCGCAATGTATTAGCGCAAGCTCTGAAAAAAAGATACGGTATGTAGAGCAAATCAAAGCTAGTTTGTGATATGACATTATGCTAAAATTATTCATTTCTTCATTCTCTACAATAATCAATACTATACCTTAAAGTTGAAATAATGTAACAGAAATGTTAAAGTTATGATGAAAAAGTTATAACTAATTTGATGTAATGAGAAATTCGGTTTTCTATTTAATAATCTTGAAAATTGATTCTGCATTTTGCCCCCAACTTTCCAGTATGCTACAATATTGAATGTAAAGTTTTTAAGTTAAAAATAGTCCTCTTTATGAACTCTCATAATCCCTGTATCCTCTCGAAGTCCTTTTCATAAGATGATATTGATGCTTGTGATCTCCCAGTAGGAGGTAGGATAATCTTGACATTCCGTCTTCTCTCTCTCTCTCTCTCTCTCTCCATTTCTCTCTCGCCCTCCCTCCCTCCCCCTCTTTCTTCCCCCTCTCTCTCTCTCTCTCTCTCTAAAAATGCAACATCTAGTAGGCCTAACGTTTTGCAGGAACGATAGTGCATAACGCAAAGTATAGCAGGATATTGACGAGGCTTTATATGAGACGACATGCGACAATAAAACGTGGTGACCATAGTGTGTGGCAGCGTCCTCCTTTTGTACGACCACGGATACTTCGATATTCCATCCCTCTTCTCTACCCAACCCTGGGAATCAAACATAAATCCAACGTGCATGGATGAATATATTAAATTTAGCAATTCCTATGAGGGTTCACGTCTACTTAATAATGTCTGAGCAGGGCATATTGTCTAGGGCCCGTGAACATGAATAAATGCATGGTGGGGTGGATCTGGTTAGGAGGGCGTACATTTATCGATGAATTTTTGATCACCTGATATGTGATAAATCCTGAGATAGTGATCACGTGATCTGCCCTCGAGGAGTGGCAACTGTCTATCTCGACAAGCTAGCTTTGAGGGATGCTAACCTAAATAGATGGCGTAGCTAGCCTACGGGTAGTCATGGAGCAACTACCTTGATAACTTGGGAAGTTAGGAAGTTGCCTCTTTTCTTCAAAATCATGTCATTCCTCCTATGAACTCACTATGAATTTAGATTATAGTATAAAAAGCTAATGAACAAAATTGAGATTACATTTTTACCATCAGTTATTTTGTTTGGACAAGAGAATTTAATAATTCACATTTCTCAATGTACTTGAATGCATTTCGATATACTTACAAGCACAATCATTCATCTCAAAGGCAAAATACACACAAAAAAGATGCATTTCTATGAATGCAGATGAAGATGACCCTTTTTGGTCGAGAGAGAGATGAAATGGTTTAGTTTAGTTTGGTTTGGTTTGGTTTTATTTTCCGTATATAAAAAGTGGGTATGTATATACATGTATATATCTTAAACAAGTTATAAATCAAGAACATTATTAAAAACGAATACGGTTGGATTTCTTTATTCCTGGAAATTTCCAACGTATCTTTTGCCCTTACGTCACTGGGTACGCTGATAAATTTCAGACATGAAAGAATAAAAGGGGGCGACCTGGAAAATGAAAAAGGTGGTTGGCAGGGACTTCCCCATCTTGTTTCAGTGTTTGGGAATACATGTAGATACAGGTATAAGTGAGTCAGGTAAAAGCTAGGTCACTTTGAATTTCCAAAGATCTTTCTTCATTTAGAATGTCAAATTATCCATGATTTGCAGGCATTGTCCCTATGCAGGAATGAATCATTATTTGCATGCATACCAATGTCATTGTCAAAGAGTATATACGAATTGCTGTTCAGTGCAGTATACACTTTACCAGTGTATCCAAAATGTATGAACATCCTTCTGGACCAAAACTGCCTTCAGTGATGCATAATCCCTTTCTCGAGGTTTCCCTGACTTTACAAGGTAGACTGCATTCATACAAATGCTATCTTACATTATCCAGATATCGGATGAATTAAATACTTCGGCATCAGGGGTTCTTCGAAAAGACATCCATAAATTTGAATAATTCAATCAGAATAATGAACTTTAATCATGTTTCCTGAGTGATTATAGGTTTGGTATTGTGTGATAAGCGATAAAGTCTTCCTTACTTTCAAAGTGTATTAAAAAAAATTAAAAACATGTTTTCATATTTAATGTTAACGCTATCAATACCCAAACCCTAAAGAGGGACTGCAAATAATATGGGCGACATCTCATCTTGAGAATGGCTTCATTATTCATCCAAAATTGATCGCATCTTCATGATGGGTGTATCAATGACAACTATCATCCAACTCACCGAGGTGTAAATCCAATGTTTTTTTTAAAGATAGCCCATCCACTTCATTGTACTCATGCATGAATTAATTTTTATCTGAAGTGTATATGTGTGAAAATGTGAACAGGGGTGTTTCATAAAGCTGCTCGTAAAGTTACGCATGACTTTACGAACGACTTGAATATGAAGTGCCAGATAGGATGCCCAAGTTTTTCCTGATGTTTTAACAAAGTGTGACTATATTTCCAATAACCTCAATTAAATTATGGCAAAAAATATACTTTGCATCGAAAATGTTTGTTATAATAAGAATGTTAATCTACATCTGCACATTTCAACTTTAGTTGATGCAGTTAAAAATGATTGAGCATCCCATTTGGTTTTTCATATTTGAGTCATTCGTAAAGTCATGCGTAACTTTACGAACAGCTTTATGAAACACCCCCCAGGGGTATCTTGCATTTCAAACGAATTGTGACCGATTTGTTTTGTCCCGCCGAGCTTGTAAAAATACTGGTAAAAGTTTAACATGATTACAAGAAACTTGAACTTGTATCGTCTCTTATTCTCCTCGTGGTCCTCGTCTTACTCCTCCTCCTCCTCCTCCTCCTCTTCTTCTTCTTCTTCTGCTTCTGCTTCTTCTTCTATTCCTTCTTCTTCTTCTTCTTCTTCTTCTTCTTCTTCTTCTTCTTCTTCTTCTTCTTCTTCTTTTCCTCCTTCTTCTTTTCTTTCATATTTCTTCTTGTATTATACACAGGCCTGCGTTATGATATCGCTAGTATTATAATCATCTATGTTGTCATTAATATTATAGTCGTAGATTAGGAGATTTATGCAAAAGCAGGCGTTGAACATATCCTCTTAACAAATATACATGATATTTACAGTCAAATTTCTGATAGCAAAAATGAATGTAGTGATGCAAAAGAAACTCGTTTATTATTATGGAATTCATTCACACTATGTTCACACACTCTTGGAAATATTTATGCTCTGATTGAGGGTAAAACCATGGTAAAACTATATTGACTAATATTCCCCGAGACAGATTGAATTATTTCAAAGTAGAAAGTCCCAAATGCGATTGCGTTTGTATTCACGCGTTCCTTTGACGTCGAAACTACTCGACCAAAAAAAGATATAATTATTTATGAGCTTTATGAGAAAAGCTGCTCCAAAGTTTAACGGCATTGTAAGCCGCATCCTAAGATGTTGGACGTGGGTGTGGGTTTGAGTGAATCAATGCGTCAAAAATTTTACCGCGTTCAACAAGATCGCATCGCATAAAAAACTGTTGATTTTCCTTGCTTTTTCTAAGCAGCATATTGAACTAAAAATAAAGAAGTGTTCGTGACATGTGGCTGCACTATTTAAATGTCAGTCGATGGTATTTTAGCTCTTAAATATAATAACCTTTGAGTAGTGAACTTGTTGAAAACGAGACATCATACGAAAACGAAAGAAAACAAACAAACAACAATCCCTAAATGATTTTTGAAAGGTCAAGATAATTTATTTGAAAAAGATACACTTTCGAATATGATTAATTATTTATAGTTGCAATATTGTAGGTTGGCTGATTAGCGCTATAACTTCGCCTTTTACTCCGACATTACAAGGCTTAATCGTACAATATTAATCTGAATTTTGAAGAGTTGCAACTATCAGGTTTATATAGAATATACATTTCCATTATGTTCTGTTTTGACATATTTACAATATATCCGGGACCAAAAATCAACTTCACCGTCTGAAAGACGCAACTCCGAATCGATCCACAAGGCCTGGGTCAAGCAGCCAGACCAAATAACCAACCACTATAGACCAACATTAATAAAACTTCCCCGATTAATCATGTTAATTGTATATTTTCCTTCTGATCGTATGAATTTTTTGTTCTATAGTACACAGTGAAAATAAGTTGACAGGGGCGGTGTTACGAAATGGAGATTACCCCTTGTCAGCAGGAGCGGTTCTCGAAGAATAATCGGGTGGAGGAGGGGGTATTTGGGGGCTTAGTGTTTCTTGCATTCATGTTTTACATGTGTTTCATGATTTATTTTGTTAGCCCCCCTGTAGAACCGCTACTGCTTGTCTTTTTGTGTGTGTGTCTTTTATACGATCATTATTTTACGTCCATTGAAGAAAGTGAAAGTTACTATTCCAAATGTATATACAGTGTAGCCTAACCCTGACGATAATAAAATTATATTTAAAACATCCTCTCATTAGTCACATCTCGAAATTTATTTTTTTGATTTTCTATGGAGGATAAAAGATAATGTAAACCGTGCTAAATAAATGAGCTATTTCCATGGTGGTTACAATTTTCGATAATGTGGTAACACTTAAGTTTCATTTTGGTATGTTACTCACACGCACTGCTTGCGTGGTCAGAACAACCGTTAATTTTGACACATGCCGACTGACATCCGTGTATCGTCATGGATTTTACTCGCTTAGCTTGAACAGGAATGAATTTGACACCGACTGACAGGAGTTAATTCTCATGTATTTGACTTTGCCAGCCCGAATCCACCTCGCTGTAACAGTGCTCTAATTTTATAGGGAATGCACATGGCGGTAAAGAAAGCCTGCGTGCGGTATTGCTCTAACAGTTTCCACATAATTCCCTTAGCTTCTTGATTGCTGCAGACATACTAGTTCAATATCAAGACGTCTTGAATTATATCTGAACCTGCTGTGGGACTTCTTCTATAAACAGTCTAAGTTCGAATGCAACGCTATAAACGAAATGCAAGTTCTAAAAATACACGCATGATTCTAATTGGTTAAAAGTCAAAGCTGCGTTTGATTTGCATTGTGTTCCAATGATTGCAAACTTTGCATCTATCAATGCAAGGTCGAGTATTGTTAACAGGCCCTTTACAAGCTACTTATTTCATGTTTTAGAATGTCTAGCAAAGACTTTCAAAGAGGAACATTGATAATATATTTGGCCGGATATAAAGGATTTACCCGGTAAAGAACAGTGGCCTATGAAGGAGGCACCCCTTCCCCTTCCAAAAGGAGAAAATAATTATTGTAAGCCATCCGATGCACAGTCTGTCATGCACTAATTTGTCCTTGCCATCATGGGATCGTTTAATAAGTATTAATTTAATTGCAAAATGAGCGTGTCATCATCGTATCCTGCACCAATCAGGAAAAAAATTCCACGAGGTTATGATGAGTGGAATAAATTGCATAGCTTGCAAGCGCCATGAAAGAGACTAACCCTGTAGGATAGATCTGGTAGGGCGGATTGTCTAGCGGATTGTAGACTTAAATGACCTAAATTGATAGATAACTGTTGACATGTGGATGGAATATACAGACATACCCATGCTACATCCATTGTGAAAGTGATAGAGAGAGGGAGAGAGAGAGAGAGAGAGAGAGAGAGGGAGGGAGAGAGAGAGAGAGAGGGAGAGAGAGAGAGGGGAGTACTGTGTACAATGTAAACAGAGAGGGGAGGAAAAGAGGTGTCTTTGGGAGATAATATTTTGGGGAAAGACAGGAAAATGAGTTGTTAATAATCATGTAAACATTGAGGGAAAGAATGAAGACGGATAAAAAGAGCAGATATGAATACCGAAGTTACATAGGATAATAATATTATAGGCGTATAACAGTGGGCCTACATGACTTGTATTTCAATGGAATATGAATGATGTACAAATAGAAAGAGAGAGAGAGGTAAAGAGAAAGAGAGAAAGAGAGAGCTGAAGAGAGAGAGAGAGAGAGAGAGAGAGAGGGAGAGAGAGAGACGGGGGGGGGGTAGGGTGAGGCAGTAAGAGACGGAATAAGAGTCTTAATTAATCCTCGAATTTGTCATTTATGACTCGCCCAGGATGACAATTAGGCAATGATGATGAATTTGAAATCGGGCAATAAATATCAAATCAAAAGTACTTTGGCGTACGTGTTCTGATAATGACTATTGCCATTCGGTTTGTTTACGTAAATCGAGGAAGTATCCTAGAATCAAGTGACATACCATCTTGTCACTAATATGGAAAACGCAAATAGACATAATTTGTTCCCCTTTATAGGTAAAATGCGTGAAGCGTTGTGAAATATAGTGACTGCTTTGTTAAGCATGTTATGAAAAAGTTCACTTTATTCGTAAATGAACCACGCTTGTAAGTTACAAAGTCAGACCGAAGAATGCTACAAATAAAAACATCTCGTATAAGTTTATCGAACTCTTTGATTATCTTTCCTGGAAAGGTTTTGATTTTGTTCCTTCCATAATTCATGAGTATCTTACATAAAATGGCGCCATTGTGCAATATACATGAAATATTCATGATCCCTTTCCGCTTTACACCAGGGTCCTGTTTCATAAAACTTGTTATCTATAACAACTGTCACAGATCTATAACCAATCTGCTCACAGCCAATCAAAATAATGTGAACCAAAATTAAAATGAAGAAGGCTGTATTTCTATTGTCTCTTGAAATTTATGTGCTGTGTAAAAGCATAAAATCTTGTAGAAATCAAATGGAGAATTTGAAATATCGTGAGGAAGAAAGCATGTATAGCAACCAGAGACACACCACTCTACGGTTAAAATTTATGAGCATTGGTCGGACTATAAAGTCCTGATCAGCTTTAGGAAGGCTTTTCCATTAAAGCAGCATTTCATGCGACGTGTTTGATGATCGAGTGACATTTTATTTTCATGTACTTTATAGGAACATGACGAAAATAGCTTTGTCTAGACTGTGAGTGTTTACGAGCATCGATCATTACTGTTTTCATATCTTCCGCTGATCGGAAGGATACGTTATCATTTACCGTGTATCAGTGGCGTAGCGTGGGCCAAAACATCGGGGGGGGGGCGCACTAGTGTTACTTGAATGAAACTCTATAGAATGAGAGGGCATAATAGAAGCATGCTAAACAGAATTTTTAACATCTTATTTTCCTCGTTGTCACCCCTTCCCTTTCCTTCTTTCTATCTCTTTTAAAATTGTTTTACTTGCTATTTGATAAGGAGGTGTGCCACCCCCCCCCTTCCGCCGCTACGTCAGTGTTGTAAATGATAATGCCACACAATTCTCCACACCCCATCCCCGTCATGTCCTCAATAAATCTCTGATAGGGGTAGGGAAGGGAGGGAGGAGGCAGGGCTGCAAAGTCCAGTGACCCCCGTAATAATCCCAGAATGTTGTTGTTGCTATCAAAGGAAATGAGAAACACACGTGACAAATAACTCCGACCATTTTGTTGCTTAGGGCCAGGCGTTGTACGCAAAGGGTTTTTCGTGCGCGTAAACATTCTCATCCCCGAAGTGGTAAGAGCGACTTAATTTTAGTAACAAGCAAAATAAAAAAAAAATAAAAAAAAGAGTTCAATATGATACAGCTAATGAAATGATAATAGTCCACAGTTTCATGTAGGGCCTACGATCAATATGGCGTCGTGATATCACTGGGTCTTGTAGTCACAGACTACTATAGAAACACACAGAAGACATAACAAGCCAGTGAATTGATAGTGACTGATCATACACATGATCGGCTCATTATCTGAGGATGATGATACACTGTGATCTGAATAATAATAATTTGCTCAAAGCTTAGAACCAAATTGCCCAGCATGCGTTTATGTGTCAATGAACTTGGAATATATCGGGTGCGTAAGTCAGATGTTAATGACAAACAAAAGTTATTTCATATTTCATATTAACCAAATCTTTTAATACAAAATATAAAAAAACATGTCCTGAATCTATTTTTTCCCAAATAGTTTAGAACTATTAATTTTTTCTCCAACTTCTCCGTCTCCCATCCCTCTCCCTTCTCTCTCCCCCTCTCTCTTTATCTGTCTCTAGTCTCTGTCCCTGTCTCGGCCTCCCTCCCCCCCCCTCTCTCTCTCTCTCTCTCTCTCTCTCGCTCTTTCTCCTTCTTTTTCTTTATCTCCCTATCTATCTATTAATCTCTCTCTCTCTCTCTCTACATAATAGGCCTATATCTATGTACTTCTGTCAACTTGTTGCTTGCCCGTCTCTCAGAAGATTTTATTAACTCTGATTTTGTTTCTTTGCTCGGGAGATAATTCACAATTTGATTGTGGCTTAAAGCAGGTGCACGAAAGCCACAAGAAACTGCCTTTCTATGAATATTCATTCGATTATCTAAGAGATAACTTTCCAATATGCCAATGGATGTCTGATATCTTTCAATCATTCACTTGTCTATCAGTATCTGTCTATCTATCTGCCTATCTGTCTATCTTTCTATCTGTCTATCTATCTGTCTATCTATCTATATATCTATTACCTTTTCACCCATCGATCTTTATACTCTGTACTGATATTATTTGTGGTTACCTCGCCATTAATATTTGATCTTACTCCACCTCTCTTCATATGACGACAAACTTTTTTTTTTTTTATTAAAAAGGGCTCTTCACACCAAACACGGCAAATGACGAAACAACAGATGGCTTATAATATTTCAGTAACGATTTCCATTTCATTCTCTCCCTCTCTATATTAATTTTGTTCAAGTATGTTAAATAAAATATATTTAAATTTACATGTATGAACAACCATATATAAGCAGAGTATTTTACCACTATGAAGCATCATCGACAAGAAATAGTAACTTAAACAAGTGCTATAAAAAAAAAAATCATTTCACTGCATTCGACTTGTCACAAAACATATGCACCTTGTTTAAGGCTTTTTCATGGATAACAGAATGTAGGACAGTCCATTGGTTTAACAAGAAATAAATAAGGAGACGCACAAACGGAGAGGGAAACAAATCTGAATGTCGCTCTTGTTGACGAAAACCACGAACTTTCATTGCTGTTTCGCTTTTCACTCTCTCCTGCCAGCTCTGATTACGTTTGCTATTTGCATTATATCGAAAGCAGCAATAAGAGCGACAAAAGTACACCAATTCCACACATTCTCCCGGTCAACGAACTTCTTGCATTCAATTCAAATGATACAGTAACTGTAAAAATTCGATTGAAAAGTGCTAGAATTTACATTGTCACATACAGTCGCAGTACTCATGTGGTAAAGCATAGTTTTTAGAATCAGAAGGTTCTTCATCATGCTAGCAAAACTCTCTCTTTCAGAAAATTTCGATAATCATGATATATAGCAGAAAATGAAAACAATTTGGGCTGTCACATGGTGTTATGAAAAGATTTCAATTGCAAAAATTTCTTGCCATTAAATATGATCCATAAGAAGGGATTATCTATGTTTTGTCTTCATGTCGATTAGATAATTATTGTTTTAAAAAAAAAATTACTTGGCGATAACGTTACTTAGTAATAAAGGGCACAACTATTGTTATTTTGATAATATATGATAATTCAAAAATCTAGATTGTCGACACTCTCTGTCAATATTTCACATGATTCCAAATAATTGTGTGCATTGATCTTAAATGATACAGCATTCCTTGCTCTGTTACTTCAGCCATTATACCAACAAAAACAAACAAAAAATTATCAAACCAACATCTGCTAAACCAATCAAAATTAATAATTCAATAATTAGGCAATCAATTAACTTCTATATTAAATCGAATAGTCATTTATAATAACCTCTTTATATATCCTATACCTGACTTAATCTAATCTTTTCTCTGTATAATCTCTTTACGTCTCCCCCAATCTTATCGAATTAGCACTCCCATGTGTAATGTGGTAGCTCAATTGGGCAATATTGTCGAGAAAAGTGCGACATCTCAATCTAGAAACTTTATTTTTCTGGCATTTACTGAAGGTCACGGATGTCTGCCTGGTTTGAAAAAGGAAATTTTCTTTGACATATCCACTTTTTAAGTGGTATTGTCTTTTCGTTCTTATTTCTGTGCTATATATAGGTAGTTCTCCATCTTGTGTTTGAGGAATGGATAATGGTAAATAATAATGATTTCAACAATATAGTCTAACATTTTTCCAGAAAACATTAATTTCATTTGTACATGAAATGTTAAATTTCATCGTCAAATTCGTATTGAAATTGGTTATGCCATCTGTCTTAAATTAGCGATATTCTACTTCTGGATGACATATACATTAGTCACGAGCTATGATGATATTCATCAATTAAATTGGACATTGATTTAGGTTTACACAGAATCATGATCTTAATCAGGTCTTTAAAATGTATTTTATACCAATCGGAGCATTTACTTCTTTTGCATACTTTCTTTTCTGTTTCATTTAAGACTCTTCTATTTCGTAAAAACAAACCGATAAAAAGGTAGCATCAAGCGTGAAATATATATGTCATGAATTCATGGATTCTATAATTTGTGTGGTTCTCCTCGTCAAGGCCACAATCATGTAAGTGGTTGTTCTCGTCAATGCAACAGCCAGTATACATATATATTCACCTCAACCAAAACGTCTATAGGTTGCATGCAGGCGGATGGGATCGAGGTATACATGAATTATGCAGTGAATGTTTGGTACAGCTAATGAGTTACGGTTTCATGTTGCACGAGTCCAATTAGAAACGTCCTAAATAGCTTCTGCGATAACAGGCCTACTCTAGTTTGGCTCGAGATTGGTCAAAGTTAATTTGGTTTTCTTAAAGAACTTCAAAGTCACTCGCTTTTCAACGTGGAGCGTGAAAGCAACACCATTCCACCCAAATACATGTCCAAGAAATTTGGTTTGTCATCGAATCAATTATTGGAATTGATTGCCATCGTTGCATTTTCTCCAGAAATGTTCACCAATCCTTTTCATCGTTGAAGCCCGTTCTTTTAATGGTTCTTTGTATTGCATTTAATATTTGAATTCTTTTGACAGCATATTTGTATTTTCTCTCCCACATTCTTATTCAAAAATTATAAATGATATATGCATTTATGCCGACTCAATCTTATTTGAACGGAATGGTTTTCTTTTAAAAACAATTTTCTTCATAATTTTGTCAGCCGTGTTTGTCTCCATCACCCACCTGCGCCTCCTTCTATCTCTCTCTCTCTCTCTCTCTCTGGTTTTCTTTCTCACATTCTCTATCCTTATCTCTCCAATTACCTCCATCTCGCACTATCTTCAACTCTCCATCCTTCTCTCTCTCTCTCTCTCTCTCGCCCTCTCTCTCTCGCCCTCTCTCTCTCTCTCCCCCGCTTCCTCTCTCACCCCTCCCCCTCTCTCTCTCTGTACCTATCCGTCTGCATTGTTATTTAAAGAAGCATTTTTGTGAGATGTTTATGGCGAAATTTTACGTCGCCTACTATCAAAAATACGTTTTCTGATGAAAAAATAGAATATTCATAGCTCTCAACATTATGATTTCAATACATCTCTACGTATATCATAGAAAAATCCTTCAAATCATATTCTACATATACAATGTATCATAGTCTATACTGTATTCATCGTGTACATAGAATAGTTAATTAAGTAGATCGACACTATTTTTCTTCACTAATGAAGTAATTTAATTATCCAATTAATGACAGAGGATCCGTGGCCGATGCTATTTCAGTTCACATTTTCTTTGACTATTTCTTTTTATTATGATTGAGTTAATGATAAAAGTCACGATGCAGACGTGATGATCTTGGAATCCAATTGTCTTCTTATTCACTGTAATCGACCTTCATTGCTTTAATGCTCCAGGATATTTAGTTTAGGGGCAATGTTAAAAGTGTTCAATACCTACAATAAGTAATGAAATATAAATATGCTTCTGACAGCATAAATTAAAAAAATATATTTTACTAATATTAACGAAAACAGAAAAAAATACACGTATCTCTTCGATTCCACTGTGTATATACTGAAAGGTAAGGTAGGTGTATATCCCCTCCCTTCAAAGGCCCAGGAGGAAGATTAAGACAACCTGCATCCTTGTATACAGGGATGACAAGGGTGACAATGATGACAAATCATCTTCTACTGTCCCGGGAAGAATTTATTGCCGTCGGTCCACGGTATGTTGGGGCTACTGTTTCGCCTCTCTCCCATTTATTTATTTCTGGATACGCCACGCCACTGTTTACTCACCCATCCCTTTCTTAATGGTCCTCGGGTGTTACTCCCAATTTGAAATAGTGAGTGATTTCCCGGTAAACGAGAAGGAATTTTCCTGTCACCTTTTCCTTCCATATTCTCGGAGATGAAGAGATAAATGGTCCGTGAGAAGCATAAACCTGAAGGAGTGAAGGCTAACTTCACCCAAGCTTAGAGAGCCATGGATGTAGCAAACATGTGACTCATCACACTACCTAACACTTCAAGATGTTGATAAAAGGGCACCCATCTCACTACCCACTTTCTGACGCAAGGTTAAGGGGGACAATCAGGGTTTGTTCCATCGAAATATCGGTTTGATATCCTGATATGTTTTCCATTAATAACGAAAGATAATTGGTGGTAACACAAACAGACGCGCTTTAAATTAGTTGAAGCTTTGCAGATGGGAACGCACTTAACTTTATAGTTACTCTATTAGAAATGCTAGCAGATATTATAACTTTAAATGAAAACAAATATTAAACATCATAAACGTTGAACAACTATGGAAGAATAATATGTGTTTATTAGCAAGGAAAGATTCCTTCCTAGAAGGAAATATCATACATCATGATAGCTCTTATGCTTTGGAAGGAATATGGTGAAGCGAATCAGTTAGCTATTCTAATGCGATATTGACGAACAAGAATCCACTTTTTAAATGATTTTTTTTTATTGCAGTGGAGGGCATCTGACCTTGTAAAACCGATTGCATGCATATGAGTAATGTCATTTCAGATTGAGTATACACACAGAAGTATTAAATGTCGTAAATTTTGGGGTGAAATTTGGGGTAAACTTTATAGGAAATTTTGAAAAAACATTTATTATTAAGTGATTCTGTTTATAAAATAACGACGAGCCATTATTAACACAAACTGATAGGAACTTTTAAATAAAATCTACGCGTGGAAAATTATACACAAATTAAGTACTTTGTGCAAAATATTGCCTACGTGCAGAAGTACTTTTGTAACTATTGTACACACACAAACCAAAACCTCAAATGAATCAAATTGCTATACTCGTGGGGTTTATGGTGAGTTCCTTGTATCTAGTACATGCACCTTCTTCAATGATTTATATCGTCCAGTCACTAGGGCATACTTTATGCAATAAGATGCACAATTGGTCCTTCAACCTTTCTAAGCGTCCATCACCAGGCCAATGCTTGCCCGACGTGGCTTAAGGAAGTAAGTGACAAGACTTGCATTTTTGTGAAATTCCGAAACCCCGCAGCTATTTCAAGTTTTGAAAATAGCTACATTCTGCTATAGCACCAGTAGAGGTGACCAAAATTGCATTTCGCTAAGATATAGTGGTTTTCAGTTTGGCTATTCAAAGTCATTCAGCAACCGCTATTTTCTTAAAGTGGCGTTTACTTCCTTTTCCCCCAAGTATTGCAGAACAGGATGAAGCACTCAAAATGCGCGGGAAAAGAACAGGTTGTGAGGCCCTGTGTCGTCTGCCAAGTGTTTACTCCTTTGCTACTTAACTCTACTGGGACTCTATACTTTGTATATTATGCATCCTACTTCGATGACTTTATTGGGTCAAGGAGTTTTAGGTTTTATAGACGTATGGATTCCTGTCCATTTCCAGCTCCATTGAAGTCCATATGAAATAATCTTCTTCTATATGTACATGTATTTAAACCGTTGTATTGAGACATTTTCCAGCACACTGTATATGAACTAATAAAGCGTTTGTCAGCAGCTTTAAGAAATATTCAATATTCCATGAGTAACACTCATGTTACACAATTTGACGTTAATGAATAATGACTAAAACTATATAGGAAAGAAAATAGATGAAAAGTGGACGTATTATTTTAAGAAATTGACAGTGGAATATTTTAGACTACATTTAAATTTGAATTTCAGAATCCAAACCTAAATAAAAAAAAACCTAGCTATGTCTTCGTTTTTGCCTTTACTATAAAAAAAAAAAAAAAAGCCGTTTTATTGACTAAAATAGTACTGAGAAAACACCCACATCGAATCGGTTGAAAACGCCATAAATATTACTACAAGTTGTCAGGTGAGTGCCAATTGTCGTTTTTGTAAAGAATACTCCGAATGACGTCATGCTCATAGTGATAAAAAATACGCACACAAAGTTTGCGTCGAGTCAGATAATATCCTCTAAATAGCTCCCTTATCTAATCATCATTCGTTTTGATAAATCTTTCATGCCCTTTACAACAACATATAAAATCGTTTTGGGTGGAAGAGAAATGATGAGATTGTCGTATTGATCAGTCCGACCTAATAACGATCATGCTTCTGGAATTCAGGATTCTTAGGGATGCATTTTCGATCTTCATTTCGGTTGGTTACCTACGACCTTGTCCACCTGATGTGATTATTTAGCATCGCCTGCAATGTTTCCTTACATTCTGCGCTGAATATTATTAATTCAAGGTGGTGGCGGTGGGAAGAAGCAAGATGGGAGGTGAAAGTTTTGTGCAAGTTTTATGCAAAGAAGATTGGGGTACCGAAGAGGTATGCTTCCAAAGGGTCTCTAGCTGAACTATGTTGATCTTTGTTCGCAGGATCTTTCTAATAATTTCTTAACCATTTGAGATATTCCATTTTCCATAGGATGTTTCGAATGAAATTCACATCGAATTCTTCCGGATGAATGTTATTTGTTGGATATGAGTATACCTGTAGTAACTTTTCTTAGGAAGCAACAACAAAAACCGAAGTCGAAGCTTTTGGTAGGAAAGCTTGAAATTAAAACACTTCACATTGATATCAATCACGTGGTTTGCGGGATGGTTTGGTCCTTTTATTTTAAGGGGAGATAGAAAAGAACCTCATTAAGACATTTCATAATAACAGTATAATAAATTGAACAGTCTACAAATACAAATAAGAAGAAAAAATGTAATTACGACAGCAAATCTGAGATCACAAACATAATAATGAATGTGAAGCATAATTGTTGTTACCTGCTTTGCGGTTATTACAGCTGGTTATGAAAAACCAAGATCTAGTGCTTTGCGATCTGTGCATTCGTGCTTTAACAGTGAGTAATAATGATAAGAGGAGTGGGACGAGACTAACCACACTGAATTGCCCGAGGGCGAGTTGAAGTCTGTCTAATGTTTCATGTAGCTCTCGGATTCATCTTTCCCACAGCACACCTAAAGAAAACATGCTCAAAGCTCGTCCTAGTCCCATGTATTGTAATTGTTGTCTGGTCATCGGAACCCCCGAACAGCTGCAGACAGCATTCAGCAACCAACCAAAGCGGTATCTAATCACATTAGTAGGAGAGAGTGACACACATAAAGACGATACTTCTACATCTACCATAGATCGCGGTGATGGGATTTGGTCCGTTCCTCTTTAGGCTTTGTTCTGTGGAGATGCAGGCAAATTAAATGAATGTTGATAAAACACATTACATCAGAGGAGGGATTTTATGAATTGATGAATAAATATTTCAATAAAGGTCAATTCATGCCTAGAGAAAACTGAGCTATTGGGGATTTTCCAAAAGGTTATCGGAAATAGGATATTCTTTTCGAGATGACAAAACTGTCATTCTTGTTTACCGAAACTTGACTGCCAAGAAGAGAGATATCTTAGATCTATTATATCTGATTTTTTTTTTTTTGTCTGAGGAACCACAGTGAAAATAATCATGCACACGTCATTGAATATGGGCTATCGGATGTCTTTACAGCAATTATTACCGTTTCCATGGAAACTGAGAACTTTTCTGCATTAGCTTAATCTTTGCTCTGAGGCTTGCTGGCAAGATTATTTCTTCGCTGTTGTTTGATCAATGGACGTTCAATTTCCATCCAAGAGATGGATGTTGACATCTGTATTGAATGAAAATAAAAATGCTTACTTGGAAAGATGAACCACGTGATCTTTTAAAACCCTTCACAATAAGTTCTTGTTTTTTCCTGTTCTCATTTACTTTTTTGCTACTTATGTTTGTTTTTCTTTTTTTCTTTTTTTAATGATATTCAAACTTTTTCATCAGATGTGTAGCAATACCCTTTTCATGACTACTCCTTGTTTCTTGCTTTCTCTGCTCCATGTCTCTCTCTCTCTCTCTCTCTCTCTCTCTCTCTCTCTCTCTCTCTCTTTGTTTGTCACTTATTTAAGGATATACTTATACTGTATCACTGTTTTCCTTACCCTCTCCCACTTTTATTTAGCAACCTTTGCTCTACACTCCCTGGCCTACCCTCTGTCAGTCTCTTCCACCCTGTCTCTTGCCTATGTCTGTCTGTCTCCCTGTGTCTTCCCTTCTCTCGTTCTCTCTATCTCTCTCTCTCTCTCTCTCTTTCTCTCTTTCTCTCCCTCTGCCCCTATTTCTCTTGCACTTTCTCGAAAACTACAAGTCACCCCTCTCTCTCTCTCTCTCTCTCTCTTCCGATTGCCATTCCTGCTTGAGTATGTAATTAGTTTATTTATCTCTCTATCTTCTCGATCTATCATACCTCTCTGCGAACAGCCCCTCTCTCTCTCTCTCTCTCTCTCTTTCTCTCTTTCTCTCTCTCTCCACCAATATAACACTTACGTCAAACTCCATGCTACGGCCTAATTCATGCTCACTGTTATGCAGACAGTATCTCAATATGTTGAAAAACATCTCTTTCCTTGCCCCAAGAATCGTTCTCGTTCTAGAGCTAGCGAGCTAGCTATCTAGCTTGGGGGCTAAATGGAGTGATAGAATTGTTAATGAGAATCTTCTCGCCTCTAGTCAAGATTCCTCCATTAGCCTACGCCTCTGTCTCTGAGAGGAGGCCCTGTGAAAGGTGGTATGATTTAATGCATCAAAGATTGATAAAAACCTTAATGAAAGCATGTTAATTCAGGACAGGAATTTTCAAAAGGCCATACAATCCATGGGATTTCCTTTCTTTTCGAATTGGCAGCATTTTGTGGTGATGGAAGTCATGAAAGGAAAGCCATGGGCCAAAAATATGTCTAAATGTTTAAAAGATATGGACAAACATCAATGAAGGCATTAGTAAGCAAGATTATGGGATAAGCATACTCTGATCGCAGAAATAATCGCGTCCAACGGTACGAAGACAAAACCATGTGAGTAAAAAGTAGATTGCTCATAATTGCTACAAGTGAAGTTACATAATCATGTAATTATTTCGAAGTGGCAAAAAGTAATGAGGGGAAAAAAGTACGAAGCAAAGTCTCTAATATATAGAAAAAGTGATTAGATGTTGAGAATTATGTGCCAATATAATGTCCTGTGCCAACATGATGATATGTTTGGTTTTGGAATTTGAGTACTCAATGTTTCCTTCTAGTTTAAGAATGTGTCCAGAATTATGTTAATGTACCTCTCTTGGTTATGTCGCCTTGTCTTTGGTGTAAATGTCAGTATACGCATGGTGCTTTTTGCAGCTCTTTCAAAAGAAGGGATGGCGGGGCTTGGGTGGGGAATAGGAACTGCCCACTCTTGATACTGTCCCTTGTCTTGGCGGACACTAATTGTGCTCCGCATGGTTCCCCTCAACTCAATTAGAGACGCTGTTGTATGGTTAACAGAACATTCCGATTACAACGTGCTGACAGGTACTGACGGTAATACCCTGCCTTACCACAGGGACTAGGTGAGAGTTTCTTGTATGTGTGGTTATACTCCTGTCACACCGTTAGACCAGGGAGATGATAGGCAACGGCATCTTGCCTTCTTGGGCATGGGAGGTGTAACATTTTGTTCGGTCTTTTGTCTGTCTGGATTCGTTCTAGTTGGTGGGACTGGGTGTGACCATGGACAGATCATTTACCATGTAAACAAGCGCACGGTGGGTGAGATGCTTTCTCTAATCTCATGACAAGAAATAAGAACTACCGGCAATATCCGTTTCAACATGACAAGTGTTTTATCTATAATGACTGTCCGTTTTGGTGAGCCGACATTATTTTACTCCGAGAGGTTTATTTCGTCAAATTTATATATAGGGTTGTGGTTAGGGTTGCGACTGAGTATTAGGTTAGGTTTAGTATCGGTGTAGTGTTAAAATAGGATATTTGTTAGTGTGGGAAATGACCGCGGAGGAATAGTCTCATGTGCATAATAATTATGTACAACCCGAATTTTCGTCAAATCTCTGCGCCGCTTTCTTGTGTTACGGCATGCATGGATAGGTTTTCTTATGACGTGATGTGGGACCTTGTTCGTGTAAAACAAAACAAGGGAGGGGGCGAGGAAAAGTATGAAAAGAGTGACAGCAGTGGATGACGTATGGGAAGAAACACCAACTAAAATGTTTAAACAAGAATCTTGATGAAGAGGAAGACAATCATCAAAGAGAGAACCAAGGATGATGGAGAGGGACTAATCTTTACCTACTTCATCAAATGGTCATCGATTTTTAGAAACAATTATGCGCCCTCATCAGCGAAAACTTCTGATTGTATCGTTTCCCCCATTCATGAAGATTGATCACTCTCGGTTCCTAATGATCATTATAGGAAATTACAAGCTCTCATGACTCATGAGCACTCATAGCCAACCTGAAAGGAACAAGAAAGTGGAAAATAGTCATGTACCTTCAAGTTAAATTCTAACTAAACTAAGCAACTATAAAATGGCAAAATGTGGGGTTTTTTAGATGATATTTTACTTATTCAACGATGAAAGCATTCTTCAGAAAATAAGAAGAACAGTACTGTTGAAGTTTGAGGCTAATATTACTAGGTTATGTAAATCTCCTTTCATTATGCATAATATTGTAGGTCATAGTATACTGGCTAAGTAGAACATTCTGTCGCCATACTACGAATTCAGACAGTGACCACTCGACTGGATTTACAAATCCCTTGAGCAGAACTGAGTAATACATATCGATCCATCTTAAACAAACAACTAATAAATGCGTAATGGGCAATGGAGAGCTTGAAGCCGCAACACGGATGCAACAACAACTAACATTTTGTAGGCAATTTAAGGTACTTTACTTTCGATGTTAGATACGATATTCCAACTAATGCATTCGCTTATAATAGCTTCGGTAGCATTTCTATTCGATGGTTCAGTGGTATAGAGCAGTAGTCTCGTAACCGGGAGGTCCAGGGTTTGAAACCAAGTCGATGGGCTTTTGCACTTTGGTAAGGCATTAATCCTCATTGTAAAGTCACTCGGAGATGACTTAAAGCTGTCGGTCCCCTGTACATGTAAACACATACCTTCTCAGCAGTCAGGTAAAATCAAACTATCAATAAAAAAAATATCACATAAGATACTGTCGAGAGAACTTCTTAAGTAATTGTAATGGTGAGCTCAATGTACAAGTTCTTTTTGATTTTTGATATATTTTTGAAAGGATACCTTTTCATAATTATGCATATTGTAACATTTAACTTTAAAGACGCTGCTTAGAATCGACTATACATTACAGAGTGTATCAAACACAAAGGAGAGAAGAAGAGCAATCTCACTTTAATCCGAAACCGTTTCCATAAATCTCTCTTGTTTATCACAAAGCAATGTCTAGAAGGCTATCCCAAGGGAGATGTTAGAGAAAGGTTAATGATAGCGTTCGGGTAAATCATGGACTATCATGGCATTGATCAATATCAGATTGCTTGGCTGTGTAAGCTGCCTGCTGGCTACTGTTGACCGGACCAATGCACCGATGTGAAGATATTGCAGGATATTGGAAGAGGAATCGGAGGCTAGTTCTTTAGGGATTTGTACTTCAAGGAAATTCTGTATATCGGTGCACAAGAAGCGTAGCAAGCATATAGAGCATATACGTAACATGCCCTATCCCATTCGCAAGACCCCCCCCCCAAAAAAAAAAGGACAGACACACATAAAACAATGAAAGAAAAAGAAAAAAAAGGTAGGCAACAAAAATCACCCTTTCCACTGTTCGCTGGCGCCTTTCATTGCGAGGAAATACAGGATGCCTTTTTAGGACACCCTATATAGCAACGTATGCCAACACTTCCCCTCATCTGCTGTCAAACATGAGCTGATGTTAATTTACTTCTTTAAAACAAAAATTCTTTCAATGTTTACTTTATAGACTAAATAATTGGCCTAAATCAATGTAATATATGATATAAATGAAACAAAACAGAAAAATAATAAAATAAAGGTAATAGCGGAATATTGTTGACCTAAACGTTGATACGGATAATAATTGTGTCAATATGACGCAACATTTACTCTCGTATGTGATCTGCCCCCCCTGCCAATATGAAAAAGGTGACTATCATTATTATGCCTGACACTCAACTCGACGTAGGTATGAATGGAAATTCTTGTACTTCACTGTAATATTCGAGCTTGGAGCTTTATTTTCTCTGAGTCTATACGTCTGGGATCATAAATATTTACACTTTAAGCCAGAGGATATTATGCATAATGGGTGAGGCAAGGAATGTTTCGTCGGTTGCAGAAGACGAATATTCTACCGGAGTTACACATTGAATACTCCTCACTGTAGAAAAAGATAATGTCGTAGCTTTGAGATATCAATACTATTTTGTGTTTTTATTAATTTTTTTTCTTTAACACTTTCAATGATAATTTTCGATATCTTTGTGATAGTTATACTGCTTCTAGCTTAAACAATTTCTTATAGAAAAATATATGCATATTGGCTAGTAATAAAGAGTTCAATGAAAATATGCGGTCCCATCAATTAATTACTTATTGAATCTTCAGATCTAATAAAGGTATTTGTAAAAAAAACGTTGATGTA
Source organism: Mesocentrotus franciscanus (assembly GCA_037976565.1). Taxonomy (NCBI): domain Eukaryota; kingdom Metazoa; phylum Echinodermata; class Echinoidea; order Camarodonta; family Strongylocentrotidae; genus Mesocentrotus; species Mesocentrotus franciscanus. Next base: position 7,826,669 of record CP137676.1, read on the forward strand.
GATATGGTATGTCGGTATGGTACGGTATGGTCAGCAGTAGATATCCTTGCTGAGTAAAGCACGAAATCAGAGTTAAAATGTAAAAATATCCGATAGTCATAACACAACAAACGCACAGTTTGCAAATAAAAGTAACAAAAATATAACTGATTTTTCACCACAGCATGAATCATTAGAACAGAACTTAGGTTTCATGCTACGGTTCCATAACTGAAGGTATGAAACTGTAATTGTTAAAAGTTCAACTGACAGATATTCGGCATCTTTACACAGCAAGAGACTGCCTTGGTGATGTTACTTCTATCAAAGTTCTGTTATTCATTTCACACTGCAGACTGACACGAAATATTGGACTATGTACAAAATGGAATGGTATAGTGGTCGAAGCTCGGGTCTGCATCTGCCACGATCCAGGGTTCAAAGCCGATATGACTGAGTCACGTCTTTCGGATAGAGATCGGTCTCCAGAAAGGCCCTGTAACATTTAAAAAAAGTTACGACTTATTGTGCCTTCCCCAACATAATCATCGTATCTTCTTCAATCAACTGTAACTGTACTGTATCTAGTAACTTACAATCAATTTTATGTTACATATATAGATACAATGCATGGTATATAACGTACATTAACTGCAACAAGATTGAAGATGAAATAGATTTTAATGATTTGATTTGATTTGATTTTCTTCTGCATTCATGTAAGTACACAGTTTTTCGATAACAATAATAATATGAAGTACAATAAGACATTTAGTATCTTTCTGACAATAAATCATAAATAACCAAATATATGTATATAAAAATTGATATTTTCAAAAACGAAATGATAAACTGTCATAGATACTAAATTTCCTCAAACATTATAAAATATTATAAAAGTATTTGCGGAAGAAGGACTGTCATTGTAAGCAGTTTGCTTGATAATATGACAGTCCCAGAAAAAAACTCATGAAATAGATTAACACATTTATTAAGCAGAACGGATAGGTAATTTAAAATACAAACTTTGATGATGGTGATATTGACAATGCAGATGAGGATGATGATGAGGATGATGATGAGGATGATGATGAGTATGATGATGAGGATGATGATGATGATGATGACGATGATGATTGATTGATTGTCAGTCGATTTTTATTTGACAGGACCCTGATCTGATTGACAGTCGTTCGTAAAATCAAATTACGCGCACAAACTCTATCGTTCCAGGGGATGTTTCACAAAGACTAAGATCGACTTTAAGTTGGACTTAAGTATAACAGGCCGTTCGTGCCATTGTTTGCTCTCACCATTATGATCTTTAGATAATATTTTTTCCTTCAATAATGAATTATCAACAAATGTAAGTTTTGTAGATTTTTTACCATGATTTGTACATCCCGTGAGAGACCAATGCCAGTAAATGATGAGAGAAAACAATGGCACGAACGGCCTGTTATACTTAAGTCCAACTTAAAGTCCATCTTAGTCTTTGTGAAACACCCCCTGAACACTTTAATACGCCTCATAATAAGCTAAGGGAACCTGAGTTTATATCTAATGAAGAAAGTTAAAGATTAAGCCAACCTTATAGAAAGCTTCATCATCGCCATCTTTACAAGACAAAAGTGTTTACTTCTAAACGGACTGTGATATTCAACATGAAGCCTAATCTAATAGATCTGAGCGAAAGAACGTTAACCAATTTGTCTTTAAATCTTACATGTTTTTCGTACGTAAAGCAACTATGACATAATTACCTAACCTTTTATCAAGGAAAGGGGTGAACTGAAACGAGAATATTCCAGAGAATATGTCCTTAGCAACACATTTGATGAATTATTTAAAGGATCTTCTGGCTGTAGATTCCTTGCGGATGGCTGTCTTCCGAGAGTAATTTGTGGGTAATTCTTCACCTTGGGAGTTGTCTGATGTGATGGATAACAGGATAAGTGATGAATGGGTGAGGTCTCTAGCTATACTCATCGCATGAATAAATTATCAATATCTTGCATCATCAATCGACATCAAGTATAGGAATCGAAAAGTATTTGGTCAGACGCGATGCCGTTTATACTTTCGTATTCGTGAAGGAATAGATAGGCCACTAAAGAACGATTCAAACCGCTTTAGTGTCTTCATTTGATAAACGAAATAATAATGTCTGTAATTAAACGCAACCAAACCACCCCTTGCAACGAATACCGACTTTCAGTACATTCATTATTGTCTGAAACCACAACGGCGATAAAATCATCTTTTATCATGACTAAGATCTGTTGCTTCGAGCTATATTTCCGCTTGTCCACTGTCGATTTTGCATCGAATCATAATTAAACATATTATGTACAGTATAAGTTATGTATCTCTATGGTTTGCCCTCATGCTGTCTGATGCCTGGGTAGATAACTCGGTCTGCGAACCGACATGCTCATGGCATCCATGTTATACATATACTTTCAGAAAACACATTCATTAGGCGACATTTGGAATGTCTAATCTGATTTAGATGAGTATACAGGTTTAGCAAGAGGCATATCTACATGATTGTATCCTATAATAAGCCTTCAGATTTGACCAGGGGACTGTTTCACAAAGACTAAGATCGACTTTAAGTTTGACTTAAGTATGGCAGGCCGTCTAGGCCACTGTTTGCGCTCACCATTTTGATCTATAGATAATATTTTTTCCTTCAATAATGAATTATCAAAAAATATAAATTCAGTAGATTTGAGACCATGATTTGTACGTCCCTTGAGAGACCAATGCCAGTAAACGGTGAGAGCAAACAGTGGCATGAATGGCCTGCCATAGTTAAGTCCAACTTAAAGTCAATCTTAGTCTTTGTGAAACACCCCCCTGGTAAGTTCTCGAAATGAGATTCTGTGATATGATACTAAACTAGAACATGTATATATTTTTGAAATGCAACTACATATGACAAAAATGACCATAATTCAGTCTATAATCCTATATAGGAGTGCATAGTGGATAATGTCATGCAAATCATAAGCTCATCAAAGGTATATGGAACAGATAAGTGCATTTTTAAAGGAATATTGCATTAAAAGTGCGGCGTCTGCAAATCTTGTAGTAGTAGAAAACACTCTTAATCTTGCAGATAAAATGTAAGAGGAGTAAAAGGAAACAATATCATACACAAACAAAATGGTATTAAATCTTTTCTTAATGAGCATTGGCGCATGGCCAGACCACATAAATGAAAGTGGACAGCTCCCCCTCTTTCCGCGGGATTTTAAATTTTCACTTGCCCCACCGTTCCTTACTGAAAATCCAGCATCTGCCTATAATATAAGTTTGAAGGCAAGATATTGGACATGTATTACAATGATATAAAACAACATAATGTCTTTAAACATTCTATTGTTATATTCTCATACTGACCTCAAAATATGGACTCGACGTATTTGCATGATGTGTATATAAGCGTAATGAAGTCGTGGCGTGCAGCGAATCACTGGAGCAAATGTTTGATTTTATTTTGCACACGTAAACGTTTGCATGTCTTCTGCAGTATATATCAACTGATATGAAACTACCCCCTTCTATCTCGCTCTCTCTCTCTCTCTCTCTCTCTCTCTCTCTCTCTCTCTATATATATATATATATATGTATATCTCTCTCTCTCCATAACGAGGGTATACATCCGACGTGCAACATGGAGTTTTATCTCTTCATGTAAAATGTTCAAACAATAATCTCAAAGTTCGTGGGGATTCGGTGCATCGCGTTTTATCAACGAATTAGAGTCTGCGATACATGCGCATCAATATGTTTGGGATATAGTCAGATATGGTTACAGGACACTAAGAAAATTGTTTAAAAAGTAAAGAATTTTAATTACGTATTTCGGGAGATCCGCTATTTCCATAAACAACACGAATAACAAAGGCAACATGTTTCCCTGTTAACTATCCTGGTCATTCTTAAATTCCCCCTCCGTCCCTCTCCATATCCATGTGCTTCACCTATCTATGAACTTTGGCAATCAATCATTGTTGTTCCTCAACTCTCAGTTTCTAACCTTCACCATACCTCTCCATCCCCTGATGTGTGTATTGGGTTTTTACAGACGTGTATCAATCAGATGTGATTATTTACGTCTGGGGACCGACCTTTAACGTCACCATCCGAAAGACGTGACTCAGTTTCGAACCTGCGTCCTCGGCTGAATCAGTTTGTAACTTCCACTGTTAGCTGGATTACAGGCGCACGCCACAACGCCTAGTTGATCTTCTACTCCTCTCTCATTTATTATGTAACGACTTCTAAACAGATCTGATGTATCCATCCCACAAACGACTTCTAAGCAGGATTGGTATGGCATTTACAGGAAATATATCCATAATTATTGACACTAATGTTCATTTTGACGTTGAAATTAAGCGATGCATCATTAATTGAGAGTTGTCATCCTTGACAACATGATGTTACCATAGCAACAAGTGATTCTTGAGCACTCTGCCTTCTAATTATTCGGTAATGGAGAAGATGCCGAAGGTATGAGGAAAAAAGGCAGGAGGAGGAAGACATAAAGGGAGAGAGGGAGAGAGATATTGAAAGAGAGAGAGAGAGAGAGAGAGAAGAGCAAGAGAGAGAGAGGGGGAGAGTGAGAGGATAGAGAGAAAGAAGGAGAGAGAATAAGAGAGAGAGAGGGGGAGGGGTGAGAGATATTGAGATTGAGAGAGGGAGAGAGAGAGAAAAAGAGGGAGAGAGAGAAAGAGGCGAGAGAGAGAGAGAGAGAACTTACACTAACATTAAGGATATTTTTTCAGTTCCGGTATAAACTTTTTTTCGAGAACGGTCATCAAGACGAGAAAATTTGATTATTATTGTAATACTTCTCGTCTTCACGCCGTCATGTTGGTTTTTTTTTTCAAGTATTTATTCCATCCGCTCCAGCTCGTATCCGTCTAACTTTAGAAAAGCTGAAACGCTGTCTATATTTGCTATAGAATGCACACTGTTCGCCGCATGATAATAATTGGAGAACGGGCCGTTTCATGCTTCGTCGCAAATCCAACCAATATTCGTCAAGCGAGAAATATGATATGTGCGTGCTCAGAACGAGATTTAAAGTTGTGGGTACCTATCACATCAAGACTAGTATGCGAATGGCGAAATGTATTAAAGAAACGAAAATTGTTGCACTGATAGCGAGAAGTAATCCAGTAAAAACATTGCATAGATATGAAATTATGATTGACTTTTGTAACTTCTCTTTAAATATTGCTCGTGATATGGGACTGAGATTCAAGTGTCAGAGATCAAATCACTCGGATTTAACAAACCAGTGAGCGTTGTAGCTCCAAGTGGTATGGTCCATGCTCCAAGTAATTGTGACCAAGACTATCATGACTTTCCTCTTTGAAATAATTGCTCTTGTCTGAATATCTCTTATTTTTTTAACCTCCAATACCATGCAAGTGTTATGGTATAGTCAACATTGCAAAGTGAGGTACGGGTATAGCGTGTCAAAGTAATTGAATAACTGTGTACCATGTTCAAGGTATCTATACCATTACTTTATTTTTCCCAGTAAGTGCAAAAATACAGTCATGACCATGTATTTTCAATATGACAAGACAGATCCATACACTTATATCTTCCTCGCCCCCAACAAAAATACAGATATCGATTGCTGACTTATCCTTATTCTCAATTAAATATAGTCCATAACATGCTATATTGCTGGGCCCAATTTTATCATGAAGAGAGATAGTGTTTGTTGGTTTTGTTCGACAATAAGACGGACAGAAACACAGTTAGGATGGAAGGCTCCCCCACCCACATCTATGTTGCAGTAGAATATTTCCATTTGAGCAATCGTGCATGTCTGCTGGTTATAAAGGATCATATAAGCATGACAGGTGTGAAGTTATGCCTCCGGTATGATTACTTTTCCAAATTACATTACAAATTATCATTAAACTTATCTGTCTACCGGCCTTGTTGATTCGGTCCCTCTGTCTTGACTGCTCCTAGCGATATTTAGGCAAGTCCAAGGTAAAAATAGGATACATACTTTACCAGGTATTATTGAATCAATTATATTGTGGTATTGGAAACATAAAATGACATTAAACATCATGTTTTGTTTGAAGTTTTGTCTGAATCAAGAGATAGTGTTTGTTGGTTTTGTTCGACAATAAGACGGGCAGAAAGGCTATTGGCTTTTTACAGTCATGATATATACTTAATTCTTACATATGGTTGGTAACGTATGGAACAAAATAGGTTTGACTTGCTCATGTATAATCATGACTACAGTAGACTTTATAAGGCTGATCATAAAATTCACTGTATTCAGTCAGTTTTAATTGATAAAATATCAATAATATGTTCTTGAGGACGTCATATCATAGAAAGGTGTATTTTTATACACCTTTACAATCGAACGTAACATAAATAGTCAGTTTGTCACTATGTCTCATCATGTCCATGTGTAAACTGATTGTTCTGTACCTTTCTTTCTGCAAATGGTTTCATAATAGTGTTGAATAATTTTTGTAATATAAACTAAATATAATGAGCAATTTCTATCCCTTTAAATAAAATGTACAGATTGAAATCCAAACATAATTTTTTTTTCAAAGAAGAAGAAAAGTAATTAAATAATCAAGCTAACTATGACGCAAATCTTCGACAATTAGAATTTGATGACATTTTGCACAATTACATTGTAACCGATCTTATTGATCATCAAAATAAGACCTCTATTTTTTGCCTCCCAGCGAGGCAGACAAAATGGCGGAGCATTAGGGCGAATTCTATCACATATTTCCAGCGGTACAAACATTGATGGGAGCCCGATGGTAAGATATAGGCTCGGTCTCATGATCGATTTATTTACCCGAGCAGCAATGCTTCAAATTGATTATGATGGAAGGGGTGAGAAGGTAGGGCTACGGAACGTTACTTCTTTCTCTCATGTATTCTCAGGTAGAAATAATTGCTTCTTCTTGCGAGAACTTAAAGACAATGTAAAGGTTAATTTATTCGTAGGCAATTATGTACCTCTATTTGAAATCTTTGTTTTCTACGAGAAGATTCGATGAGATCTTAATCTTTGGAGCGAGAACTAGAAGAAAATGTCAAGTTTAATCTATTCTTAACCTTTTGGAAAATAGTTTTCTTGGCGAAAGTTGAAAAATAAAACTGATTCATAGAAAAGCGTGTATTCAAACCACGGGTATCCTCGAGCTGCCGCTTCATTTCGTTAATAAAGTATGCCAGGTCGAAAATTGTCAAATGCTATGTTGCCTTAAAGATACTATGTCCCTTTTGCAGCCAACATCAAATTCTGTAGAACTTTGCAGGAATTATGAATATGTCATGTATGTCCTATCTGTAAAATTTAAACGTTAGCAGTGTCCTAATATTCAAATTATGCAAGGAAACCCGTTTACTTGCTAGACTTCACTGTCAGACACTATTGAGTGACTGACTGGCTTTTTCATCTTTGGTAATAACATACATAAAATGAGCTGTAAAGGGTACATGAGCATTTGTCTCATCAATAACCCACTTCTTGTAATGGCCAAATTTAAACTGATTGAATCTTTGCGCAGCATAAAACGTACGACCATTCGGTACAATGGTCTGAAAAATCAGACTATTACTTACTGGCTCTATAGCTCCTAAGTCGATTCGACAACTAATAGTCGTTATTTTCCCACTTAAAGCCATTTTCAACCCCCTTTTTTTAGGGAAGTTCTAAATTAGTATTGTCTTTCAAATGCCGTTGGAATTTAACCTTTTCTTTTTTTGGGCCTGCAAATGGGACATAGTACCTTTAATAGATTGATGTTTTCGCTGACTCCTACTATGTCTTTCTGTATTCCTGCTTTTTGTGTTAATCATCATCCATTTTCATTAATGATTAATAAGCTCCCCCTCCTTTCCTCCCACGCCCCCTCACCTCTCTCTCTCTCTCTCTATATATATATATATATATATATCTATATATCTATCTCTCTCTTTCTTTTTTTCTCTCTCTAACTCTCCCACAGTGTCATTATTTCCTCTTCCTCCCCCCCCCCTCTCTCTCTCTCTCTCTCTCTCTCTATCTCTCTCTCTCACTATTTCCTCTTCCTTCCCCCTCTCTCTCACCACCTCCCTCCCTTAACTCCCCCTCTCTATCTCTCTCTCTCTCTCTCTCCCTCATCTCTTTTTCTCTCATATCTCTGTTTATAAAAGTAAATAGTATTGTTAAGAGTGTGACGTAACAATGTGTTTTTCAGCTTTCTCTTCTATCTCTTATTTCTCGCCTTATCCTCATCCTCTCTTCCCATGAGATACACCCCGTCTGAAATGCATCTATCCATCCAACCATCTATCCATCTATCTATCCATCTATCTATATATCTAGGGTATTCATGATTCATCTACCTCTATCCATCTCTCTTTATATTCATGTATTCATCTATCCATCTAATGCCTATGTGTTGTCTTTTTTCACCTCTTCTGTCCCTTACTCCTCGCCTTATCTTATCCTCTCATCCCATGAGGTACACCATCGTCTGGGAGGTGGAAATACATCTATCCATCCATCTATCCATCTATCTATCTATCTATCCATATATCTATCTATCTATCTATCCATCTATCTATATATCTAGGGTATCCATAATTCATCTACCTCTATCCATCTCTCTTTATATTCATGTATTCATCTATCCATCTAATGCCTATGTGTTGTCTTTTTTCACCTCTTCCGTCTCTTACTCCTCGCCTTAACCTTATCCTCTCATCCCATGAGGTACGCCCCCGTCTGGGAGGTGGAAATACATCTATCCATCCATCTATCTATCTATCTATCTATCTATCTATCTATCCATCCATCTATCTATATATCTAGGGTATCCATAATTCATCTACCTCTATCCATCTCTCTTTATATTCATGTATTCATCTATCCATCTAATGCCTATGTGTTGTCTTTTTTCACCTCTTCTGTCCCTTACTCCTCGCCTTATCTTATCCTCTCATCCCATGAGGTACACCATCGTCTGGGAGGTGGAAATGCTGAATACTAGAATCAGAAAGGCAGGGCACTGTCGAAGAAAATACCGACCTCATATTCGTCGGTAGACGAATTAGAACGAAGTCGTGCCGATAAAGTCACAATGGCTAGCTCTCTGGATTCGATTAATGTTGTAGTGAAAAACTTTTAACAGTTTCGTACTTTGTTCTCACGAAATATACCATTTTCTCTCATGTATCTACACTCAGAATTTTGTCATTAATATGGCCTAATCACCGTTTATCGTTATCCCTATCATTAACACGATAACATCATCATCACATAATGATATGCAGGATTATCTTTATGATCCTAAAGACAATCGCCATCATCATCAATATCATTACGATCATCACCATTATCACCATCGTCATCATCATCAACATCAATAGCATCTCCATTGTCATCATCATCTCATGATTACGATCATTGTTTTCACTGCCATCAGAAGAAGAAAAGAAAAAAGATTTTTTACGACCAACTATTTCTGTCTTACAATGTGTTTTCAAAAATATTTATTTTCCGACTGCAGTCAAGAGTGATCTAAATCACATTCGCTGTCCACACTGCGTGCAGATTTTCTTGGAGTGTCGAGAAAAGTAATGTGACATAGTAATAATTTGACGAAATCTTGCTGTCCATACGCTGCCATGCAGAAGTCATATTGATCCTCCTAATACATAACACATCGTATGGACAGTGAAACAGGTTCAAATAAATTATAACACAGTCATGGAAAATCACTTTGATCACAATCTATGGCAATGATGGAAAGGGGTTCGTATTGAAAAAAGGGGTGGAGCATAATACTTATGAACATGGAGGCGAAACATGTGGCTTGCATCGATCAAGATAGCGTTTGTCTCTTTTTTTTCTTCTGTGTGTGTGTGTGTGTGCGCGCGTGTGTTGTGTGTTTTAACATCCCATGTTGAAAACATTATACAGAAACAAGATATACACAGAACATAGTTATTACACACAAAACATACATTTTCTGAAAATAGAATGTGAGGACATTCCTCAACATTCGTTGCATAAGTTCACGTGACATGGGATCATGTAAAGAGCATGCTACGTAAGTGAAGACTCCTCTCACAGTCTGCATTCCCGCGGGAGGTTGGAAGGATTTTCGAACTGGCCGACATTTTAGCGATTGCAAGGATGAATCCATAATACTTGGGATATCAAGAGACAGAGACATTTACAGGAGGGTACAGGGTCACAGACGAGGATGAGAGCGAGTGATGTTTGATCAAAACTGTACGTTCTTTCGTGAATAATATGATTAATATCAGGTTCAGATTCAGGTTCAGGTTAAGATTTCAGATTCATTCGAGTTTTATTAACATACAAATATGATATATGACGTTAGTCCAAAGACTAATGATGTTAAGTTTATTATGTAAGCCTAAACATTTAACAAAGCAGATGAACGTATCAAACAAATTGTTAAAAAAAATATATATGGTCGGTGATAATTGTCGGTCCCCCAACAGAATTTGCAAGAATTATCAAAGACGCAATGGGTGATTAAATAGCAGAGTGGTTTCTTATTTTACAAGACAATTCTTATGATAAAATGTCATTTCAGGCATATGGACCTCTTGACAACGTGTATAATGCCTCTGAATAGGGACGTCGAACCGCAATTATTTCCTAATAAAGTATTTCATATCCATGTCACATGCTGATGGTAAGAACAAACAATCAAACGAACGGATGCTGAAAACACGGTTCGCAGATGACTCAAAAACTTCAATCGAACTGTATTTTCTATGCGTTACCATGGGGATAACATTTGATTTCAGTGATCCATTGTTTGTCTTCATCAACCCTGTTTTTTTAATCAAACATGCCTCTGACATGCCTCTGACGGCAATGTGACATTTGGAAGTACGGTGGAGATGGGTTCCTAATTCAAAGTATGGAGAGATTAACTCGTCTGTGCATGGCTTATTTGGCAAAAATGTCACAGTGAAAACCAAAGGGCGTCACTCGAACATTCGGGGCGGGCCGGGAGGAGGTGTCGTGCCGCATTGATAGCAATAAGCCGGGCCTAAAAATGCTGACAATGTCCCTAGAATTTGAAGGGAAAAAAATCCGTATTTACTAACAGGTATTTTGAAAATGATTTTAAACAAGCAAGCAAGCAAGCATGCAGCAAAAACAACAAAGGAAGAAAGAAAGATATTCCATTTTACTTGCTATGTCAACAGGGCTTGAAAATATACACATTTTTCGATAATATCTACGGATTTGACGACATAATTCTTTAATCAAGGTGAGGTGCCACACCCACATGCCCTCTCTAGCGATACCCTTTGAAAGATAGTTAGGAGATCTCATAAATCGCTTCCTTCTTTCAACTAGGATTATATTAATGACAACAGGATCAAAATAACTCCCTCTCAAAATACATCCATACGACAACAGTCCACACGTACCATCGAGTTCATGTTTATCCAAGAATCCCGTGTATTGTTACTCTTTTTCAACCAATACTTCACTCACGCAAGAAAACAAATCAAAATCCTAAATCCCACATATCACTTCAGGCTTCCAAAATGTCAAACGGGTGTTTATTATTATTCCTTATTCGTATCCGATCAGCGTCATTATCGAAGTTGAGACCAACATCAATCAGAATCGTTTCGGACGTAAGATCTGACGTAATTTGAAAGAAAACAAAAGGCCAAACATGCAACTTTTCAATCTCTGTAATCTAAGCTATCAATATTACATTTTATTGATGATTGTCAGCAATATCACTGTGCGTGTACGAAACTATATAAGCGTGAGTTAACAGCCAGATAGTATTTATGTAGGAGGAACAAGCAGAGAAATACACTTTGCATCGCAACAACATGATTATTTTCATACACTTTCACTGAATAAAATTTCACCAAAACGGTCATCACACTCTGTGCTATCATGTAAAGCATCAACGGTAGAGACTTGGACTATGGTACCACGATGGTCGAGTATACCCTTTAAACAAACTTTATTTTCTTCATGAAATCCTTTCCTGACATAAATTATGTTTAACCTCATAATCTTCATTTTATTTCCATCTGCAGTTGATATGGCAACGCTATGCATCAATTCTTCTAACAGCGAGATGTCAGAGGCAGAGGGCAGCATACTACTTTCGCTTCCAATGGCAGCAGCCGATAAAATTGAGGACGTGACCGAATTGTTTTCTCGTCCGGTTTGCTCCTTCACGTTAACCAGCCAATCGCCATTCGACAGGCTTATTCTAGTTCTTCCAAACGTCACTGATTCCCCTGATACCACGTGCACAGAGCAGTCCAATCACGACCGAGTAGAGCTCAGACTTTTGAATGGACCAATGACAAACGAGGTTTATCCATCGGAGCCGTACTGGAATCTGTGCACATCGGCGACTACGTCATCACCATCGCTATCATCATCGAGGGCTAACTGGACCAATCACACAGTGTTAACCGAAGAATCCTTGTCATTCCAAAGAATATTCGTCACTTCTGGGCCGAGTGTGGATGTATTCTTAGATTTTTCCGCCGCTATTGATAGCATTATGGGATACTCCATGGACGAATTAGACGGCCGCGATAGCATTTCAATTTTTTACAAGTCTTTCAGTAGCAACGCACAATTAGAAGATGGTAAGTGTATTGAGAGTTGCAGACGAGACGTCATTATGCTTACGTCATTACCTACGCTAATCGAGCCTTAATGCTTGTTTCGATTGCGTTATTATACCTATGCTAATTAAACCTATGAAAGAAATTTCCATATATGCGCCGATAATTCAAAGCAATGTTTGCGCTGTTCATTTTCAATTCAATTTGGGTTCCAATTCACCCTCACTAATTGACGCACCCGATAGACCATGCATGTTACCGACGCAGTCCTACGTCGTGACTCAGCAAAATGATGCCTCGACCGTATGCAACGGCGCAAGACGGCTATTATGTTACAATAAGTCAACGCAATGTTTGCATTGTTCAGTACTTGTTTATGAAGTCACGTTCACATACTGGCGAGTCCACGTGATACGGTAACATTTTATCACTCAAGAGGAATTATAACCAAAAGTTTGAATCCTCAAAGTCGTGATATCAATAATAATAAAAACAAACGGGTGACCATGCATAGTGAATCGAAGAAACGACAAAATTTCCCTCAATTCATCATTTCAAAAGCTTCTTTTTCTATTACTGCGGTTGTGCAACGTTGATAAGCAGGGATGTTGCTACTATCTACAGCATGACTGATTCTGATATAGGCCTAATAAGTTTACTTAATTTCGGAATTACTAAAGTTTTAAAATACTTGCATGTCCACTGCAGTGGGACGAGCTCCCAAATCTCGTCAATTGTGGTGACGAGATTATGGATATCGCCAATTCGACTTATACGTTCGGGTTAAGAAGACGGAGACGAGAAAATAAGACGAGATTTTAACTTTTTAAACATTTGTATTCAGGTGCACATTATGTGATTTCGTTCCTTTCAAGGAAGTAGGTCTATGGAAATGGTAAAATCTTGGAACTTATCACCCGTATTTTTCATTCGGAAAATATCTATCCATCTCAAAAACGACGAGACTGCTAAATCCACGTTGATATAGTATATCTTTAACATAAGACCAAAGAGATATCTCTTTGATGAGACCAAGTCAGAGACGGGAATGCATATGTCAGTAATGGCAATAACGGATTATGGTGATCTCACAAGCCCCTATCTATATACATGAGGGTTAATAACCGTTTTGTAATAATTCCAACCATTCTTCATTTTCAAGGCGGCGGATTTTGAGAGGAATATGGCCGGTATCTATAATTCATAGTAACCTTTAGTTTACTTAAGCGGGGATTAATCTTAATCTTAAGCTTAAGCGGGGGTTTATCGGTCTCTGGGTTGGTGAATGCTTCGTATAAAAATAATATACAGTTTAAGTGGGCGAGAGATTACGATTTCAGACGAGATTGGAAATTTTAATTTTATATTTGCAAGTCTGATCCTTTTGGGAACTCTTTTATCACTTACACATTGCAAATTTGTTTCCATTTCCACTTATTCCTTCTCGGATTTTACGCCTTCCTTCTACTATTCTCTGACCCCCTTTTCCCCTCTCTCTCTCACTCTCTCTCTCTCTCTGCATATCACCTGCAGCATGTATGCGAACTTTAATTATGTACAACTGCATGCACGAAGTCTGGAATTCGGTATCTTAAAACTATTTTGAGTTTAGTGGCAAGTATTTGAAACCACAAAAGACATTCATAAAAAAATATATGGAAATTTCTTTTCTCCGGTGCTTTTTAGGCATGGTCCTACAAGTTTATTGTGAGGCATAATTGCTAGGTTGTTTCACAGTTGCTACAAAGCGCGTGATCACGCATTTCTATGCATGGGTACTGCTCCTGACGACCCTGCGCGATCGATTTTATCAACTGTCAGGAATCGTACTGATTTCTAAGGAAAAATTAACAAACATTGACTCCAGCTGAAAATCAGAAGATGGCGCTCTTTCAGTTTCAACGCCAGTGTTCCTTTAAGCACCCTGAGAGCTCAAACTTGCTAATGTCTGTTTTTAAAATCGTCAAGATATTCATTTTTTTAATGAAAAGGAGTGGTTTGACGTGGACATCAAGAGATGTTTACCCCTGTATATCATTATGAAGGAATTATGGTCCTTTCATATTTGACAACAGCTTTAGTAACTGCTTGAAGGAATAACTCGTATAACAGTCCAATCAAGTCATATTGGTTAATTTCTCTTTCTTTCTTTCAGATCTATGTTTCCAATGCACTTCAAATGACTCATGGGCCTGGGAAGCAGATATCTGCTCAGATATATATCTCAACTGCTCATATCCAATCCTTCCTTCAAGCGACGATGCCCATGACAAGAAAGTCATCATCAATTGCATTCCTTCAAGTAAACTTTCATTTTTCGTTTCCACTCTTTCCTTGATCCTCTCGCTCTCATCCTACCCATTTCTTTCTCTTTATCTGTCACTCTTTTTCTCTATATTACATTTCCTTAACTAAACTGTCAACGTCTTTAGCTTGAATTATAAATTTGCATTTTGAAGTGGTATTGAACGGCAAAGTTTCTTTCTTTCTTTCTTCAAACTCATAAGTACTGTAACATTAATTTTAAACGTTTACCTCTTCTCTCATTTCTGCTGCCTATTCCGACTTGTAATTATATTCACATGACCATGCAGTAAACAATACACCTACATTATTAAAGGATTAGCACTGATGTTACTGTATGATAGAAGATTATAACGCAACATGTTCCTTTACCAATTCATTCTCTTTCCATCTTTTTAGACAAGAAGCCTCGGTCAGAGCTGATGAGCATCTTGATGGCTGGTGTTATCGTCCTCACCATCATCTTTGTATCCTTCCACTGCAGTCCCGGTGGCAGCAGCCCATCACGCCGTCCCGGCGCCATGGACATCATGCTACGAGACGACATCTCACGACGAGGCGGGGTGGTCTCGGGGGAGGTCGTGCTCCTTTCGGGAATACGTCGTACAAGGTCCAAGCACCTACTACCGGCAAGGGACCCATCAGTCAAGTATGACGAATGCCCCTCGGATAGGGAGCTTGGTTTATTTATTGAAGTCCGCTTACCTGCGCTACGAGTCTGTCCGATTAAAAAAAAAAAAACTATCCTCCAAAAGCTGAAAAGCACAAAGTGAGAAGAAAATGATGATCTGAAGTGTGCCAGCGCAGCATTAATCCTTGTTTTGAGAATGATGTACATATAGACTTATTTTGAAAGCATTGATTCCCAAATATACCTCAGCCGTGCCGTCTTGTCTTGTGTATGTTATGTTTATCACCGAGTGTCACGTGAATTCTCGGCAGTACAGGATTGGTTTTGTGTCGCCACAATGATTAAAGGGAAATCCAACCTTGATAGCAAACCTCTCTAGATGAAAGCAAAACAATGAGAGAAGCATAATGGTGAAAGTTTGAATGAAATCGAACAAAAATTGAGAAAGTTATGATTTTTTGAAAGTTGCAAACACGATGGGTATGGGCTCTTCAAATTGGCTGCATCAATAATGTCCTTGTGATCCAGTGGCGGACAACTTTCCCATTTGTTCTAACACAGAAAATGACTAACTTTTTTCTTCAAAAATGTATGACTTGGGATGGTCTTTTCTTTTTTAGAGAACCTGTAATACTATACTACCCATAATTGTTTTTGAGTAGTGCCCATGGGTGAAGGCACTTGAGAGAAAAACAGAAATTAGTGATATTTTTGTACACAACAAACGAGAGAGTAATCCGTCACTGCGTCACAATCCACGGACAAAATTGCCAATTTGAGATTTGCACAGCTGTAGTGATCTCATATTTCACACATTCATAAATTTCTTATTATTGGTCCTATTTATTTCAAATTTTTGCCAATCTGTTTCTCTTACTTTTCTGCTTTCATTCAGATAAACTTGTTGTAAAGGTTGGATTACCCTTTAACCAAAAAGATATCAAAACAGCCATTCCAATGATTCAAGCATTGTAAAATCGCGATGTCGTTAAATGACAACTTAGGATGGAAAGCAGACCTGTTTATTGATGTATTCAAATTTATGGATGTTTCTTTCAAGAGCTCTTGGTGACGAGCTATTTAGTTTACATTTTATGTATGGTAGCATTTGTATGGATTGAATCTTTGTAGCTTGTGCTATGTCGGGTTATCCACTGGCAAGCTTTAGGGTCGTCTAGAGCAACTTTTATTTGAAAAATCGTGTATAAATTGAGATTGCATTTTGAATGCTGGTCTACTGTAATATCTTCAAAGTATTATTATACATTTATGAAGATTATCGGTACGGTTGAGAATACTGAAGATCAAAACAATTAGTGCGGACATTAGATTGATTCCACAGATATCACTGAGACTGACGGCCGTGTTTAAAAACAACATTAAATACTGCCGCCTCGCTTTTGGATGGATTTAAAAACATAAAAGTGTTTGGTTTACACCTATGATAATATGTCAGATATTTATGTAACCTCTGCCCTACTCTTCCTTTTAGACTGTTCCCAACTTTATTCAAGAGAGCCTTCCATATATAGAACCTGATGTCGGCTGAAAAAAGACCAAACCTTGCAGATAGAGAAGATACTCGCTGTAAATAAGAAAAGAAAGAAAGAATCAGTAATGACCATGATTTACTCCTCGATGTTGTTTGAATTGATAAGGCTGATGCAAACTAATAAAAAAGGAAAACTAGGCAAAAATATATTTATGGTATATACACTCAGCGTACCTTTAGTTCGCGGAAAGATTTAGTTCCCAAACATGTGACATAATGAGTATAATTATGTTCGGGTTTGCGATCATCGAGTTGAAAGAGTCAACCCAGCAATGACTACCGGTCAGCAAAGTGGTCTAGCGTCATCTCTCGTTGTAGTGTGAATAGTCCCAATTGTTATTCCCCAACAGAATATGTACTGTAAGTAACGGATCGAGGTACGCTCTGCAAACAGGTCAATGACAAATTATGTTTTTCGAAGTGTAAATGGTCTCTGCTCAATTATTTGTTACATTAATCATTCGCTTTTAGCACTGGTATCAAATGATATCAATATATTCGCATCGATTAGATGAAAGGAAATTCAAAATAAAAATCTACAGAACAGCACGCCCAGTAGACAAAAACACATTATTACTAAATTCATGGGAGCAAGAAATTCAATAGAAAAATATATGCAGCAATGTTGTTTCAATATATAATGTTTCATATTACTTTTTGAAAGTTTTTACCATCGAAAAGTCGATATATTATCCTCTTCCTTTCATTGTTAAACTACAAAAATCTATGCAGAAATAGTGTTAACGATATGAAAGTATTTTGTGGAAGTTTAGCTGCAGACAGGAAAAGGGGCTTGATTTGTGTTGAACCGCTACCGAAAATTGATATCAGTAACTCTATAAGCCATAACTTTTGCCAGATATGAAATGTAAATGAGAAAGTGACTTTAAAAGAGTTCTATACTATACTCAACTTAATTGATTGATTGAATATGTGCCATTTTCATGGATAAAGTAACTGCCATTCATTTGATAGTTTACTTGGCTCATTCACAGATGTTAATTAATGTATGCGTTGATGTGATTGGTTGATTTACTATGTCGACTTCCAAAGTAGCCAATGACTTGCCATGTGTTGTAGCGTGACTGTTTAAAACAATGCTGAAAACCCTATGTCAGTGACTGTGTAGAACAACATACAGTTCAATCTATCTAAAAATGCTACTTCAAGAGAAAAAAATCCAAATCCCAACGATGATGATAATGATTTTTTAAAAATTCTTGGGAAGAAAGAATAGAATTCGTTTATGAACCAGTAAATTATTCTAATTAAAACGTATCTTCATCAACAGAACGGACATAGCTTCCTGTTATGATTTTTGTTCCTAAATTATTAATCCATGATAGTTAGTAAGTGTATGTGATTTTTAGTCTTGATTATGTTTGTTTTTGTTTTTCTACTCTAATGGAAAAAAATGCTGAGCACCATTTGGAATTTTGCTAATTTTCGTTATGCAATTTTTGTGCCATATACTTGCCTTGTTACGTATTGGTTTCAATGTGACATGTATTTTTTTAAGATGTTTGTTTTATGCAGAGTTGTAAAACAATTTACGCCATTGCTTACGTACAATTTGCCTTAATTTCTTTGTTTGATTACCTGTAATACCATGGCCATTACACATACTAAGAAATCGTCTGTTTGGAGCCAGAAGCTCGTTTACTCATATTATACTTTAACACTTTGGCTCTGAATAAGCTTCATCTTTGAACCCCCAAAATACCGATAGTCAGCATTTTAAGGGGTGTGGGCAACTCGATAGGGTGCATTTCTAGGGGGTGGTGGAAACCCCATACCCAGCTAGTCAAAAGCCTGACCGGTAGGATAAAAATGCACTTTATCGATTAAAGGTTACATCCTGCAAGATGGTTTTATCTATACCTATATGTACAACTTGAAGGGTTCAGTGCTAAACGTTTTGTTTCTTAGTATGTAAAATCGCTTGATTATGAGTTGAATGTAGGCTAAAGATGAAGTACAACACGTATAAACGAAAACGGTTTTAAAAGATGAATGGATATAATGCAGTGTTACATTATCTACATAGATAGCAAATGCAGCTCTAAACCGGCGCAGCAGATAGGCCTACCCGATCTGCAAAGAGGACTAGAATTTACACAAAAGGTCTGCACAGCTGCAAGATGATTTGGATATTTAACCAGCGAGTAAAAGCTTTACTTCAAAGGATTTACAGGAATTGCGAGAGTGAGCTGCACATTCTACTAAAAAGCATCATAGACATAATAACAAACGCATTAATTATTATTATGTAGGTCGATGTTTACTTTGTCAATGATTATTTGATGCCACTTTATCATAAGACTTATTTTTTTGTAACGTTAACGTCAGGGGCGGATCCAGCCGGCGGCAAGGGAGGGGGCCTAAAAAGGGGCCCACTTCGTGCGAAAATTTTAAAATCGTGCTGGTCGATTTTTCGCTCAGTGGGGGAGGGGGTAGTGAGCACAATTTTTTTTGGCACCCGAAATTTTTTTTTCCGGGAAGGGTCATTTTTCACCGCCACCCCTTGGGCGCTAGGGAGGGGCCCATCTTCTTCTTTTTCAAAAAAAGGCTGTTTTTGCCTGTTTTTTTCCTAGGGAGGCCCGGGCCCCGGGCCCCTGGATCCGCCACTGGTTAACGTGTTATGTTACAGTTAAGGTTGCAATGTTTATGGGTTTCTTTTTACCAGATAATATTCCAATACATGAAGAACCATCAATGTCATGAATTTAAACTAAATGATATGTTTAAATTTATCTTATTGTCATTGTTTATAACTTATGATTAAGAAATAATGTGATAGGCCAGTAATGAGTTGTTGGTATCTGTTTGGAACCGTTTTATAACTCTGAAGAATAACAAATATATAAATATCGTATAGTGTGATTAAAACCTATAGGGCGGAGGTAAAACATTTGAAAAATAGTAATTTTGTATGATGTCTCTCATTTCACAAAGGACCGCACAGAAGAATTAGTGTAAAATATCTTATCAATGAAATGAACCCTCCGCCATACTTACACTATACTATGATGTACAATGTATTTTTAACTTGCTGATGCTATTGTTGAAACAAACAAACAAGCAAATATATCCATGAAAAATCTAGCTCCCTCGGTAGAATATGTAACAATAATAAGGATATAGTAAATGTTATATCGTGAGCTCTATTAACAAAAAAAAAAAATCGATGTGCCATGTAAATGCACCTCCCTAGAGTGGATTCAATAGTCCGCAACTCCAGAGCTAAAGTATTTTGCTAGTAAATTTGAACCTGATACCGACTGAACAAAGCCATTCAAAATTGCTGTAATATGTGATTGCAATGGTGAAGTATGACGATAAATATTGTTTTTAAAATGTATTGCATAATGATACCTGTGGCAGACGTCTCTTGTTGGTACTTTATCATCTTCCCATAAAATCCAGAACATTATGCATCATAATACAGAAATAATGTGCACTGGTAACGAAAATTTGATTTATCCGGATATGCGAACAGATCAAAAATACCCCCTCCAAAATGTTCTTTGCTCATTAAAAAAAAAAAATCGTATAAAATGATTTCACTGTTCCTGCTCATGTGATTAAATTATGATGTTATTGATTTGTCGGTATCGCATGTAATCATGAATAAAGATATATACAAGGTTAGTAATGTAGTTATAATTTCTCAACTTCAATGAAATAATGTGTGACACAACAATGATACAATACAATTACCAGAGGTATAGAACACGTAACAACAGAATAAAGTGCTTTAAACATAACTAGAGAGAATGAAGGGGGGTGAGGGGGATCTAGAGAAAGGGAGAGGGAGGGAGAGAGAGAGAGAGAGAGAGAGTGTGTGTGTGTGTGTGTGTGTGTGTGCCTTGTGTGTGTGTGTGTGAGAGAGAGAGAGAGAGATAGGAGGTGAGAGAGAGAGAGAGAGAGAGAGATGGGGAGGGTGAGAGAGAGGGGAGAGAGAGAGACTGAGAGAGAGAGAGAGAGAGAGACTGAGAGAAAAGGAGAGGGAGAGAGAGAGAGAGAGAGATGGGGAGGGGTGTGTGAGAGAGAGAGAGAGAGAGAGAGAGACTGAGAGAGATAGAGAGAGAGAGACTGAGAGAGAGATAGAGGGAGAAAAGGAGAGGGAGAGAGAGAGAGAGAGAGAGAGAGCGAGAGATGGGGAGGGGTGAGAGAGAGAGAGAGAGAGAGTGTGTGTGTGTGTGGGAGAGAGAGAGAGGGGGGCAGGGGATTTCATGATAACTAAAGGTTCAGCGAGCCCTGGCATAACATAAGACTGGTATACTATTTTTGTGTAATCCTTTTTTTTAAATATAACCAAATGGATATCTTACTGTATGATAGGCGCATGATTATGTAGGTCTTAGCCTTGATTTTCCAAAAGGAAAGCCTTAGTTAATTACCTTTATACCTCTTTTTTCCCCTCTGAAGGTCGATAAAATCTTCTGCTAATGATTTTAATATATCGACAAATGTTTATGACAATCGTTCGAATGAGTCAAAACGATGAGCACTATAGTTTAAACATCGAACGTCAAGGCTGCAAATCAAGCACAATGGCCGACTTACTTAAACGGTTTCTCTGTGCTACTTTGTATCTTTTGAATACGGAGGGTGAGGGGGGAGGGGTACAATAGCCACCGTGGGCCGGTCGATAACAATACAAAAGGAAATTTGAAATCAGAGGGTCTACAACATGTCCACCGATCAATAATAACAAAAGATAGATTTAAATATCTATATCAAGTGTGCGGGGGCAAAAGCTGTTTTCTGGGGGGATGCGCATGTTCGACACAAGAAATGAAAAAGGGTGGCTTTCCTTCGGACCCTCTTCTGTGAAATAATACACAAAATAAACAAACAAACTCTTAGACGCAATTCAAAATCCAAATCAGAGAGGTTGAAAATAAAGTTGTTTTTAAGTTTCTTTTTAAACCTAAAGACATTGCTAGTTATAAGAGGCCCAAAATGCTGATATTTTCTTCAGTCCTTATATTAAAGTTATTTTAAATTTATAAATAACAGGTAAAATTGTCAAAGGGAATTAAGTAAATGAGGAGATTAATTATATTTAGCATTAATTATGTTGTTATGATAATTATCAATTATCTCAAGAATAATACTAATGTCAACATTAAAGACTTGTGGAAAATAAATCTTAATAATGATACACTGACCAATAACGTTGAATTTGTGAGACATGATTATGATCATGATCATGATCATCATCTCTATCATCAACATCATCATCACCATCATCATCATTATCATCATCACCCATCACCATCATCGTCATCATCATCACCACCACCATCATCAGCAGCATCATATCATCATCATCACCATCATCATCATCACCAACATCATCACCATCATCACCATCATCATCACCATCTTAAACATCTTCTTCATCATCATCATGTACTACATTTTAAAATGACTTTGCACCCTGTATAATTTGTCAATCATCTTGATCATTAAAATAGGTCAATGCCTTCATGTCACGTGACAATGTGTATAGGCCTACACGTGCATGGGATGTTACAAACATTCGGTTCATAGAAATACGGTGGTCACAATCAACTTTTGTGAGGTAGGCCTAGTTATTGTAAATTATAGAATTGAAATAATAATGCGACATTGGTATTTCTACAGTTGATAATATTATGCTTTATCGAGAGTATGATCTTTGATAGAAATAAGAATGAATGTAACCTTCATCAATTTACATGTACATAAACCTACAAAATAGTAGGCCCCTACATTAAATTTAGTCTGATATACGGCTATTATTGTATCATAATTATTAGGACGCAGCATATAGGCTAGATTTTGACAATCATACTTCTGCAGCTTCATTTTATTTCATTATGGGGAGCTTTTAGATTTTCTTTTCTTCATGTTTCAACTCGCAGTATCTTCTATAATTTGATTTTTTAATTTTTCAAATTGCAGTATCTAAAGGAGCAGGTTGTATGTGCCTGCATGATGGCACTTGAAGGGGGCGCAAGAAACAAACAAACAAACAAAACCCTTTAAAGGGCGAAGGCAAAACATGGTACAAAAATGGTACATGATGCGCCCCCAATCAATAAAGTGCATGATGAAAGGTTTATGATGGGAACATTTTCAGAACCTTCCGAGCATATTATGTTCCTTCAAGATCCCATGATTTTGCGCCCCTAATGTAGTGCATAAATAACTTTTTTCTTTGAAAGTATTCAAAATTCAAACTCTCGTTATGCTCCCCGACATAATTATAATTGTGCTTCATCAAAACCTTGTTAAATTATTTTGCACTCTCCCTCATTATAGGATAACGTGAATAAAATGCATTTTTAAAATAAATTTCTTGCTTTCATAAATAAAACAATTCTTTAAAAATCGACATTCGTATAATGAAGATAAATAACAATTGTATTAATGCAAATATAATATCTGATTTGAAAAGCTTAATAGTGTAGATAAACCAACCAATGTTTTCAGCTAGCGGTACATCACAACTGTTATTTTAATGCTCTTTCGATGTTAAATTAAGTTATACTCCTGAGGCAATAACAAGCCAATTTCATTGCCTCTAATAATACAATCAGGTGAGTTCAATGCATGAATGAATGGGACCGAAGGAAAATGAAGGTGCAATAGCTAGGCTATGTACCACAAGTCAAGAAAGAAAAAAAAAAACTATAATTACATAAAAAGCCAATATGATAATTTTGCAAGGCGGTCCTTTCAGGTTCATGTAACACTCGGCCCCCCCCCAAAAAAAAAATATTACTCGGCATATACGGCCTACGGTGGAGAAAAACGTCATAAAAAAATATAGGCCTATTCATGTCATAAGCTTCCATGATGAGAAAAGAGAGAATAGTTCATAAAGCCTTTAATTTGTATTTGAAAAGAAATTGTTATATAGATAAATTAACCTACTAAGTTTTTACATCATAAGTTGGCACAGCTATATATAGTCGCTTGAAAGTCATAAACATTTTGTCTCTAACCGTAGGCCTACAATTTATTGACAGATAACCACCGCTTTATTTAACAATTAAGTTCCTTGCAGTGCACTATAGCCTTCCGTTGATGTTTTAATTCGGATATATTGCAGATAACTTGAGAAAAATATACAAAGTATAGAAACTTGATCCAATTTACTATCCGTACTTACTCTTTCTTCAAATTCATCTCAACCTCAAACAAAATTTAAAGTATTTTTGCAGGCGAGATTATAAGTTTCATGCTGTACTGCATGAAACGCTCATGAAACGCTCGTCTTCGACATAAAGCCTACATACTGCAGTACGTTGTTTATCATATTGAAAGATGATGAAGTCGAATTAGTTTACTAACTTGATGTGATGAAAAGAGAAGAATGATAAGCCATAAACTAAAAAATAGTATTCAATATGGCTTAACAGATACATATCTCGAAAAAGTGACAATTTTACACCAAATTTGACATTTCAAATTATTATTCCTCAACAGCGTTCTTTGTTGAAAACCCCAGTCACTTTTTGAAATAAAAAAATCAGTCTTGTCATCCGTACACTTAACACATTTCACGAATCCCGATGACATGATAAAATTGTCAAATTTATCAGAAATAAATAATAAAGTACCTATTCTTCGTGTAGATAGGCAGAAAGTAACATTAGACAGGCAAATCAGTTTTAGATTTTGTTTAAACAAACAATTTAACGGGTAATTTGGCAATTTTATTCCTCAAATTTTCTTATGAGAAATTTCCATGGCGTCGACTCTCAACTCATTTTGTCCGAGTGACGCACTCACACTCGCTATTTTGCATGCCAAAGCTCGGATAAAATTTGGCAATGATTGTGTAGAAATATGAGCTAAAAAGTGAAACTATGACTTTAACACCTCAGAAATACAATTTCATCATCATTCAGAGTGCCAAAATCTCAAACCAAAGATAGTTTAATGAGAAAAATCATGTTTCCTGAGAGGTTTTGCTCAACAAAATTACACCGATAGAGTTGTGACGTATCAGAATTTGCTGGAAGTATTTTCCACAGCCATCAGTATGCAAATTATGAACAATATGCATTATGTCTAAATTATATTAGAAATAGATCTCTAAATATGTTGAAATTCAGTAAAAATATAGATTGTGATATTTTACTTCTATTGATGCCATAATATCCATAGAAATGCTGGAGATTTTACCTAAATTTAGACATTTCATTACAGTTTTTGTCCACGGGACTAGCGGTCAAAGAGCGTCTTTCGATGAATCAGGCGGGAGTCGCCTTAGAGCTGTGTTTGGCAAGCTCATTTTCTGACGCTTTGCAAAGTATAAAAATTGATCGAAAACATTCTAATTTTTGGATGATGCTTGAGAATAATGTCTATTAAACACACTTACAAACTGAAAATTCCGAGAATTTGCATTTTATATGAAATTTTTAGAGTTTTTTGACAAGTTTGAAATCTGATTCTGTAACTGTAAGTTTGACCATTCAGTAAGCAGTGAAAACCTTATGAAGTATAAAGAAAAAGGTATCAAATTGAAGCTTGAAAGGTTCTCTGTCTAAAACAATTAACTAGAAATAGATTTCATATCTTAATTGAAGAGAAATCGAAGAGTTTCCAACACCTTACTAACACATCCAAAAACGCTATTGCCATAATACGCCATGTACACGTAGTGTCAGTGGGCTGTGTAGGGAGCATACGTTGCTGTTTTCCCCCACGTCCGCACGCGTTTTATATAGCTCCGAGAGACCGCGGAAGTTGAATCATTCGTTGACTCGCTCTCTACTCGTTTCTACCAAACTCGTAAACTCCAACTCATCTCATAATGGCCGCCGAACAGAAGAAAGTCGCTAAGAAGCCCCGTGCCAAGCCAGCACACCCCAGCTCTGCTGAGATGGTCGTCGCTGCCATCGCCGCCCTGAAGGAGCGTGGTGGCTCTTCAGCTCAGGCCATCAGGAAGTACATCGAGAAGAACTACACTGTTGACATCAAGAAGCAAGCTATCTTCATCAAGCGTGCTCTGAAATCTGGTGTCGAGAAGGGTACCCTCGTCCAGGTCAAAGGCAAGGGAGCTAGCGGATCCTTCAAGCTAGGCAAGAAGAAGGACGGCAAGTCCGATGCCCAGAAGGCCCGTGATGCCGCCAAGAAGGCCAAGCTTGCTGCAAAGAAGAAGGAGCTGAAGGAGAAGAAGGCTGCTAGGACCAAGGCCAAGAAGGAGAAGCTCGCCGCCAAGAAGGCAGCAAAGAAATCCGTCAAGAAGACCACCAAGAAGCCTGCAGCCAAGAAGGTCAAGAAGCCCGCCGCCAAGAAGGCCAAGAAACCAGCTGCAAAGAAGCCAGCCGCCAAGAAGGCAGCCGCCAAGGCAGCACCAGCCAAGAAGGCAGCGAAGAAGCCAGCAGCAAAGAAGGCAGTCAAGAAGACCGCCAAGAAGCCCGCAGCAAAGAAGGCAGCAAAGAAGTAAACTTGCTTCTTAGTTGCAAGCTAACGGCTATCTTTTCTTCAAAATCCAAACGGCTCTTATCAGAGCCACCCAAACTCCAAGAAAGAATCAATAGATACTCTTCTTATTTTTTTTTCTTTTTCTAGCAAATATATAATTTTTTTTTTAAATATGAATTAGGTTTAATATTTTTAGGATTGTCTCTTGCTTCATTCAAAACGGGCTCCCAAACAGGTGTACTGAAAATATAAGAAGATTTTCCAGTTCACAAGATTCTCATGAATGAGCATTTTAAATAGCGGGATGAATAATTAATATATTATTATTAACTAGTAGCAGTATAGTGAAAATAATGCATGCCTGAAGAAAGAAAACGAGACAGAATCCATATGTACAAAGAGTTTCAACGGCAGTTTTTAATTCATAACAGTCAACGTCATCAATACATGTAGCTCAATTCATTTAAAAATGTGTTTTGAACACATCAGAGAAATCTAGAAATGAAATAGGCTCGATGCTAATCGTAAAAACAAGCGTTTTTTCCTCAGAAGTATAATAAGCAAACAATTTCTTGGGTTGCTCCGACTTCTCTTTATCGACAAAACTACTTACGTCGTCCCCCACCCCGTGATGCTTATTGAGCAAGGTAGTTGATTCGTACAAAATGTAGCGTTTTCATCAATTACATGAGATTTTTTTTTTTAATTACGTTTTTTTAGGGTTTGGTTGTTTGAGAGAAGCTGTATCACAAGTGGTGAAAACAAACACACATCACAGACTAAAGAGATACCCAGAAATCACAAGAGAGATCACGTTTTCTTTTAATGAATTTCATTCATCTTTACAAAACTATCCAAACATCCGTAAAAACACGATATCAATAAATCGAGTTAAAAATCAATACAAAACACAAGATACATGTAGTAATGTAATATTACGCGTTTGCACTATAATTGTATATGAGTCCTATAATAACGGTATCAGACTGTATTCACAAATTGAAAACATTGGAAGTTGTAGCTAAAATGACGTCATATCCAGGAATTGTTAAACGGGAGATCCATTTGAGAAGGGAGGGGGGGGGTACATTATCCTGGGTAGCCCAGCGTGCACGGTTTTATCATAATTATGCTGGATACGTCTCTTTCAGACCTTGATCCGGTCTATTGGTTGCTTAAAGCACCTATACACAGGGTAATAAATAACAATAAACACTATATTCTTTTATCTGTTGGTATTTGACTACCCCTCCAAGTTTATCACGATAAAGAGGCTTACTATGGTATACAGAAGTATTCCACAAGCTGGTGCCACAAGCTCTATCAAAATCATTTGACTGGGGGCACACAAAGATAAAGAAGCTTACTATATTATACCTTAAATACAGAAGTATCCCACAAGCTGTACCGGGGGCACACAAAGCGTGTATCAAAATTATGTGACCGGGGGCACACAAAGCGTGAGTCCAAAATAAAAAGGCATGCGCCCCCAAAGAAAAAAGAAAATCTCAGATTGGGCAGGGAGTACGACAAATTTGGCGGGTCTAGGGCACATGCGTGCACTAAGTATATGAGATTTAGATTTTGAGGCATGTGCCCCTAAAGCACTCTGGATCTCCCATAAAACTCGATACTTCGTTTATCTTTTTATATCGTTTCGAACTTATTATTGTTGGGCATGTCCCCGTTTAGCCCTCTTATTCATGCCTGCGTTTTCAACATAGTACAATTTATAATGTTCACAACATTATGGTCAATAGGAATTACAGAGAATAAGAAATAACCATGATTGTATTCAACACATCAATATACAATTTCATTATGCCGTCTTGCTTTTTGGGTTCCCAGTAGCTAAAATTGAACATTTAATGAATAACAGTTACCATCATCACATAATTATGATACCTTCAAATTTATCATCTTAACCTTATATACTCATAGTTGAACATGCAAAGTGATTGTAAATAATCATAAAATACAATACGTCAAAATTTGTACAGTCAATATTATTTACTGTATTTATTCAAGTTTACAAAAGTTAGTCATTATTATTTATTTCAAACTCCTCATAACTTGATGGATCATCATTCGTCAAGGAATATTATTAGTCGTTAATCACTCAAACCATGTAGACGTCATAATTTATCATCACAAAACGATTGAATCTGTATACCATTTATTATACAACGTACAAAATAAGATTAAAATAAGACGCATTTTATGCGGCTCAAGATATTCAGTTACGAATTTATCTAACATAAACTTACAAAGAAAGAAAGAAAGAAAAAGAAATTACTTCACATTTCAAGTACATGATAATACATGAGAACCAACAAGTTAACGAATTTGTTTTATGCTGTTTAGCGATTGAAATTATGTTAATGACGTCACTGATCTGCCTAAATTAGGATATAGTTATAATAGTAATTGGCCTCTTTAAGTGTCATTATCTCTTGTAGATTTTCCTTTTTATTTCAAACCTGAACATCATTCTATTTGCATGGTTGAAACCAAATAAATAAAGCTTAAATTAAATGGGTGAACTATTCTGCTATTCCTTAAAACAAAGAGTCAAATTGTATCTAAGAAAAGTTAAGGTCAGTCGACCATTTTTGTCGACATTCTTATTATTAGTATGGTATTTTAAAAAGACAAATTTAAACAATAAAATAGATTGTCTGATTATTTGCAATGAGGCTTCCTATTCTATTTTAATTCAAACTCAAAGCTTTTTATGAATGATGATTAAGTTATGATCGTCAAACACGCAAATCGTATTTTGAGATTACATTTCAAAAGGACTGATGCATGGATTTTAATTTAACAATCTTTGTCTGTCCAGACCAAACCAGACATCTCAGCATAAGTCCAATTTATGGTGAAGATGCAGCCACTGTCTCAAACCATTCTCGACTTCCAGCAGCTCAAACTCCTGACATCGCCTCGCATGTCTCGATACACAGTGTCGATAATCAGACAGACTCGTACAGAAATCAGCCTTGGTCTCATAGCTTCTGAGCTCATCGTTGAACGATTCAGTGCACGACGTCAGAGCTGATGTCGAGCAGCTACCATCGTCTTTACCCATGCCGAACAGCGATCCCAGGCCTCTACTCCACCAAGGTAACCTTGAGCCGTGGTGATGTCGACGTTCTATTTATTAGAGGAAGAAGAATATAGAAGACAAACCTTGAGCTCACTGTGTCCATACTGTCTCCATAGTTTTTCACATTGTGGGGATTTTTTTATTCCGGCAGGGTACTTTATGAGCCTGATAAGTTCTGGTTCGAAGGAATTAGGATTTTCACTTGTCATGTTGTAGATATTCTCCACCCTGGAAAGCTATTTATGATTTTTTTTGGGGGTACAACAAATTAAAAATTAAAAGACATATGCATCCTGAAAGTCTATTTCCCCTTCATCCCGTGTTATGACGGACCAGCTAGCTAGAGTATAATAATAATATCAGGAGATATTGATCATTAAATTTACATTAATTATCTGCTTGTTCATCTACTTTAGAGAAACAGAAAGATACTAGCCATTTAGAATAATCTATTTGGGTAATTTATATAAACTAAAATCAATGATGGAAACATCATTTCAAATAGATAGGGAGGAGAGGGGAGGGGGGAGGGGCTTGTAAATTGCATATACAGTCAAACCTGTCTATAGTGACCGCCCAAGGGAAACACAAAAAGTAGTCTTTGAAGACAGGTGGTCTTTGTAGACAGGTTCCTTTAGTACATGTTTCAATGAGAAACCATTTTCAAGGGAAACAAAAAATGTGGTCTTTGTAGGCAGGTGGTCTTTGTAGACAGGTGGTCACTAAAGCAGGTTTGACTGTAACAGCAAATGCGTTACTAAACCATTATCTTGGTATATTCACAGGTTGCCTAGGTGTAGGTCTACACTTCATTATATTTAATGTGGTTGGTTGGTATGGTTGGTATAGGTATAGTTATGATAAACGTAGTACCAACAAAAGAGGGGGGTAAAAATTGAACTGACCTGAGCGAGGTGATCTTTTAGGCCTGTTACCAACGACCTCATGGCCATCCTCATCGGTCTCTTGGTCCTGCACAGACGACAACAGTTCTGATTGCTCCATCTCAGTGTGATCATTCGCGTCATCAACCACCATGTCATCATCATCATCGTCACCACCATTGTCCGTCATCGACATCAGACCCCCGAAGTCGAGATCGGGACAGAAATGGACGGTACGGTAGGTGGCAATGAGGTCGATCACCGCTTGTGAGTAGGATGTGATGTCGCAGGAGACTTGCTCGTGCTCGATGCAGTCGAAATAGGTCTGGATGGAAGAGAGATAGACAGGAAGGAAAAACCGTTATCTTATCGTGACTTGATTATGTTAGTTTCCAGAAATTGTTCTTTCTTACGGAATTAAACAAAAACATTACCGCTTTCAAGAGTACCGCGTTTAAAAACACATAACTAACGCATTAAAAAGCTACAAAGTAAAGCTATATTAATCAGTCCCAATCATACCAAAAATTGGTCCTATTCAAATAATGAGAGCAAACGAAGTGAGATATTTTTTTCGGAAATACTTCGTTTTCAATCTCTTTGTACACTCACAGTAAATCGATAGAGCTAATAATAAAAGAGAAGCGGTGATTCTAAACGAAAATAATACAAATAGATAAGTCGATGGGTCTAGATCTCAATAATGAGGAGGAGATTGAATTGGTTATGAGTCAGGTAGAACAGAAACACGAAGAAAAATCATCCAACAACAATGAAAGGAATAAACACATGGAAAAGGGTGTGAAAATGGAAAGCATAAAGATAATAAATTACCTGGAATGCTTTACAGAGCATGCCTTGTTGGTTGTCTCCAATGGCCGGGTCAGCAGCACGGATCAGGTATACAAACTCATCATCACATCGTCTTATCGCTTCAAACTCACATTCTATCAAGAAAAAGAGTAAAAAATGAACATAAATGAAAGCATTGTTACGTCGCATCAAATTGCATCTATCCAGAGTATAATATAATAAGTACATTCCTGCAAATGGGGATGAGCTTCCATGCGATTCAAACATAATTATTGTTAGTCATGGAATTAATCACTACTTTGCCCGAATTATTGCTGAGTCCAAAGTCCTTGAATATGCCAAGTTAATAAATGGACTTTCATTATTAAAGAAAATTGTGAAATGGAGAGAGAGAGAGGGAAAACAAATTATATTGGATGACGCTGCCATTATAAACCAAAGAAAGAAAATCTTTCTTCCTCGTTACAACGAAGACACGAGCGCCATCTATAGACTTCGCCCGCGTACTTGCCCAGGGTAGCTAATGAATATTCATATAATGATCTCATACATTTCAATATTTTTGTAATGAATGCCCATTTACAATTTTCATGATTATTATCTTTTCTCTAGATTGTTATTGTCTTGTCTGCAGTATAGCGTGGTTTGCCATCAACAAGGATAGATAATATTTACTTTTCTGGCGATGTTACCGTCCATTTTAGTTCATATCCAAATGCTTTCATCCAAGTATTTGGTCGGATAACTTAATCTGACATATAGTTTTAGTTAGAATTGTAACTCACAGTTGTTAAATATGCGTAATGTAGATCCATGTGTGATAACTTATGCCAGTGGCATGTCCAGCAAAGAAGGGAGGGTTCAGATGGCATGACAGGAAATTGCTTGAATATTTTTAAAATCTTTTTTGGGAAGCATGCTCCCTGCCGATCCCCATACATTGCCCCTTCTCCCACTGCTTATGAACTACTGGATACGCCATTGTAGCTTGCGACCTCGTCAACGAGATCATTGGTGATGAGAACACATACCTTGAGCGACGACCCACAAGAATCCATGCCTGACGAACTCATCCTGTGACAAGCTACGATCACCATCGACATCGAAAGCTCCGAAAAGGATGTCGAGCTCCTCTTCGGTCATGTTTCCATTCCGTATGACGTATTCCTTCCGGGTTACCAATCCATCACCGTTGAGATCAGTCTGCTTGAAGACTCTTCGTCTGGCTGCTCGGTTGTTTGTATACTCTCGCTTGACTCTGATGATGTCATAAAAGAAGAAGAAAGAAAGTGAGCACTCTGTTAAAGATACTATGTCCCTTTTGCAGCCAACATCAAATTCTGTAGAACTTTGCAGGAATTATGAATATGTCATGTGTGTCCTATCTGTGAAAATATCGTGCAAGTCGAACAGATACTAATAAACTTTTTATCTGAAATTTCATCTCCCTTAACGTGTTTAGTTATGCCCAAGATGTGAGTGAGAGGAAACAAGAGAACGACTAGGAAGAAATAAAAAAAATAATGTTATATGTAATCGACTAAGGCAGATATTGGTTCTAAAAAATATTTATAAATATTTATCAAAAACAAAAAATGAAACAACTGTTATACACCCGCCTCTCCTTGAAAGTTTGAAATAGACATTTATAAGCATGTTTATACTCATTAGGAAACGAAAAAAAATGTTCGCAAAATGGCATAGTGACGATTGCAATTGGAAGATTATAGACACCCTTATCTTTCTTTCCTTTGAAATGAGGTTGAAGACAAAACATATCTCTGGGGGGTGTTTCACAAGACTAAGATCGACTTTAAGTTGGACTTAAGTATAACAGGCCGTTCGTGCCATTGTTTGCTCTCACCATTATGATCTTTAGATAATATTTTTTCCTTCAACAATGAATTATCAAAAAATGTAAGTTTTGTAGATTTTTTACCCTGATTTGTACGTCCCTTGAGAGACCAATGCCAGTAAATGATGAGAGAAAACAATGGCACGAACGGCCTGGTATACTTAATTCCAACTTAAAGTCGATCTTAGTCTTTGTGAAACACTCCCCTAGCTGGTGTTCATGGAACCGGGTGTAACCGACAAATGAAAGGCAGTAGGATTGATGATAATATTGTAGGGTTGACGGAATGTTGTCGAATCATAAGAAAACACCTCGAACATCAAAACAAAGGCACTGTTATATAAATTAGGAAATACAGGAATTTTAGAGGAAAGAAATTCTCAAAACCACATTTTGCCGTTGAGGAAAATTGATTTCACACGGAGTACACACAGCTCAGCTTCCCGTTAACTGCGAATGAAATTACGGTCATGTACGCCCATGATTGTTTTTAATTGTCTTCGATTGAATGTTTCCTGGCCCAAAACAATTTAAATAATCATGGCTCATAATGCGGTTTGCTTGAATGTTTTCATGATTCGCAGTCTTTGTGGTGTGTTAATGAACTATTACCTGTCATAATGCAACGGGGTGTCGAGAGGAAAAGCTTTCCCCTTTATAAATATGATTTTGTCACACAGTCAAAATAATGTCTGCACAGAAGACAGTTATTTTAACGGGGAGAGTGTTGATAGAGTCACGCTAAAATGTATAATTGGCAGAGTTTGAAGGAAATAGATGGATCTGTGATATGTGAACAGCAGAGATTGACAAAGAACAAAAGTTTTCGTGAAATGGAGAAGAAAAAAACTCACTATATTTTGCGTTATAATTCAGACTATACATACAGGCAGGTAGACTTGTAGCGAGGCAAACCAGTTGAGAGAGGAGAAGAACGTGGGTAGGATGGGGGTGGGGGGCTACTACATCCCCATTGTATTTGTCGATACTTTTATAAGCACATTCTAAGACGATAGGTTATAGACGACTCTAAATTGTTGGTACATGTGGGTTATATGATGTACAATAACCGTCGTAATCATCGTCATCGTCATCAGACTCGCATCTTCACCTGAATATGATAATTGCCATTGCTAGCGCATGTATCCCTTTTCCCAGCCAGTACATTTTCAGTTCGCTTATAGCAAAAACTGAAACTGGCACTATGTTTATCGACTTGTTTTTATTATTTATTTTTTTCTTCTTTTTTTTTTGTTGGGGGTAGTGGTTGGGGAGAGGGCTAATACGTAATTCTGCCATGCATGCATGAACACCTTAAAATTTCATAAATCGCGGATATCGATATACCACAATTAATCCTCCTGCACAAATCTGACTTCTTGAATATCTCTACTAACCACTCTTTTCTTTCCTGAGATGGGAGTGGGGGAGGCTTGTAATGAGATTAAGAATGGGGCGGTATTAAGGAGGAGAAGGGGATTATTCACGGAGATGTGAACACGGTTCTTTTGATGCTGTCTAGACCAGTGGAGACGCTACGCTGATGGCACAATCAAAGGAAGACCATGAAAGACCAGTGATCAAAGGCCTATTCAAACATTCTTATTACCAACCTGACACAGTTAGTATTAACAAGTGACATCAAAGAAGATACAAATCAGGATTTATAAATGAGATTAAAAAGGAAACAACTACTGCATGATAACAGGTCAAAAGAGACGCATGTATTCGATTTTCCCCGGTAAAATACTTATTCTAATCCTACAATGAAAAAAAAAAGAAAAGAGTACGCAAAAAACCAGGAAATGTAACGAGGGGCTTCAAATTGGAAATACCAAATTTTATCGCCTGCAAACCAAACCCAACTAATCAGATCCGCCACTGTATTATGTATGTGTGGTTAAATATACGCTGGAAGTTAGCTAAAAACAGCCAACTATCTCTTTAAAATACTTAGGATTGTTGTCATCAGGGGTGTGACCTTGTAACTCATTCATGTTACAGCGGAAACATCGAGAATGAGTGTGTGCTACAAGTCTTGGGCACGATCCAATGTCCTCATGGTTTCCGACGCCAACCATCCCATGACGAGTTCCCCTACCAAACATTAGCTATCCTCTTTTCCCCTTTTTTTAACTGACTTTGTTTGAAATCACTTTTTTTTTTTCGTTTTACGTCTTGGGCCCTCTTTTTTATATAAAACTGGCGATTGAAATCAATATCGCAACTCCTATGACCTGCGCTTGATATCAACTTGTAATCAATCGCATAGTTACGATTGATTGGGGGACTTAAAGGTAAAGACCAGTTTTGGAAACGCCCCTCTCTCAAAAAAATTAAATGGAAGCTCTCATTACCAATCATGTGAAAGAATATGTTTTGACTAATACGTGATGATACAAATTTTGCCTGGAAAGTCGAAAAACCGCCTACTAATTGATATATTTGGTAAATTATTATATCTATTGGGACCAAATAGATATCGCGCACGTGGTCGCGTAGTCCCATATACATCTTTCTGTGTACAGTGCTTGTAACTTTCCCGGTGGGGTCACTCCCCCGCAGAGGGTGACACGTACAGTGGCGGATCCAGGGGCCCGGGGCCCGGCCCCTCCCTAGAAAAAAACAGGTAAAAACACCCTTTTTTGAAAAAAAAGAGTTGGGCCCTCCTGGCGCCCAAGGGGTGGCGGTGGAAAAAAATAACCCTTCCCGTAGGGAAAAATTTTGGGGTGCCAAAAAAAAATTTGTGCTCACTACCCTGGCGCTCAAGGGGTGGCGGTGGAAAAAATTACCCTTTCGGGTGCCACATTTTTTTTGCTGACTACCCCACTGAGCGAAAAATCGACCGGCACGATTTTCAAAATTTTCGCACGAAGTGGGCCCCTTTTTAGGCCCCCTCCCTTGCCGCCGGCTGGATCCGCCCCTGGACACGTATGACCGTTACCACAAATGCAAATAACCCCCTTTTGCGGTCAATTTCAAGGACATTTTGTGAAATTTAGCCCCTTTTTTACGTCAAAACAAGGACAAAATCGAACTTTGGAATACCCCTATTTATAAGATTGTAAGGACACTTTCGCAAATTTACCCCTATTTTACCATATTTCAAGGACAAGACTCGGCTCCGAGAATTTTTCTTCCCAGTTTTCTCTTCTCCTTTTCCTGACCCCTATTTATCAATTTCGAGGACACCTGTGTATCCCTATTTTCTATATTTCGAGGAATATTTTGTCCGCGGACATTGCTTAAAATTGACCCCTTTTTCCGCGATTTTGGTAACGGTCATGCGGTTCTGAAGTCACATTGAGTGACCCCACCGGGGTAACTTTACCAAGACTGGGCCAAATTTCTTATCATTTTGATGATTCCAGAACCTTGCAGTACATACCAATACTTATATGCTAGATGATCAACCTTTTCTGATCGATTCCACAACGTTTCTTTCACAATGCAACCGCATGACCAGAACTGGTCTTTCTCTTTAAGGTTGATTCGAATCAATCGTAACTCTTTACAAGACGGGGCCCTGATCCACTGTAATGTCTCCATTAATCTAATGTCCTTCAAAGCATGTTTAGTCTGACTGTATTTCTTCATGCCGGGCCATGGAGCATTCATTGATTCATCAGATAGGATGATCACCTGCCTCTCGGAGTCAATCAATTACTCCAACATTCATTCCGTGTCTGAAACAACACAACTTGGCAAGGAGGGTTGTACCGATCATGATTAAAGGGGTAACACCGTACACTTGTTATCTCTTTCCATTCCTGTCGATCCT
Organism: Mesocentrotus franciscanus; assembly: GCA_037976565.1. NCBI lineage: Eukaryota > Metazoa > Echinodermata > Echinoidea > Camarodonta > Strongylocentrotidae > Mesocentrotus > Mesocentrotus franciscanus. The sequence goes on from CP137676.1 coordinate 7,863,681, forward strand.
TCATACCCTTTCCACAGTAGGCCTATCATTTCATTATACATCATTGTACACGTTTGGTATCGATGGTGGTTATAAAGTTTGCGTCTCTGCCTATGTAATACCTACAGATGAGAGATCTCAATTATATAACATTATAAAGTTTAAGTACTAATATGTTGCAGCACCATATTCTTTCTTTTTTGTGTGCATTTTCTACAAAGTTTCAGGGGGGGGAGTGGTGTCCCCTCCGCCCCCGGGATCACCACCCTATTCCTTCGTTTATTGTACGTGCCATATGCACGCGTACATCTTGCATTGATTATCAGCGTCATGCAGGGAGGGAGGGGTGAGGTTTAATTGCCGATATAATGCGGACAATTAGTAAGTCAAGTAGCACGGAATGAGCTTAATTAACAGATCAAAAATTATTATTCTATGAAGGAAATTCCAAGTTTTTGAAAAATAATACGATAAAAACACGTATAATTTATATGGTGTTTCCGACCTCCATTATAAAACAATTGCCTTATAATAAATGCTTCATCTCCGATTAATAAACTTTTATGTAATGCTTAATTATTGATGACTGCCACAATTGCGGGCCATATTTATCTTTTATGTTCTTATAAAGAAGAATGCCTGCTAGGAGCCAATACAGCAATAGTCACGACGGTAATCTTACAATAACACAACAAATTACAAAGCATACCCTGGATAATTTGTGGTATCGATGAGTGAGGGGATTCCAATAGGCATTGAATCAGAGAGCACGCAGTCATCATGAATTGGCACGAATGTTCGTGTTTAAACCACCGAATAACAAGAGATATCCTGATTCCTGAAACGAATCAAACGCGTCAGGTTAATCTGCAGACTTTTCTGTCACTGCATGTTGCCATGGTTACGTCACCACCAGACGCTGAGACTCGGTCGCATGATGCATAATTTGAACGTTCGTGTTGTGTTGTTTGAGACCGTGACAGAATTGGTAGGAAAAAGAATGTGGAATAAATGTCATTAAAAAGGTCTCATATGGTTCCACTTGACATGTTTGCCACATACTTTGTTATTTCGTGCATGATTTCGATGAATTTTAGTGTTAACAAGAGAAAGGAAGTAAGAAAAAAACAAACAAAATAATGCCTCCGGCTACGTTGTAGCGGAGGCATAAAAATCGCACAATCGCACAGAGGTTTGTACAAGGCGATATACACACAGCTCCCCGTTGGTTTTACACACGCCCGGGAATTGACATCCCAGCCCAAGAGGTAAATTATATATTTTTTCACACTTCATATGTTCTATGTTCAATTTGAAGAGGTGAAACTTTAAAAAACCATAGAATTATTACCATCTTGCTATTTATAATAATTATAATAATGAATAAAAATAATTATACATGATTGTATATGAGATTTGTAATGCGCCGAATCCATTTGAAAGCAAATACTCAAGGCGCACTTCAAAAAGAAAATAAGAGAGATTACATACACGCATCTGCATTAAAAGTAAGATAGAACATACTAAATGAAAACAAATTATATATGTCGAATTAAACAGATACGTTTTAAGATTATTTGTTAACACTTCAACTGATCTGCTACTACGAATCTCTCAAGGGAGACCATTCGACAGCGAAGACCCTGCATGAGCAAGGTTCTTTCCCCCCTCTTAGTATTGAGCTTAGGAAGAACAATAAATCCGGGGTTTTGAGAGCGTAAAGATTTGGACGGAATGTAATGATTTATCAAAATACTATTAATTTATCAACTAAAATCAAAGAAACCTGAAAACGCATCTAATGTATGTCAATTATGCATTGAATATTTTTGTTTAATTTTGTATGTTTTCTGTATAAAATTATATGAAATATTGTATCAAACCATACTATGTTCATGAAAATGTATGATGAAGAAAACAAAAAGATGCAGAAACCAATAAATCAAATCAAATCAAATCAAAACGAAAACAGTTTTGAGAGCATACCAAAACTGCATTTGGGCTTTAAATCTATCATAACATTTTCAGCTTGTATGTATCATCAACAAGAACTCTTGATCGAATATACGCTACTCAAACAGGGTAATATCTCAATTAAATTAAATTATTAAATACTGGCAGACGCGCCAGCATAAACGCCTCACAAATTACTTTAATCTGGACCGGAATCTCTTAACAACTAAACTTTGTCAACATAAACACATTTCCTTAGTTATATGAAATTAAAAAAAAAACAAATACTTCAATATCCCTCTTGTGAGATGGGGGAGGGGATCAGGAAATACATTTATTGGTCGATGTTACACTTTATTCCCTCTTACGGTTAATTTACATTGAACTAAGGAGCTCTAAATTCTTTTGTTTTGATTCTTTTTTTCTTCATTCTACTGATGAAGAAAACAATGGTTCAAGATACTCCCTCCCTGTGGTAGCCATTAAGAAATGGGGCATATTCATAATGCCGTCCATTGCGAAAATAACGAGACTCTTGCTAATACTGCTCAAGCTTTATTTGAGTTCCCGTACTGCAGCTCAAGCATTAAAAAATACCAGCTACCCATCAAAGGCATTATACATCCGAGGCGAGAGAGGCAACTGTAGATGAAGTGACTCACCTATGAGAACATAGTATCGATATTGGATTCGAACCATAAACCCTGTCAATTTGAAGTCAAATGGATGAACCACGGTGACCCAACTGCAAATTTGACTTAATGACCTCGCATTTATGCTTGAATCTATATCATAAGCGACTGTTTCTGCCAGAGACACTTAACAGGGAATGATGTTGTAGAGTACATGATGATATCAAGCATTTGTTAACACCTGGTGAATCAACGTGCTTTAAACAAATGAGCCACGCCCTCAATTTCATTCATGCCAATCACAACTTTTTAGGACTGTTCCGTTTACATCTTGTACAACAAACTATGACCACTGCTTAAATGGCGAAGTCAACCCTGAAGAGGATGAACAGGTTTGAGGTCATCATGCAGACTTTAGTCACCCTTGACTTACATCACTATGAAGGTTGTCATAGCGACCTTGACCGTGCCTGGATCTAATGTCCAGACTGTTAGCTGGTCATGTCGATCCATAGATTGGGTAAATGAGCTAGGGCATGGGAATGGATAGGGAGAGGATTGAGCTGATGATAGGGTATGACAGAGGGCTAATGAGTGAGGGAGAGAGAGAGAGAGAGAGAGAGAGAGAGGGGTTGAGCTGATGATAGGGTATGAGAGAGGGCTAAATAGGGAGGGAGGGAGGGAGAGAGAGTGAGGGAGAGAGGGGTAGAGGAAGAGGGAGAGAGAGGGAGCGGTAGAGAGATGGGAAGGAGAAAGGCAAGAAGGGGGCGATTGAGAGCAACAGAGTGCATTGAGAGAGAAAAATAGAATGAGAAAATATCAAAGAGAGAGATTGAGAGAGAGAGCGAGAGAGTGAGAGGGAGAGGGGGAGAGAGGGGGAGAGAGATAGAGAGAGAGAGAGAGAGAGGGGGTATTAAACTAGGGAATAAAAAGAGAGAAAAGAGCCAGGATAACCGAGATGAAAATGAGATGAGACAAGATATGAAAGAAGCGAACTAAATGAAATCATGTAGCTTCATTAGAAACAGTTGCTTTAGGCTGCCTATGCATAATTCATTTATCCACAGCGGTGATTTACTTAACACGCATATCCGTCTACGGGAAATCCTCGGGGAAACATTTACTTTGCAATTTACACCCAGGGCTTAATTCGAGGGTTGAAATCCTTGGGAGACAATTGTTGAGACAGTGGCGGTGTCATCTTGGTTCAGCACATGACGTCATTATTACTTTAAACCTTTATTTTCTCAATTAAACTGTCGACTAACTCATTTGTTGAAATAAAACATTTGGCAACATGTGGCCCGGAGAGGCGTCACTGTACATGCTGTAGGCGACAGGAGAAAACAAACACGGCAGATGTAGTACTCACAAATCGAGCTAATTTTGGATCTTAAAAAGCAATCCAATCCTTCTTATATTATAAGTTCATTTATATGGAAGCAAAAATTAAGAGAACCAGAATGGCGAAAGTTTGAGATAAATCGGACCAATAATAAAAGAAAGTTTCATGTTTGAAATGTGAGATCACTGAGTCTATGCGATTCTCAAATTGGCAGTTTGGTCAGTGGATTTTGACGTAGTCGCGGATAACTCTCCCGTTTGTCGTGTACAAAAATATCATTAATTTCTGTTTTTCACCTAAATGCCTTCTCATTTGAGGCACGTACTCAAAATATATTATAGGTCCTCTGAAGAAAAAAAACACCCTTCTGAGTTATACATTTTTGAAAAATTGAAAATTTAGTCATTTTTTGTGTTGGAACAAAATAATGTGAAATTTGTCCGCCACTACATCACAGAGACATTACAGATTCAGCCAATTTGAAGGGCACATAACTATAGTGTTTTAAAAACACTATTGATAACTTTCCTTTTTGGGGGGGGGGTCCGATTTCCTTCAAACTTCTCACAATCTACTTCTCTCTAGAGTATTTTTTATATCAAGGTTGGATTTCCCTTTAAATTTATATTACTCTTACCCGTATCTTATGATGTGTGAAATGTTTTATTTAGTAAAAATCAACCATTTTCTACACAAGAGACATACAATGCAGAACTATCAATTTCGATTCAAATGAAATTCATGTCAAAATTTAAATTGCTGGTTTGAAATAGTTATGACCAGGATCTAAAATCTGCCTTTGGTGTCGAAGAAAAATAAATGAATAAAATGAAATAAAACAAAAACAATAGAAAAGATACAAAAACCAAACAATAACAGAATAGGTGTATACAAATCCCGTTGAGAACGCGCAGAGGGGTGGGGGCGGTGGGGTGGTGACAGGGGTATAACGTTTAACCGTCCAAGGGCAAGGCGATTGAGCGTCATTTTGCAACAGATGAAACCTAATTACGTCCATGATATTTATTTCATATTGGTTCATAAGTTCAGACCATCCTTAGAATAGAGGTTCTGCGAATCCGGGTCAAGGAACGAGTATAGTCTCGGCATGGACCTACTAGGTCCATGGTCTCGGCCAGACAAGGGGACTCGAAAAACAAATCTTAATTTGTCGTCTGTCCTTCGACGTAAATGTCTGAATTTGTCAACGCTTTCAATAATATTGTATCATATCAGCAGAAATATTGTTTGATTTTTCCCAGGGACGCGGGATGATGTATTTAAACCTTCATTTTATGCCCTCATTCGGTCCAGATTGGAGACATCAGAATCCTTTGATTGGAACAACAATTGGGGCAATCAAATAGAGAAATACCACCCACCAACTGATTTCGAGCTCCTTGTCCGACTTTGCCTATAAATGTAAAGAATCTTTGTACATAGACATTGCTCAAGATGATTGAATCACAAAATACTTCCACCTCCCAAAAAATGCACACAATAATGAATTATCAAATTATTTATCGGATACATACAGTTTTCAGAGGATGACGGATAATATCATAATCATGTTGTGTTAATCATTTTAACAACCGTGATGAATTTTATGTGACCATGTTAGCCCAGCCACTTCCTGAGTAGGTTGGACATGGCAGTAGGTTCTGTGGCGTATAGTTAATGGGGGGCACTGAGCTTACTCTATGTGCATTATAAATGTGAGGGACAACCGCACAAGAGCAATAGGACTAGTGATGTAGAACATGAAAGATATCGTGTCATGTCAACCTCTTCTCATTATCATTTCACCTCTTTTTTGTTCTCCTTTAAAAAAAAAAATATTGGGGGTAATTTGATTGGGGAAAATGAGGGCATGTGCCTCTTATATTAGATGGGTAGACAGATTTGCATTCGTTGTCATACTATCGTCTGCACTCGGTATGTGCTCGTTATAGACTTGTCATGGTTCAATCATCCATAGTCCCTCCTCCTAAGCGTAGATATACCTCTCCGATCGTGGAAGTAGGATTTCTGGGGCATCAGTCTGACTCAGACACGCCAGAGTTGAGATATGAATGAATATATTTGGATTTCTAGCCCAATTTATTTGATCTGACTGAGGTCCCGTCGAGGTGGTCTAAGGATTATGGTCCAGATGACTTCATCGAGCTTTACAAGTGTTTATATGGGTCACCATGACAAGAGCACGATTCCACTTCATCAGAAGGGTCGAAATGGGGAAGGGAAGTTTGGTTTGAATCTAGTAGTTTTGTCGATCATTGGTACAGTCAACTTCATCTCAATTTATCTCAATTTACATTTCATCTGAATTTATGTTGCATGTTCTTTATTTTAAAGACTTGCAAGATAAAGGGCATTAATTGCACTATAAAAGGCATGAGTCCCAATTAGGAGGAGAAAGAAAATGATCCTGTTAATCTTTTGAAGATAATTGAAGAAGAAGAAAAGGAAGGAGAAGAGAAAGAAAAAGAAGTAGAAGTAAAAGAAGAGGAAGAAAAGAAACCCTCTAAAACAACCCGAGAGCGATTTGATACAATAATAAGATACAATCAGAAAGTGTATGACAAAGGAGTTTCAAATAGAGAGAGAGGGAGGGGGAGGTCTGATTTTCATTGGGGCGGGGGCAAGTATAGTCACGGCTATTACATTTTTTTGAGCAGTGATTTTGAATGATTTTGGTTTCAAACCTCACTGCTGACATTGCAACAACAGCAACAACACCAAAAAAGAAGAAGAAGAAGAAAAATAGAGCGGCAGACGGATCGAGCTTCTGTATCTCGAAAAGCGTGACAAGAGTATGAGTGGATGTTTACAAGACAATGATGGTATGAATAAACATTGAGGTTGTAGAACAGAGCGCTAGATGGGATCATTTATCATTCCTAGCCAGTCGATTATAAATTAAAGGAGAGACATCCCCAGCATTACTCATCTTATGCAATGATTAATGTAGGCCTACTATGTAACTTTCTTTTGGTATGATACTAATTACATGTAGTACAAAGGTGAATTGGAAAAGCAAGGTGATTAAGTATGAAAATATTTATGCAGATGAATTGTCGGTTTGTTAAAATAATGCTCTCAATTAAATATCCATAGTAATAGAGATCTATTTAAAGGTCATACAAATAGGGTGAAGGTGTACGAATTAGTTATACGGGCTTATAATAATCATATCTGATGATATTCTAGTTATAATTATCACCGTATAATTGTCTCAGTATCGAACCTGCGCCCTTCATGTTCTCAAGTTCAATCAACGCTCTGATGGAACCACATAGCCTTCATGCATTCATGAACCGACTCCCAATTTCTCAGATTTTTCCATTATGCTGGGTCTTTCGCAATTCGTGTTGACCTTTGCGAGGATTCGAGGAAATTGTACATTTTCAGATGTGGGAAGTCATATAAATGACCTGTTTATATTTGATTCATGAATAGGGTGATGAAGCTTAATGCAAAGAATGTTCGACTTGAAATCAAGAAGGACATCCCCTCGATAGAGCGAATATTACTCTCAAGATAAGTTTTGTTTCGAGATAACGCATTAACCCAGTACTGTATTGGCCGGGCCACTTACATGTTTATATTTCGGCCAAAATTCCGTCTATTTACTGACCTTTTCATGACAAAAAAAAGAGTCATCTTCAAAATGATATATCGTTTGAGTCAAACTGATTATTATTTTAGGTCAAATCTGCCTCAGTTGTTTAAAAATTATACAGTATGATTGCTAAAGTTTTTGTTATAATTTACAATCATAAACATCGCGTATTATAAGGGAGGTGACCTAATTCTGTTGAAGTTGATATTTATTAGGCTTTGTAAATGTATAGACTACATTTGTGAAGTCAGTAGATACAAGATTATGTTAAAATGAAGGAATATTTTATCGTTGGCTGCTTGTCTCATACGCCAATGTAACAGAAAAGGGAAAAGACAACCCGGCTCCTCCATCCCCGGACACTTTGTTCGGAAATGCCATAATTAGCCTGGTTGTAATCATTGGAAAGAACTAATTCAAGCTTACCTGGATGACATAGATTCTCCGGGTAGGAGGTTGAGTCCCTCTTCGGTGACCGTAGCAGCTTCTTCGATCAGGGAACCTGGCTCGTTGAGCACGGCAGCGACTACGGGTAAGACGAGAGCTAGCCGGCACAGCATCGAGATTCGAACATTCGGGAATCCCAACTCCGACATTCGAAGAGAAATCATCTTAAAACCACTCTAATAATGCTCCTACAATATCCAGTGAAGTATAATCCTTGTTATTATTCCGTTTGATGGGCATCTGTAGATAAAAATAAGAAATTGGGGTATTGAAATGTGAATGTACTACATTCCAGTAGACGTTTATGATTCAAATTGAAGCGTCAGTCGAGTCCTCTTGCACCGCGACAAGGTTCTCTATTCGTCATAACTCGACAACCCTACCATGCCTGTGCCCTATCTTCACATCGCCATAGTACACGTGCCCTCTCGGCTAGCCTAAGCGGTACCTCGATGATGTTTAATAAACTCAATAGACCACCCAGGACTTCATATTCATTACATATAACACTGCCTGAACTATATCCGACCTAGCAACCAATGATATGCCATGTGATATCATGCCTTTGTTAACCACGTGAACATTCTTTTTTCTTCTCCGAGCAACAAATAAGATTTTGCAAGTAATATTATTAATTTTTCTTACACAAAATCCGAACGAAATTTAACGCATGTATATAGAGAGTTATCTCGAATTCAGGAATATCTGATTTTAGAAAAACACGGTAATTCTGCATATACATATAGTGATTTAAATTATTAACTCTTGTTGAATCCTAAACATGTTAGCTTGCCAATTTGTGTTGAGAAGAATCATATTCCCATTTATCAGAGTAAGCCAGTGTGTAATTATTGTGCTCGTGCCCTGGAACAATTTAGATTTATTACATATCAATCCACTGGGAGCTCCATCCTAGCGACAAAGCAATGTCAAATTTGATTAAGAAATAATTGTCTCGGCGTCCCCCTCCACAATGAGGATTTTATTAATATTTTCAAACTGCGCTCTGTCTGTCGGCCTATAATTACGATAAAACATTGAGCGCAATGAACATTCGAAATTTAGTAATATCTGCATGAGTAAAGCAGAGGCATACGCAGCCATGTGTACTCTGAAGTAGGTATGATAAGATGATATTATCAGTTTGTTGGTTGATATTGTCCACTTGATTGTTTCGTATATTTTGAACATGATAAGACGAAGAGAAAAGCTCGTATTACAAGCTTTATGTGTTCTTGATCAGAATGAGTCGATTTGAATATTAAGATCAATTTATTCAAGATTTCCTCTGTTTGGTAACCCATCGATACGAAAATTGTGAACATAATACTTCAGTGCTTGACAGTTTTCTATACAAAGCGTTTATCTTATAGGGTCAAGTAAATATAACAGGGTTATCACATTTTGATTTACATTGCCCATTGTTGTCTAAACTTTTCCCCATACAACCCAACGCCTGTTACATTCGCCAATGGCGTGTACAGTGTTGGGCCCTTGCCAAGATCATGTCACTTTCAGATTTCGATAATTCGTGCAAAAATTAATAGTTCACAAAAATCGAGCCCACCAGACGGAAATAGTTCTAGACCCCTCCCCTTTAATTCCCCCATCCCCAGACTCCAAACTATACAACCCGAAGAGCGCTCACACATGGAGCACTGACTGGTAAACGGCATTGAGGTAATCAATTGAATACGATTGAATATACCATTTTTTCAAAATACATTCAAATTTACACGCGTACCTAGCGAATAGCTATTACATTAACTATATGTCATTGTATCTCAAAGGTCAGAATGCGAATAGCATATTTTGGTTGCGAGGTCGGGCAAACATTTAAGGCATGTGCTCCTAACAACATGTTACATGCGTGCAAGCCATTTGCAATCTGACTATCGAAATACAATTATCCGTAACGTATTTATGAAAAAAACTAAATAACTGGTAACGAGGCACTTAGCCAAAGACGTACGATGTGCATTTAATTTTATTACATAGCAAATGATGCGTGATCGAAATAAAGGTAAAGTATTTTGGATCTATTTTTTAATTCACATTTGGAAATGTAGGTAGAAAATGATAGTTGCGGCTAACGAAAGGTTGTTCATGAAATACTCTAACATACCGACCACAATATGGGTAACTATTTTTGATGATTCTTTTAAAGACTTAGGCTATTGATAAAAGAACCTTTTTTTACGGATAGATTTTGGAATTTGAGACAGAAAAGAGCTTGAAAAGACTTCCATGACATCTGTGGTGTCAGCTGCGTTTTTTCTCTTTTAAACCTAATTCCCCACAATCCTATAAAGAACAAAATGACTTAAGGGCCTATCTCACTGAGCGGCGAATGCTTGCGAACGTAGCGAATTTGGGGTTTCGCTAGGGTTCGTAAACGGTTGCAAGAAAGTTCGCAAACAGTTTTCATTGTCGCAAACAGTTTTTCTCGTCGCAAAACAGTCGTAGGCCTTTGCAAAACAGTCGTAAGTCTTTGTAAACGGTTGTAAAACGGAGTCGCTGAAGTTCTTTTTGATCCGAAAAACCAAAATTCGCAACGTTCGCAAGCAGTCGCCGCTCAGTGAGATAGGCCCTTTAGCCAACTTTGAGAAAATTCAGGGCTAATCAATGATCACCATTGTCACCAACTCGCACAGGTTAGGCCTACAGGCCCCTCACGCGTATAGATTGAAACAAAATCTGATTACTATACTTTAGTAAGTTACAAATTAATTTAAGTTACTGAAGTGTGTACGTTTGCAAGAAACATTTCCACTATTTGAATTTGTAATACAGCAAGTTACTAAAATCTCAGATTATTCTATTGCAGTACAAGTGGAGTAATATGTGAGCAAATCAATGAGCGAATTATAAACCACATGGGAGGATATCGTTTTAATATCTATTTTCTATAGTAAATAATTTATTCCCACTTCAATAAACATTCAGTTGGTAACAGATGAAAGGTGAAACAAAAAGATTGGAAGAGAAAGAGAGAGAGAGAGAGAGTGAGAGAGAGATAGATAGATAGAGAGAGAGAGAGAGAGAGAGAGAGAGGGGGTGGAGGAGAGAGGGGGAAGGAGAGAAGAGAGAGAGGGGCGGGGATAATTTTGAAAAGATTAAAAAAAGACGCTAGACGTTTAAGGCACGAAGCACCGACCACACGTCACAAGTAAAACACACCTCTTTATTAGGACACCAAATCACAATCTGGAACTAAATATTTAAAAAAAGAAACACACTCTTCCCACTTCCCACTTTAAATGAAGTATTCTAAATAACTTTCACTTTAGATTACACTATAATCTTCAAGGAACAAACTCATCAAATTCACAAGGATCGTGAAACATTTTCTTGTAAAAGTGCTAGCATGATCCATGATGGCTCCCGGAGCAGGAAAAGAGAATTGACCAAGAGTTAATGAGGATGCTGACAAATGCGGGAAACGTCGTGACAAATTTTGGAAGACAAGCTGGAACAACTGACATATATCTAAGGACATGATTTCTTTCTCCTGTAATGGTGACAGTTTCAACTTCTAAGTAAGTCATGCGTGAATAGAGTACTGAATGGTTAAAAGTCTTCCATCCTTAGATTAACCCTTTGACTGTCAACAAACGGGGTATTCTGATATTAAAGGGATTTGGTAACATTGTTCAGATGAGAGAAATGGTGCTAAGGTAGTGACTTCAATGCTAGATGTACAACTAAAGGTAATCTGAAATTTGTAGTGAAAACAGACCATTATTAATGATAAAAATTGGGAAAAAAATGATCTGATCGATTTCTAAATTTTCCCAACTATATTATTATAATTAAATTAAATTGTAGGTGAATTTAAATCGTCACAAGGCGATGATTTGGCTCTATATACCATTCTAAACATTTAAGTGTTGAAAGATTTTTTAAAGCCTGAATATGTATCATTTTCATGGAAAAACGGTAGGGATAATTCTAAAATTAGTTGGGAGAATTTACTGTTAGAGGGAGTTACACATTGACGCCTTCAAAGAAAACCATAAATATCTTTGTGGTTTGAGAATTTGTTCAGGATTTCTTGCATGTTAGAAGGTTAGTACAGTATAGAAGGAATATAATAAGTAACATTTCATACAAAAATTAGGCAGTTTTTTTTCATCAACCTTCAACAATGTAACCAGTTCATTTTAATGCTGCTGGTTTTCTAGTTACAAAAGCAAATCATTCTTTATTATTACTAATTTTGATGAAGGAGGGGGTTATGGAAAATTGTTGTGATTATTGTCTTAGTATAAGTTGTTTAAGGCTTTGCACTTCTATTTTTTTAAGTGTGTGTGTGTGTTTCTGTGTTCACGCATACTTTCGAACGTTAATTACTAAAAAAACTAAAACCTCTACCAAACTCAACTACTACACTGCAATTTGAAGGTTGCAAACCGTTGATTGGAGTACGAAGTTTATGTGGTATAAATATTCACTTAATGAATTTATTAAAAACACTATTACGCATCACATCTTTTGCAGCCCCATGCATGCAAACAACAGACTATTACTATCCACAATAGTTAGCAAAAGGTCGTATGATATGACAGTAACTTTACAGTGATTAAAAACGTATACAACGGTTATCTTTGCTGCCTCTATTTAAATTAACAATGAAAATGTCACGGTAAAAAAAAAAAGAGAGAAAGAATTGCGGCTAAATTTCGCTAGAAATGTGCCTTAAAATGTGGCCTGCGAAGACATGAAAATTCACGAAATTATATTCCGAAGACAGGTGTCTCATTGCATTCTTCTATTAAAGAATTGTTTCTTTTTTATTCCTGCAAAACAGATAAAGGCTTAGAACATGTCACAGTTCAACTTCGTCATCAATCATTTTGATTACATTGGCCGGAGGGCAAGGTTTATTTCATATTTCGTGATTATCATTATGCAAACAATTGATTGCTTACTATCATATAATTTGATATGACCTGACCGAATCAATTCTCGAACAACGTTTGGCTCAACCCCCAATCTCCCCACACACATATTATAACATTGGTTTAAAAGGGAGAAAGGGAATGAGAGAGAGAGGTGTAGAGGGGGAGCGAGGGAGGGAGTAGAAGAGAGAAAGAGAGAGAGAGAGAGAGAGAGAGGGGAAGGGGGCGGAGGGGAATAGAGAAAAATAAGAGAAAGACAGCCATAGACAGAAATGGCAAGAGAGAGAATATTGTGAGAGATATACGCACACACACACACACACACACTCACGCACACGTACACACAGACACACATGGACAGAGAGGGCGAGGGAGAGAGAGAGAGAGAGAGAGTGGGAGGGAGAGAGAGAGAGAGATAAAAAAAAGGGGGTATCATTCATTGTTAAAAGTTGAATTAATGAGTTACTACATAGCTCTTTGGTAACTCCTTGATTAAATCCTATTCCATTTTAAAAATCATGTATCGTTCATCATAATGAAAACAGGTGCATACAAGAGACTTGAGATACTCGAGAAGGACAATGATTCATGTTCGATTCCACTTTGAGACCTCAGTTATTACTCTTCCTGGTAAACGAAAGCACGCCATGGAAAAGACATGTTGAACTCCATTTGACCGTCATACAAATGTCTGTTCGATTAAAAGAAATAATACCTCAGACGACAATTTGGAAATAAGGAAAACGACATCGTCAAAGTAAAATACATCTAGTCTATGGCATGAAATGGGACAATAAAACCGAGGCAAGTCTTGTGGCTATTTATGCGCCTGCTCCACACCAAGGCGACCATAATGACATCAGCTCTTGGCGTACTTCTAAACCAACCGCTTTTTATTCTTTCTTTAATTGGCTTCCGACTCGACTTATTTGCTCACGTTATTATGACAAGTATTTAAACACACTATGCAAAGAAACGAGATACTCCACGCTACGAGGGCCAGACCTGATAAACTCCAAACTTGAATGTTACAGTAGGTTGGGGTTCCACTGAAGGGGCTTGTGTCCTAAAGTGCTTGGGGAAGTTGTTTTGCTCATTTCTCAAGTGTTTTGATCAAGCAGCATTGCATTCTGGCATTCCACATAGGAGTGTTTTACTATTTAAGGTACGCCACATTCTCCCATTTTCTAAACCTGAAGAAAAAAAACCAGAGCAGGTTTATTGTCCGCCATTTTCTGTCGGCAGTTTATGCTTTTGTTTAATTTAAAGGGTGGACATAGAATCTAATCAAACGGTTTAGGATAGAAGAAATCTTTTAAAGTATTAATCATAAGATTTGTTGTAAAAATGGGCGTTTCGGAACAAATATGGAGACATCAAGATGGAAATTTGACAAATCACTTATGACTTTATATGACGTCTTGTCGATCAATAGGCCTATAATAATAATAAACAAATATTTCTAAAGCGCTTAATAACAAAAAAGTTCTCTAAGCGCTTTACAAACTTAACTGCAATCTTAACTACAACTTAACATACTACAAATGCAGAACTCAAACTCCAAGAGACTAGTAAAATCGTTGAGAGCAAAATCTCAGTAAAGAACAACATTTTGAGATGTGCAAATTCATTTTCAAATTTCAATATATTCATTTTTGTTGTTTGACACTGCACAAATGGAATCCAGTCTTGCCACTGTTTTGGGGCTATTTACCGTATATAAATAAATGAATATATAAATTGTCCCTGATCAACAAGAATGATAATGCCATGTTTTGTTGAACTATAAGTGAATCAACCGGTTTTAAAGATCAAATTCTGTATACCAAGAAATAGAAGCATGAATAAGACACACTTTCCATTCTGTTCCAGCTCTTTTCTTATACCGACCGAAAGGGAATTATGTATAAACACTTACCAGATGCGAAAAAGTTCAATTAACCCAACCAGTAGGTCGTAGTTTTTCGAGTAATCCAAATTAGAACCGTTGTTGCAGCTGGCAGATATTAGATAGTTGACTCATTCAGGACGAAGAAGAAATGTTGGATAGAAAATTAATGGAAATTCATATTCTCCTCATTCCTAATTTTTCAAGCGGAAACGATGGAGGACAACGCATCAGCAACGAAGACTCCTTTTCAAGTGTGTGCTTGAGAAAAGTGTATCACTTATACGATTTCAACGTAATCTCCTCAACATAGATTTAATTCAAAGTCGGCTCCCATTCAGGTATCTCTGCTAATCCTCCACGTACAAAACATGCACAATGACATCTGTATTTCTTCGTCTTCTTGTTTACTCCATGCTCTTATAACTCACTCACACTAGCTGCCAGAGTATGGCCAGAGTATAGGCTAGCTGCTCCAAGGCAGACCAATCTTTGCTAAGAACACGACTGCCAGAAAATCTCTGAGGCGTCCTGAAAGAATAATGTCCCCCTAACGGCTTTTGTTCAGAATGATTTAAACGCGAGGCCTAAATCCGTTCACGATTTTTTTTGTAAATCGTGACAGAAGTCATTTGGAAGTTTTCTTTAAGCTTTAAATGGCCTTGGAGGAGTTCCAAAGAAGAAGACATGGGTCATTGTGAGCTTGTAAGTCGTATGGTTGTGGGGAGGGGGTAGATTTGACACGAAGGCGTTGATATTCTGTGAACGAATTTAAGCCATTGTTCCAGCTTACGACAAAAATATCCGCAACGGCGGACCACGTCTGATGTAAACATGTTAAAGGTCCGGATTTAGATTGAGGAATGTACATTAAAGGAGGATCCGACACTTCATCCCGAAAGGGATAGAACAAACCAGCTATATACTCTGTAAAAAGTAATGGGTAGAAGTTCTACAGCATGAGGGTATAATGATGTCCGACCAACCTTCGTGCAATTTTATGACCAATTCCTGTAATATGTTGCCTAATCACGATCTTTACTTTTTTGAGCAAAATTGCCCGAAAATTGCGTGTAAATGCCCAAAAGCTGGTCGGACAGCCAACTACCATCATTATTGTGCAAATCGTTATCCAACATTTTTTTCACTTCAAAATCAAAATATTGACTGGATATGTACGTGCATCTCCTTTAATCCCCTTCGTAGAAAAAGAACTTTTTTCTCTCTCTCATCGCTCTCCCTCATCTCTTTCTCTCTTATCTCTCTGTGTATAAAATGAAAAGTGTTGTTTTGTTAAGAGTGTGACGTAACAATGCATTTTAATTAAGCTTTTCAGCTTTCATTTGTCATCCTGTGAAGTCATTATTATTATTTTTCTTTGATTTCACCATATCATTGTACTCTTTGTTGTTTATGTTACATTAAATTTGACTGAATGACTAATAGATCTAATTAAAAAAAGATCAAATCAAACTCTCTCTCTCTCTCTAATCTCTTTCTCCCCCTCTCTCTCTCTCTCTCTTACTTTCTCCCCCCTCTCGGGCCCCCCCTCTCTCTCTCATTTCTTTTTCTTTCATCTCTCTCCCCCCTCTCTCTCTCTGTAGTAGCTCCGCAATGAGAATTAAGTTGAGGGGTGTGGGCGTGGAGGAGTGGGGCGGGGTTTGGGCGTTTCATTATATTGCTACATATCGGTGAGTTTGTGGGAAGGAGCCATCTCAAGTCAGGCGAGAAATTTAAAAAGAAAAGGGAACTTTATTTGTTAAAGTTCAAGTAATAATTTTAAAAAAATACATATAATAACAAGGCTAATAATAATAATAAAACATAATTATACGAAACATCAGGCAGGTTCGGAGGGGGGGGGGGCATACGCTTGTGATTCCCCTTATGAGACCCATATATATATATATATATATATAAAGGGGGTAACGTGATGAGGCCTTTTGCTTGTTAGGATCTTGGATACGTACACGACAGAATCCCGAATTCGCAAATGAACGCATATTCAAATTATCCAGCAAATGTTTCGTGAAATGGATTCATAATGGGGCAGTACCCCATCCTCACAACATGTACTCTCATTTTCATATCCTCGCGAAGGGTCTTTCATTTTTCCTGTCTGCATTTTGCGAGACAAGTTTGCCCTATGCACGCAGGTTTGTGTTGGTTCTACGGCCTATGTCAATACACTGGTTAAAGGTGAGAATACACACAGACGAAGAGTAAGCAATGTTCAATGGAGTATGAAACAAAACATAACAAAACAAAAAGAAAAGAGGGGGGGGGGGGGAAGCGGTGAAATGTTATTGTATTTAAAGAAGTAAACGTGGTGAGAGGGAGAGAGTGGATGGAATGAGAGCAACTTGAAAATAACAGGGGCAAGAAAAAGGAGAGTCATCGGGCAATGGCATGAGGGGGAACGGAAAAAAAGGAAGGGAAGGGGAAGAGGGAAGAGGATGAGAGAGAGAGAGCTATGAGAGAGGAGGCGGTGGGGAGGGTGGAAAAGAATATCGGCATGAGCTTCATCTTTCACACCTAGGACTAATATTTTGATCTAAATTGTATAGGCCGATCTTAGACATTCAATTAATGATGTCACTTGAACCTAAAATTTGGACCTTATAGAATTAGCAGCACCTTACGAGGGCCTTTAATAATTATGCAATATGGAACTTCATTATGGGGTGCGTTCTCAATGCTCGATATGGACTCGACATCACTTATGTCCTAGTTGTCATTCAATTTCGTGCTACTTAAAATATCTTTTCTTTTGTCGTTTTTGTTTCTGTTCTGATTTCGCTTTGTACAAATTACTTTTGTATATTAAGCTTCATTTTACATTTTAAAAATGCTGTATTCATTTAGTTGATTTTATTTTCACGTACTCATTTTGACAAATTTTTTGACAATGTCACTCTTAGGATTTTGTTTTTGGGCACTAACACATGGCTCTTTTTAAAGAAGGTCTGTTTGTTTTGAAAAATAACTTATTATAAATTAAATGAACAATAAATGATTTATAAATGAATTAAAGAAAGAATTAATTATATTTATTTTTCTACAGGATACATTTTTTTAAGTTTGGAGGGTCAGGGTGCAAGTAAAGCATCCCATATTCTATTATCTCTGTGTTTTAAGTAAACACGACTCCACCCTTTGCCGAGTCATACAATGTTATCTTTTATTATCATAAATTAAATGGTTCATGAAGATGTAGAGGGCTGTGGAGAAAGTGATTCATACCCACGTGATACCGTCTATCAATATTTGACATTCCGGAAACAAAGAGTTGTGAAAGTCACCTGAGAGTCATTTTGATGTTGAGATTTTATTTCGACCTGAATGCAAAGTCGAATCCAACCAACCCTTGACTGTCGGTAAAGGAATAAATTGAGGGAGTTTGTAAGGGAGTTATGATATGATATTTTGCGCAGTTCAATAAATTGATGATGCTCCATATCTCACACGTTGTCAATTGCGTGAATAGGGAGACTTATCAAGACCACGGCACATGCAGTTTACGACAAGACTTGGGATATTAAAAGACATCGCGATAGATTAAATAGGGATTTTCATAAAAGGCAAGACCTTAATTGTATCTGAATTGGGTCCCGAACAATTTTGCATGAAAACTAATTTGGTAAATTTAAACTTACCACTACAAGAGAGATTCAAATGAACTATCCGGTCGGTATGGTCGGTGGCCAGTCAACATGGACGACGATCGATCGACGACCGTGACAACGATTCGCAGCCGATCGCTCATTTTCTCCGAGGCTCGCATCACCCTGTAACTTTAATACACATGTATTTCTATATTGTATAATGAGAATTCAGCACCTCAATGAGTAAAAAAAAATAAAAAATAAAAATAGCAATTACAAGTTAATTATATTTAAATTTCTTTCAAAATTGAGTCGAATTAAGTCTGGTCATTGGATATGCGAACAACTATAAAAGACTATAGACATGTGAAAAACTTGTCTACTGTGATCTATCTCGGCAGAAAGACCGGCGTTTTCGGTATGTTATACAATGTATTGACGGAACATATAGGGGCGTCGGGATAAAGGGCACGAAACACATGGGTTTGGGCTAAATGGGATTTAGGAGCAGAGGAGTAGAGGAGCCTGGGCGAATAGTAACTACTGAAACTAATGACAAACCTACGAATGGCGAAATCTTGGACTAGGGTAAAACCGCGAATGGCAAATCTTGCTACATGAACTGACAATAAACCTTGGAAGGATATCAGACCTTTGAACTAGCGACACGCATTAGACGAATAACATATCTTTACACGAATGACAAAATATACGACGAATGGCTACCCTTTGGACTAAATGACGAGCACTCCAGGAATTAAGAGCAAACCTAGACGAATGAAGAACCGTCAGGCGAATGACAAACCTTTACACTACCGACGAATTTGTATGGCTAACGAATGACACACCTTCATCAGACCAAACATCTGACAAAGATGAATCTTTGATGAATGGAATCTTATAGACGGACGATGGACTTAGAACGACTGGCAAACCTTGAGAATCTATGGCGTTACACAACCTATATAAGATCGATACATCTTTCGTCTAAAGACAAACCGCGGACGAAGGGCACCACCAATGATGATCCTTGGTCGGGTGGCCAAACGACGGAACCTGGAAGAATGGTAAACCTTGAGAATCAATGACGTTACACAACCTATAGAGGATTGATGCATCTTTCCTCTAAAGACAAACCGTGGACGAAGGGCAACACTAATGATGATCCTTGGTCCGATGGCCCAACGACGGAACCTGGAAGATTTGTAAATTTTTCGAATAAAATAATGTCACACTTTAAATGTTAGACAACCTCTAGAAGATTAATAAACCTTTACACCCGGCTTTACACTCATGACAAACTTTGGACAAAACAAACCTTTACTAAACGAGAATCTTTGGAAGAATGACAAACCTTTAGACTAACTTTGGTCTAACCGCAAATCTTTGGGCAACATGCGATACTTTTCAGTTTTTATAACAAACCTTCCTCTACTCACCAAGAACATTCAAACGAAAAACTAAACTTTGAGCTAAAGACAAAATCCTTTGCCCCAGCTACACATTTTGGACAAGGGGAAAATTATTGTAAACGACGTTTGATCGATAATACATACACGTACATCTCTTCTAGCAAAGGACCTTTGGACTAGCGATGTCCCTTTGTAATAACAAAGAATCTGTTGTTTAACTAGAAATCATTAGTCAAACGACAAACCTTACGACTTCAGAGGCACCTACGTAACGATGAACAACCTCCAGGCCAGACTTCAAGACAAACAACGGTCGGTCACAAGAATGCCATCATGGTGGTACATGTATTTATATCGTGAGATTACAAATGATCTGCAATGAAATGTGGGATATAAATTTACAAGGAGTCTCTTTCTGAGGAAAAAGTATAACCATAATACTTTTACCATTATATATGTGTATCTAAATTTTCTCCGCTTCACCAGCACATAATGTATTACTTGAGAATATCCACATTGCACTAATGATATGGCGTCTATGACACACAAATATGGAAACATATGACTATAATAAACAATTTGTCGTATTTTAGAAGGGATTATACCCTTATTTATTTCACCTTCGCTTACTGGACAAGTTATCAAAATGTTTTACACATATTAATGGCAACACACAAAATGAATTATATCCATACTTTAACGAGATATACATAATATGAGCGATACAAATACTTCAGTGTTATTAGAAACATATCTTCAAAAGACGACACACTGTATATACATGACGCAGTACATATATCAGTTTACATTTAACACTTTACAACTAGTACTGTGGTTAATTTGTCGTAAGAGTATTATCAGAGTAACTTAGAATTAAAAACAGGTTTAGCGATCCAATGGACAATAAGTACCAAACAACATACAGGCAGGCGTATTCTAAGATAATTTACAGAACAGATTCTTATTACATTGAGTCTCAAAATGTATTGCTTGCGAGATAAATTATGTTCATAAAAAGAGTATTTCAGATATTTAAAAAAAAGACAAAAAAAAAAGACAGAGTATTACTCTCCGAAATTCGGAAAAGTTTCAAAGTTATATACAACATATAAATCTCTCGTTGAAAATGTGAGAGGAACAGTTAGGACGAAACACATTTTGATGGGCTAACAATTGAGAAGAAAAAAATACAAAAAATGCCACACTTTTTAAATGGAATGAAACGTGCTGCTCTATTTAAAGCAATGTACTTCCTTGGGTGCTAGTGATTGTATTAAGATAAAGAGTGTATTTACATGTTATCTAGTCGCTTAACATTTAACATCAACCAGAAATTTGTAATACGAAACAAATTTTCCTTTAAATTTTGCGCGGACTGGCCAATAATGGCCCTGGTACGAACAAAAGAATCGACTCAGATTGGTGCATCGTATATGTATTATTGAAGAAACACAGATAAAAAAAAATTGCAAATAACAGTTTGCATTTACAGCAGTTCGGACGAAAATCACATACTATACAACAAAAAAGTAAGCATTCAATTTTAGGTGCAAACGTATACAGGGTAACCACAATATTACCAAATAATTCAAATATAAATTAGTTTATTACGGAAACTGTATAATAATATAAATGATTAAAACGTATTCACGGTGCGAATCTCGGCTATTCTAAAATTGATCAACAAAAACATTTCTAGAACAACTACAGTAATGCCCACCATTTTTGAAAGACGAGTTTTTATTTGACAGGAATGTACACAAATGCATTATCATACAAAAGAACAGCGCAAAGGTTAACTCATAGTGTAATCATTAAACAAAATCTATAAGTGGCAAATTTACAAGCAAATCCACTACCATCACGAAACACTTCGAGAAAAAAGTATATACAAATATCAAAATCACACCAATTATTCATAGAACAGTTATTAATAAAACACCCTTTTGACATTTGAAAAGTGGGCGAAAATCATAGATATCCAATCGTAATACATGTAGATCTCTGAGGGGAAGATCTAACAACATAAACAAATAGCCTTCGCATTGCCTATACAATCTATATATATATCAAATAAACGTCTGCGTTAGTTTTCCAATGAAGCACGCGAAAAAGAACAGATTATTCGTCCTACGATGGAATAGAGTCGAGAGACTTCAGGTTTTCGTTAGAGAGTCGAGAGATTTCAAGTCACTCCAGGAGAAGTGCCTTATCTTGTGCCCGATCATCAACGATTGCCCATTGCACACGAGGCGTTATTTGCCTGACGTAGGGTTGCGTCAGTGACTTGTACGGCCTTCGACGCGCCGTGCGAATGACGTAGGGTTGCGTCAGTGACTTGTACGGTCTTTGACGCGTCGTGCGAATGAAGTAGTACAAAAAGTGATGGCAAAATAAACAGCGATAAAAACATTGCGTTGAATTATTATCGTTAATGCCTCAGTCACACCTTTGCGTATTTGGCTTGCGTATTGCTGCGTATTTATGGCAAGCCGTTTTAACATTTATTCCTAATTCTTGATATCAAGAAAAAGGAATAAATGTTAAAACGGCTTGCCATAAATACGCAGCAATACGCAAGCAAAATACGCAAAGGTGTGACTGAGGCATTAGGCTCGTCACAGCTCGATTATATAGCGCAGATAACGCACTCTAAATGACGTCTCGTGTGCAACTTGCTTGACTGTCTCCAAGGGCTTCCATAAGAGAGGGTATAACTGAAATGTTCTGCGTATAGTTTCCGATGAATCAGCCATTTTCGTTATATATATAATATATATATTCATGTTATGCATGATGTCGGACAAAAGTTGTTCTCGATTATCGAGAACAACTAAAACAATAATCGGATATTTGTCTATCCTATCAACACTTTTGCATTTGATACCTAACAATTTTCCATATTTTTTCAGGAAAAAGTAACAAATAATTAGTATTTTGCATATTTTCGCGAATTACGTAAAGCAATACATGAGGATAATCACACGGTCCATCAACAATTTCAGCATAAACGGAACGATACGGTACCTGAAAAAAATCATTTTAAAGGCGGTCCGATGCTTTTTTCACCAAAATATGAAACAATTTTATCATCAAGAAATGTTTTCAATACTTGAATTAATAAATGAACAGTATAATGCCCCGATTTGAACGCATGGAAAATACGTGTACTTATGTAGCACATCCTATACGACATATCATTCCTTCAAAGCTTAATAATGCACATTTGTGCATGTATAATCGGAAAGAAGACAGGAAAACTCATGGTTTCAGTTCCGAATATGCGGAAGTTCTATTTTCACGAGTTCCATATTGGCCTTCATGCCGAGCGGTGACGGACGAATACCGAGTAGACGAATCAAAAGCGGTATAATGACAAAACATGCAAGAGGTGGGGACCAACATCGTGAATAGATGAAAAACTTCCTTGTTAAATGTTGTATTCTTTTATTAAAATTATAACGAAGCACTTAAGAGGCCGTAAATATAAATGTCGAAACATTTGGCATAACGTTGTTGGATTTACTTTACATACAAACAACGGTGAATGCGGGCTCGTGATCTTGTTACGACGAACCAAAAAAAAAATCCTTTCTTAGTCTTTGGTTTCTTGTCTTGCTAAAAATATGGTCAGATATTCTGAAACCATTATGACATAAACAGCTGAAATAAGACCCGCCTCAATTTTAACAGCTGAAGTCGAACTTGTAGCCTGTCCATCTCATTCGGTGGTGATAGTATATATATATTTAATGATTTAATTTGCGGGGCATGCTCAAATTATTGACAGAAAACCAGAGAGGGTTTAGTTTTATCAGTGACATGTACCACAACCCACATGTGAATCCGTAAAACTATACCTCACAAAACGTATTTGTAGTACGATTTACAAAACAGTTTGGTAGCGCACACCGACGGTATTTAGTCTCTGTATGTCGCCCGAACATCACTTGTCTATATGGTCTCGTTCCGTCACTAGTATTTAGTATTAAGCGCTATATAAATCCAGATTAATTATTATTATTATACTTATGTCGTCCTTGTTTTGTGATGTTCATGTACATGCAGGAGAGCCATTACCGGAATATATTTTTGCTAATGCCCGACAGCTCTTATATGGCATTCGATAGCCACTTTTATGCTCGTAGTTCTGACCAATCAGAGGCCTAAAATCCTAACATGCGGTATGTAACATAAAATATGGCACATGGCCTTATCAAAGTAGTTGTATAATATGGCGACGCATGCAGTATCCAAAAATATATTCTATTCTATAATCCATATATCTATTCACGACTTACGGCCTCTATCGTCTTGATGTCTCACGACCACACTTTTCATCTCATCATCTCATCGGTATGTCGCCCGAACATCACTTATGCCTATGGTCTCGTTACGTCACTAGCATTAGCTACTCTGACATTTAAGTTCAAAAAGAAAGATAAAAACGTAGAAAACATGATTGTTAAATAATCATACTTCATATTTTGGAACAGGCGTTTCTAAAAGCTCCATACAGCTTAAGCGGGAACTGCATTGCGTTTAATGTAAAAATAGTGGTAAAGGAAGAAATGATATGATTTACAATTAAAAAACGGATATTATATTAGAAAAAAATTGTCCATGCATGATCAAACACGATCGCAACTACTTTCGAAAAATCAACCTAAGGCAGTATCAATAGCCTTGTACGTCACTTATTGAAATGTGTGAACACGACAATGACGTATTACGTAATCCGAACATGATTTATATTGGGTACTGAAATTCCCCTTGACTTTCTTCTACGAAAATAGTTGCGATCGTGTTACTCTAAGAAGTATCAATAACAATAATATTTGAATTTTCTCATCCTATGACGACATACATGATTGATTAATAGAATATTTCTTGAACATTGTTTTTCCTCTCGCTTGCAATACACTCGAAACTGTCTTCAAGAATCCATATCGATTCAATGAAAAATGATTTAAATGATCATACAAAATTTTACTACCATGATCTGACAACCCCCCCAAAAGAATTGAATGACTTTTACCAATCATCTCTAATTAAAATACAAAACATTACCAGATTTTACGCGTGAACAAGACAGACATTAAGGATAGAGCACCTCTCCTG
Source organism: Mesocentrotus franciscanus (assembly GCA_037976565.1). Lineage (NCBI taxonomy): Eukaryota > Metazoa > Echinodermata > Echinoidea > Camarodonta > Strongylocentrotidae > Mesocentrotus > Mesocentrotus franciscanus. Next base: position 7,888,586 of record CP137676.1, read on the forward strand.
GTTGAGTACAATGGAGTACATGGAAGTCAAGATGAAGGTATTGCCGTAGTTATTCAAGCACGTATGGGTTCCTATAACGAGTTCAAAAACCTCATAATTATCGACATGAAGAACTTGTACATTACAACCTATACATCATTTATCAAATCAAAGTTTCCTACTTTAATATTAATGATTAGTTACAGATATATTACCGTTATCTACATGCCATGCAAATCTATAAAACAAAAACGCATGAACTACAACATGTATTTCAATGATTTGTTGGCAGCCAAGCAAAATTTGAAATATCAGTCCTCAATGTACTTCGCATTGCCTTTTTGAAATCTGATTTCTTCCATTGCAGATGTTCAAGAAGCTCCTTTGTACTGCGCATTTACATGGAGGATTTCACTCCCTGGCTCACTTTCTTAATTCCCGAAATAATTTCGGTAACTTTCAAATTAGTGCACGGCATGATGCAAAAAAGATGGAAGATGATTGATATTTCATATTTTTATTTCATAACTTTCAAATGAGTGAGCAACGTGATGCAAAAAATATGGAAGATGATTTATTTTTTGCCGAAGACAAATCACCTCACAAAATTGAAACTTCAGAAATGATAAAGCATCCACCATTTTGATAAAAAAAGGAAAGTTTAGTATTCATAACAAATTTAGAATGCAAAATAACTTCTTTAAAATGTATAAACAATATTTGACTTTTCATAATTGCAAAATTAAAGCAACTTTGAGGGAATTCCACGATCCCAACTTAAAAATTAATCTGAAACATAAATTTGGCATGCAAAAATAACCACTTTTAAATTTTTACAGAAAAATATATTTACCAGCATATGAATATGCTTTGGCTTAAAAAAAAAGGAGAAAAGTTAACATCATTAAACTAAATCTTGCCTACAAAATACATTCTGGTAAAAGAGGTGGATGTGAAGGTAATGACTGTAATGTTGGTTATTAGGAACTCAGTGAGAGTATAGGACACAATGCACAAATATTAAAATAGGGTGAGAAAAAAAACCCTCCATAATCGGGTCAATGATTGACATAAGGACTCATCAACAGTAGTGCGTTTATAAATAACATTATTGAACAAAAATAAATCTTCTGCATGAAAATGAAAAATAATATTTAAATAATAATAATAATGTACAAGCAATTTTTTTTATATATCAATGAGACAGCTTTTGTGAAACAGAAAGGGGATAATGAGCCCCTACACACAAAAATGCTTGCATTGCTGGAAGCAGAAAAATCACAGACACAATAATAAGTTCCAGAAAGACTATACAAACAAGAAAATTATGATTTTGTTTGAAAGTCAAGAAAACTGTTTTTACATCTAAAAATTTGTACAAAACAAAAGGGAGAGTTCTCATGGCATTACACCACGAAGTTTGACAGAATTGTCAGCGTGAGATCTCCCAAAAAATTAAATTTAGATCTTGATTTATCTCAAACTTTCACCAATATTAATTCCAATATTAATTGATATAAGAATTGATATAAGCCAGAACAAAAAATCAAGCTTGAATCATTTCCTATTGGTTTTAATCCCTGCACCAACATTTATAATTCATTGGTTAAGGTTTTACAATTGTGCGTATGGAGGAAAAACATGATAACATACAGCTACAGGTCCAACCCTTATCAAATCATGAAATTTTATGCCACACTATTAACAAAAGAACCCTCCAAATGTATAGCTATTTTAAAGAAAATGCCCATTTTGATTTTTGTTTACAAACCCGATAAGTTTTAAAGGGTGATATGATTTGCCCCTCCCCCTTTTCAGAAGCGAATCGGCATGAATCCATGTTGATGTGAATTGACCTGGAGGCAACTTAATCTACTCACAGTGCAATGTGCTCATTAAAACATTCAAATTTATCAGGATGTACTTACATAGGAGGCTGATTCTACATTCCACATTGTCATATAAATATGATAGTCCTTCAAATATAAGTATAAAGTTACAGGAATGGAATAAACAATCTGTTAATAAGGTAAACAGGATTTAGGATTCATAATCTAAGTATCCAATTAGAAAGTACACCATGCCACCTTTACATAAATAGAATTGGTAAGTCCCAACTATCATGTATCATGAATGACAAATAATGATTTTAAAATAAAATTTTGAAATAATAAGTTTTAAAATGCTGCTACATTACATGATTTAACCCAAAATAAGAAATATTTCTGAACCAAAGTAATGATTCTTTCAATTTGTGCGTAACCCTCATGCCTTATACATGTATTCACAAAATAGTACTTTCCTTCAATACATGTGAGTTTTATGCTCCTTGAAAATAAAGGAATCACAGACCACTAAATCTTAAGTTGTCTATCCATTTCACTGCAGCAGACGACACTTGAATCATATTCTAGGGTTTTGGCAAATGACCTTTCAGTTTCTGATGCCTTAGCAAAGTCCCAGGTGTTTTGAATGAGAGAGTGCATACCTTACACATGTTGGGGAGATCCTGCTTGTGACGGTCTAGATGAGCCTTGAGGGAGCTGAAGACCTGGTAGCGAACGCCACATATCTTGCACGCATACTGCTTCACTATCCAGTGGTCATTCAGATGTTCCTTTACTTCCGTCACTGTTGAAAACTTCCGACTACAGTTCAGGAATGGGCAAGGACCTCCTCTCAGTTCCTTGGAATGCACTTTGTTGATGTGAACCACCAGGGGGCCTGGTAAGGAGTCAGAAAAATCACATAATCTGCATTCAAAGCTCTGTTTCTCACACTTGTGAAAAATTCTTTGATGTGCCGCAAGTGATGAGGTATCGGTGAAGTCAATATCGCAATGATGGCAATAGTCTGACCCTGTCCGTGTGTTTGATATTTTCTGGGAAAGTTCTTTCCTACCAAGCCTTTCAGGCATGTCAACTTTGGAAGGAATGTTTGTTGCAACCTTGGAACTTGATGTACCCAGTCCCACTTCTGCAGTTACCGAAGCTCGAAATTCATCACTCAACCTCGCATGCCTTTCAGGATTGTTGGTGATGCTGTCAGCCTTTTCAGATGCTGCTTTAGTCCTGTACTTTTCAAAGTGTACTTCATTTACGTGATTTTTCATTTCTTGACGAGAAGTGGTTCCAAATTCACAAAATTTGCACTGTTTATTTACAGGCACTTCTTGCCGAGACGCCTCAAAAGCCTTCTTACTACCTCTTGGTCTTCCTCTCTTACGACGTACAGAAGGAAAGGGAGAAGCTTCAGGTTGCGTCACATCACTGGTTGTCCTTACTGCAGGCATCTTGGAAGGAGTCAAGACATCAGACTGCATGAAGGATGCTTCGTGGGCCCGCTTGAATCGCTTCTTTGGGCACTGACTCATATCACTCACTGACTGAATATTTATTGGGACAATTGATTTCAACTGCTCTAAGTTATCTTCCACCTGCAAGTTAGATTCAGTGACTGCAATATTGGAAGTTGAAAAACTCCTCGGCATATTTTGGGGATCAATGCAAGGACCATCAGGCTGAATTTTGTTGCTCTCGAAACTGACAGCTGGGCTATCTTTGCTCGTATATCGTGAATTGCTAGAGCTGCGCCTCACTTCAGTATCATCACTTCTTGTTCGTCGGAGGTGATATGTTACGTGCAAAAATTGATCTTGAGAATTAGACGGTATCTTTGCATTGGTTTCATCTGGATCCTGTTCTAGTCTGTGATGAACTTCTACTGTTGACTTTGCAGACTCATCAACTTTTGGAGTCTTCTTAGGGATTGAAGTGAGATCAATAAGTGGAAAGCTTGAAGTACTTGTGGCTGGATTGACAGATGTGTTACAGGTTTTTGCAATTTTCAGGCCAGGCCCTTCAGAAGTGAGTCCATGGTCCAGCAGATCACTGAAAGCATGAGGTTGTCCAGCTCTATCAATATACACATTTCCGTCTATTGCTACATACTGTTCTGGAACTGTTGACACATCCATCATTTGCTCACTTCCCAGTACATAGTTTGTTGGGATAGTAGATTCACCAGACTTCCAAGGATGTCCAAGCTTACTTCCAAGCAAATCAGTGTTCAAATCTTGCCTTGAGATATTCCGATCTTGATGGGATACATAATCAGTTTGTACAGGGCTTCTATCATGGCCACTGTCTACTGTAGTGTAAGTGTTGCTGGAATGAGACATTTCCGATTGAATACGACTCTGTGATCCAGTGCCTCGAGCTTCATTTCGATTTGCCTCTACAATATCAATTCCAGGATGTTCTGATTGTGATCTTGAAAGAGTATCCTGTATCCTGCTCTCCTCACTGACCTCACGATAGAACCGTGCTACAATCTGCTCTTGTGACTCAGCATCACATGTTCTTGGTTTGCAAGACAGATCAAGAGGAGTAATGGGGCTTTGTTCAACGTATACCTTTGTTCTCGCTTTACAGGTAAGATCAAGTGGCATTTCTTCTTCAAGTCTACAGTTATTCTGCGACATCTGAGATGTTTGAATGTCTGTTTGTACTGGAAGAGTTGATTCACCTATTAAGTTTGGTGTAGATGATGGAGTACAGTGACTCCTTGGTGTTGATGTTCTTGACAGAGATGCTCTTTCTAACTCTGTTGATGTTGGTTGGTGAGAAAAATTGGTTAAGTTATCACTGGTACATGTTGTAGAGGTGGTATTGGATTTTGGTGTAGGAGTTCGGCTGTGCATTCTCGGAGTGGGGGTTCTTGATGTCGTGTTGCATAAGTTGATAGCAGCACCTGTCAAAGAGTTATCCTGATTGCTTTGCACTGTATGTGGATGATACAACATGTGCTGGGAATCAACCATGTTCTTTCTCTGGCTTGATAAGAAACAATCAAATGAAAGATTTGGCAGTTGATGTAATACTGGATTTGTAGCCTGCGAAGGATGCTGAATCGGAGTAGGGATCTGGTTGAGCCTCATATTCTCTAGGTAAAGTGGGGATTTCAGGAGAGGAATGCGTGAAGTCTGACTTCCTAATAGATCTTGACTGACATGAACATTTTCATGGCCTTAGTTCCACATCCACCATGAAGTTGCCTCAACATATCAAGTGCTTCATCTCGATCAGCATTAGCCTGTGTAATTTTTTTGCCAGGATAAGACTGTGGCTGTTTGACAGTTGAGACGGATTTCCTTTCATGCTGAAGATTTTGTTGAAGATTCATGCGAGGTGGAAATCCAGTCTGGGGTACAGGAACATAACCATCAGGATAGACAGCAATCAACTGTTCTTTTGGCCCTGTAGTAGTAAACACTGGAATATCTTCTGCATATCCCAAATGATGACGGGTAGGCGAATACCCCATTCTGCTGATTTCTCCTTTGTCATGAATTTGCTGCTTTTGTAATTTTGCTGAGTTTCTGGGTAGCTCATCTGCGATTGGAGGGCTAAATGTTCCAGCTGTTGCAACCCTACTACCATGAAATTGTAGCCTCTCATACTCTTCATGCCCTAATCCAACCGAGATGCTGCTGGTGCCCTGAGTTCCAGAGTGATTGAGATTTGTTCCAACAGGTAAATTTCTCAGAGGAGATTGTCGAATAATTTCTGGGTATGTTTGTACTTGATGAAATGTCAAGGCAGTGTTCTCTCTATTTGTTACACTTGCATTTTGATTTTCTCTTTCCATTTGCGACTGTCTATGTAGCTCTGCTAGTTGATGAAATGCCAAATCCCTTTCTGATGGATGGATCACAGAATTTGGCTGAGAAGTGTTCCCTTGATTGGGGTTAGATAATTGACTTTGGTGTTGATGGTGCATCTGGTTTTGCATATCTGGTACAACAAGCTTTTGTTTCCTCAGCAGGTGTTGTTTAAGCTCGTCGCAGGTTCCTGACTGTTTTATATATGGATGCCTCAGTTGTATCATAGGTACAGGGGGTTGTTGTTGAAGGAAATGTGTAGACGGTTGTGATGGAGGTAAATAGTAACTTCCATGAATGTTAAGCTGGGGTCTTATTCGAGTTTTGGTCTTTCTAGGTGTGCCAAAGAAGGTTGCTTTATCTTTGGGAATATGCTGCACAGTCTTTGCACCTATGCCACCCTTTTCAGCTGAACATTGTACTGTATGCTGCATTTTATTACTCTCTCTTTGAGGATTTGCCATGCATCCCGAGGATGGAATGGTTGACTGAATTTCCACCATTGGAGTAACACCTTGGTTGCTTGGCAAACTCCCAGATAGGACTGAGTTCTTCAATACAGCTGTAACTGATGCACTACACAATTCAGCTGATAGTGTACTATGATCATCATCAGGGATCATTACTGGATCCTCTATGCTTGCAGTGACTACAACCACTGGTTCAGGACCTCCATTCAAGGGCTCTCCGACATTACAGTCCTCACTACTTGGCTTCTTGTCTGAATTAGAATCTCCCAGTAATTCTTCATTAGTTCTAATTGGTTTCATTATTACAGATTGATTGGCTTCAGCATGACTTGACTCATTGATGTGAGAAAGATGACAGAGTGGACTCTTCGAAATGGGGAGTTTGCATGAAGTATTGCTAACCAATTGTGTCTTCTGTGGTGATTTTTGTTTCTCTAAATCCTCATTGATTTCTTTCTCTACTGTTCGATCGTCTACTTCCAAATGGTTCCTTTTTCCAGATGGTTCCATAACAATGGCCACCTCTTGCAGCTGTGATTGTGGGTTTTCACCTTGTTCTGATTCCCCATTTTCTGACAGCTTTGTGGCTGTGTCAGGAGACTTACTCTCAAATGTGGCATCTGCATCAGCCACAAGAGTCATTTTGATATGTCTATTGTCTTCTTTTTCTTTTGGTTTTTGTTTGCTTTCTTTATGTTTCTTGTGTGATTTCCTTTTGCCTTTTGTATGGTGTCGATCTCTAGATCTCTTTCTTTTCTTTGCATTAGTGAATTTTACAGTCCATTTACAGGCAGTTGAAATTGATGAATGTTCTACATCTTTTTTGTGTACAGTTGTTGGTAGATTTGGCACATCTTGTACAGTTGACTGGATACCTTCAACCTGAGCAACATCATTATCATTGCGTTCATAGTGATTATTCCAGTCATCCCCATCACTGAGTGGGTATGCTATAGTAGCACCCCCTGAGCTTGTTGTAGACATAGCATCCTCATCATATCCCCTACAGTTTCTTCACAGGCAACTGACAACATGTCCATTGTTCCATCACCTGTTGATACTCCTACGTACACATAAGAATCTTGGTTGGCTTGTTTCTTTGCATCAATAAGATTAACAAGCCCCTCTGATGTTTGGGAAAGTTCTGAATAAGTATTATCATCTTTAAGATTGTTCCCATCTTGTGAAGTATCAGTCAGGTTGGCCAAACTTTCAAATGAACCGTTTGGATGAGTACGACTACAGAGAGATTCAGGTAGTACGGTTGTATCTGTTGTAACACTTTCTTTAAGACAGTCCTGTCCCAAGAATTCTGCTGTCAACTCTTTTTGCCTCTGGTCAAGTATAGCAGTTTCTTGTTCTTCCAAATTGAGCTGTAGGGAAAGTTGATGATCGGCAGACTGATCTTCCACCATGTCTCTGTCCTTTGTTAAGCTTGGCTGAGGATTACTTTCCTCCTTCTCACAATTCTGCATTTCTTGTTCAATGGAAGGGTTAGGCTGCTGAAAAGCATCAGCTACTTGATTTTGCTGCATTTGTGATAGTGATGCTGGTTGCGAATCTTCCAAGTCAGATTCGTTTTGTGAATCTCTGAAAAGTGGATCATCCGTTTTCCTTTTAGTGCTATCTGACTGTGTAGATTTCTGTTGTTCATTAATCTTAGTCAGGTCAGTTTGACCACCTGTTTTGTCAATGCTGATTGGACATAATTCCTCAACATCAGGACTAGCTGACGAAGTTGACTGATGTTCCTTTATTTGTTCTTGCAACTCCATCGCATGAGAACAGCCTTTAGGCATTGAAGGCACAGGGGTAACCTCATCTGTGCCCTCCTTAGACTCCAATGTGTCTTGTAACTCTTCACTAACTGGTAAGCGTGCATGTTCAACTTTTGCATCTGAATCTTGCAGGACACCCACATTTAATAGGTTCTCCTCATTTTTATCTGATGTGCTTTTAGATTCATTCTCTGTATCCTTACACGATGTTTCTACTGTTGCAGGACATTCCTCTGATATGACCTCTTCCTTTTTGTGCAGATTTCTTTCATGTCCCTCTTCCTGAAATTCAGTTTCCTCACACTGCATTGTGGGAGGATGTTCTTCACTAGTGTCATTTTCTTCTTGGGAGGCTCTATGTATAAAATCTCCACTAGCTCGTTTGTCAAGATCATTTTCAGGGGTTTCTGACACTTTAACGGTCAGTTTTTCTTTTTTTGCACAGGCTTCAGAATCTGCATCGTTGGAAGGTCTGACATATTCTAGTAAATCAGTAGCACCGCTAGAAAGTTCTGCTGTATCTTGACCATTTAGTGCAGAGTCTCTTTCATGGACATTTGTATCAGCTTTGCAATCATCAGAAATCTCAATATCACATACTACAGAGTGAGCAGGTTTCTCTTCATCAACTACTTCTGGTGAGCATCTATCAACAGTGAAGTTGGGTAGTTCTTTAGGATCAGCCACAGGATGTGATTCTTGACATAAGCTATCAGCATTATTGGTGGCAGTAGGGTGTGCTTCATATATTGGTATCCCTTTATCTACTTGCATGTTGCTTTGAAGATGCTCATCATTCATATCTTGAGAAGTATTGGGCTTCTCAGAACTCTCATCATTGCATTTTGCAGGATTGTTCAAGTCACCCGATTGTTCATCTCTTCCTCCCATCCCAGGCTCCATCCAGGCTCCTACTTGCGTGTTGCTTTGAAGATGCTCATCATTCATATCTTGAGAAGTATTGGGCTTCTCAGAACTCTCATCATTGCATTTTGCAGGATTGTTCAAGTCACTCGATTGTTCATCTCTTCCTCCCATCCCAGGCTCCATATCAACCTCCTCAGTGAAAGATCTTGAATGTGTCTCTTCTTGATCCATTTCTTGCATCTCTATGTCATCTAGCACACTGCTTTCCTTTTGGTCTATTTCTTTGTCCACGTCTTGCATCACTTTGTTATCGGGCACACTGCTTTCATCATTTTGCTCAGAGATTTTTCCACTGTCCAGTGTAATACTGTTCTTTTCTTGATCATTTTCTATGATATCTGCCTGTTTTACATCTTCTGACCAAGTATTGTGTAATGTCCTTTGTGTTACATGGGATTCTTGAACGGCAGTAGCATTTCTATTTAGTTCTTCAGTGGTGTCTACAGAAGCTGGCATAGGAAGATTCTCAAGCTTGATCGAAGGGCTTGTCATACAATCCTGAAATTCCACTCCTGTACTGGGACTTGAATTGCCAGATGTTGACATGCTTGGTGATGATGCTGAACTTACTAAATGGTTGGGTGAAATACCAAGATTGGGAAAGGAATTCTGATACTGCATTTCACCACATTGGTCTGTTTGTCTCTCCTGTATTTCATTTGGAGTGCTCAGCGCCTTCTGATCATCATGGATACATTCCTCCTTGGAAGTCAAGGACTCACTGATTGCGATGTGGCTAGCTGGAGATTGTTCCTCAAATGATTTGCCATGTGGATGTGTGGTGTCAGCTTCATCTGGAGTCTCAAACTCAAATTCTTCCTCATCATCTGCAACACCAACATCTTCCTTCTGAAGATCTTGATTAACTGGTTCAGCTGCATCAATTATGTCAGTATCAGGCTGAGGTGGATCTGATCCTCTGGGCCAGTTATGAGAAACAACTTCAACATGAATATTCTCTGGTGGCTTATCAAACTCTGAGGTAACATCAGATGGGTTTTCAAATTCAAATTCATCCTCATCATCGAGGCAATTATCATGAAAAGCTTCTTTTTCTAATATTGGTAAGGTGTCAGAAACCCCAGAGTGTGGACTGTCGTGGAAAGCGTAGTCATATTGACCGCAACCCCCATAGGCCTCGAGGCAAGGTATCTCAGGGTCTGATATTCTCATCAATTCTTGGTGCCGGTCATCTTGCTGCATGAAATTACTGGAATCAGACTCATCCAAGTCTCTACCCAGATTAGAAGTTTGAGGATTCAAACCCCCTCCCAATGCCTGGAATATGTTTTCCCTCTCCCTCCTTGGCAAAATAGATAAATCTTCAACAACTTTTACTGGTACATCATTTACACTGGTAATTGAATTGGCTCCACTGTGTTGAGTTTCCATGTCTCCAAAGTGTGTACAGCTACTTGAGTGTTCATATTTTGACAAGGAAAAGGTCTTTGCAATTCTCACTTGTGATAGTCCATCAGATTCTTCAGTAGAACTGTCTGTGGCTACTATGGATAAATTCTCTGAATTCCCTGGATTACCTTCAGTAATACTCATATCACTTTGCTCTCTGCCACACATGCTTTCCCTTCTCATTACTGGAAGCACACAAGGAGAACTGGTCCTGTCCAACATTTCTCGGGAGCTGTCTGTAATTGTAGAACCCCGATGAAAATGTGGCATATTGAGATTTGATGAAGGTAATGAAGCAATAGCTTCTGAGAGGGAATCCGGAGCAGAAGGTGATGATGAAATGGTGACGTTGCTTGGGCTCTGACATGCTTTCTGGATGCTAGGCTCTTCTGGAGTTTGAGGACATTCATCTCCTGATATTGTTGAGAGGCATTCAATTGATCCTGGAGGAGTCAAGCATGTAACGTCTTCACTCATCCCTTGAAATTCTGATGATGGTTTGTCCTTCCAACCTAGTGTCCGCATAGCACTGGAAACATGGCCACTGTCATCTTTTAGTGGATTAGGTTGTGTATTATGTAATAATGGCACATCCATCTTCTGTTGTCTACTTTCAATTAATTTTGGAACACAAAACGGATTGCTGTTCCTATCTGTTTCAGCAAAGTTATCTTCAATGAGTCTTTCTTGTTGAAGGGGCAAGTCTTTTTCCACATGTGATATGACACATCCACTTTCCTGATGTAATATGTCAAGTTTCTGGACATGAAATACTTTATGTGCTTCTTCCTGGCAGTTTTTCTGTGATGGTAACATAGTTGTTGTGTACTTCCGTGGCCTCCCACGGCTCCTTTTCTTTTGAGGTTCCTTGTTACCGTGTACAATGCCCAAACGATCCAAATTTCTTGATGTAATAATTTCTGACCTGTTCCTACAGTGTTTTCTATGTGGTAATACTGTCCTTGGCTGGAACTGCTTTGTTCCTACTGCATAGCCAATTTTCTGCTTTGGAGGTCTTCCTCTTTTACGTTGTGGCTGGTCTGAGAGTGAAGGAGTTGGCTTACACAAACTCTCGTCTGAGGAATCAGTGAAATCATAAACATTTATGGATTTACCAAGATGTTTTTGATGTTTTGATAATGGTTTCCATTTCTTCCTTTTTGCAGATCGATCCACACATGTGGAGGGCAAAGGAAGTTTTCCAACGAAATGAGAGTTCACCAGCTTTGACTTTGGGGTATTTCCTTTTTCTTTCACACAATCTAAGTGGCCATTGGCTGGAGAAATTGTAGTTGATACACTTTCACATGCTTCTTTATCACTACTCCTATGTTCGCTTGCCTTTGGCTCAACTGATATAGAGGTATCTCCAGGATCGCCACATAATTTAGTCCTGCAAGTTTTTGAAATTTCCCCTTTGGAGTCCTCGATTTCTTGAGGAATTTCTTCCACTTGTAACGATTCACCATTGATTTCCTCTTTGGATTCCACGATTTCTTGAGGAATTTCTTCCGCTTTTAACGATTCACCATTGATTTCCTCTTTGGATTCCTCGATTTCTTGAGGAATTTCTTCTGCTTCTAACGATTCACCATTGATTTCCTCTTTGGATTCCTTGATTTCTTGAGGAATTTCTTCCGCATCTAAAGATTCACCGTTGATGCATTTTGAATTTTCAACTGTTCTCAGAGAGTAGGTTTTACCAATACAAGGTGGTGAACTTTTCCTTTTATGAGAATGGGTAGAACTGTTTCTGGCAACTCGTCCTAAAACATTGGCATATCTAGGGAATCTCTTGGACACTCCCGAGTCTTTTGATTTTGAATGAAGCAATCTCCTCAATGGGTAGTCACGAACTATTTGATCCTTCTTAGCTGTGGAGCCAAGCTTTGACTTTTTACAGGGATGATTTCTTTGACTCTTTGTTGCACTAGACAAACGACTAATAGGAACAGCAGTAGGGATTACATTTTGTGCATTGCCATGGTCAGGTACTCCATTCTTCCGTGGCCTACCGCGCTTTCTTGGTTGATAGACAGTTGACTGGCTATGGGGCTTCTTAGTAGAGCTTATGCTTTTTGCGACTGTTCCACCTACATGTTTAAGATTCTTTGGTGGCCTTCCACGTTTCCTCTTGATGTTGACTACCTGTTTTTCAGGTACATTCTCTGTTCTTATGAGGGGGACGTTTCCTTTGACTGCTTTGCTTGATTTCAATTCAGATTGCAATAGTTCACTGTCATTGGAAGTGTTTTCCAGTGTCCCCTCATGGAAAATAGATATACCCAAATCTAAGTCATTCTTGTTTGTTATTCCACACCTGGTGTCCACCACATTTTCTTTAAGGTCTTGGCCATTCTCATTGGGTCCTCTGAAGTTTTCTTGAACTTTTTGTCTTGGAACAAGATCAGGAAGAGATATGTGCACCCCTCTTTTTAGACGAACAAGCAGGGGTTGAAGCTTTAGGCTAAAGTTATCACTGAATTTTGAAATTATGTCATCATCACTTAATCCTAATTGGTTATGTAAATCATCACTTATTCCTAATTGGCTCTGTAAATCATCACTGCTCTTCTCTACCATTGTTTTTTCATCATCTATACTTTATCGGCCTTTAGGATTAAAGGTGTTTTCGGTACTCGTCTCACATCAATCACTCTTTTCTCTTGCATTTCCACCTGTTTAAATGTATCCAGTCAAACTCGCGGCATAGAGATTGTGTAAGAAGAATGGCTCCTGTATGTCTGACAATCCTTTCTCAATGATGTTGGGGCAGGAATTCTGCAGATCTGAAGAAAAAAATAAAATTGGAAGATCAAAAGTTTTAAAATATTTTCTTCTTCTCTCTAACCTGTCCATTAATCTTCAAGAAGATATAAGAGAGATTGAATTCAGTACTTCATTTTCTTTGGAGAGTGATAATGATTAAAAATATTTCCACATTTGAAAACAAATGTGTTGTATCAATTTTCTCTCTATCTAGCTATCAAGGTATCTTCTTCCAATTCAGAGGTTGATTGCAACATTTTTTCACACACCTCTGTTTTGCCATCCTATGAAAGTCTTGAGCTCTTACAGTGTCTTTCCACTCCATGTCTCGTTTCCCCTCTCTCTAAGACAAGACAAATTGCAGTTTTATATTTGTTTTTAAAGCTATGAAAACTAAGGAAAAGACAGTTTAAAATGCTCATCGAAAGATTTTTGAATTGGAACTACAATACAATAATGTGTGAAAGATCATGACATCATCAATATTAAATAATATAGCAAAAATCAACAGGAACTCAAAACTTAGCCCTGTTAAATGTATAATTATGACTGCATAATGCTCTGGCACAAAGTAAGTGCAGATCAACCAAGTGAGAAAAACACTCATACATGTAAATATACAATTCTACAAAACTATGATAAATCAATAGTCATATGTAATAGTTATGTTTTTAGCTCTCATGATTACTAAGTGACAATTCAAATTTGATGAATGAGAAAGCTGCTCCATAATGATCACACATTCTCATAACAGGGGAATAAATCCTAAATAACTGAACTTACTGATTTTAATACTTTTGCATCACCTATCCTCATTCGTTTCAGAATATAGAAGTATTTAAAAAAAGCTAACATATGGAGAAACGCACATACATACATAAGGAAGTATTGTTTGAAGTTTATCATTTAATCACACATATTTGCCTTTAAAAAGGGGGTATAATAGATTTTCAACCTACTCCTATAATAAGACACAGCTTTTCAAATACATGTACTCATAACAAAACATTTACGGTGCTGTAACATGAAATATAAGTCAAAATTCATGATAAATCCTGTAAATCAAAACACTAATGACCCCTGACCCCTCAATGATCAGTATGGGAGGTTATACACCTTCTCCTACATGCACAAAATAATCAGTCAAAATGAAAAGCAATAACAAACCAATAAACAAAGTTTCATACATACATATATAAAGTTATTTCACAGTAAAATACTTACTTTAAGTGTAGCAAAAACAGAGAAGTATAGACAGTACAAATAAACAGATATAAAGCTCAGTTGTAACAATGTTGGTAAAATACAAATTTCACAACCTGTGGATCTAAAAACCAAATAATAGTTCTTTCCTACTTGAACAACTTCTCTTTTCAATGCTTTCAGCAAAACCAATCATGTATAGCTCAGCGTTGGCGTTGCAACAAAACACGTTCCTTTGGTTTTGTGAAAAGAACTGAAAATCATCAAAGGAACAATGCCTTCTTTACATTCAAGTTACTCGAGCATGAAGCAGTATAGCCGTCACGAGTTCCTACACCAGGACAATATCTTACCACATTCAGGTAATCTACAGATAAATTTCTTTCACAGACCTCAAAGTTTACTCTGTGATGGTATAACAGTTAAAGTGTAATAAGAGATCAGGTACAATTGTACTTGTGGGCACTCATAGAAGTATGGGTTAGGTGGTAATTATTATCATGCTTTAATGCTCTTACACCACATATAGAATTATATATGTGTATGGCACTTTCATGAACATGAGGTTGATGTGCCAAAGGCAAATTGTGTATAGAGAGCGGTTGGTATCTATGCCAATGCAATCAGGATTGATTAGTCATAAGCAGTCATTCTAGTGGTCTCCTGTTCAACATAATTGAAATGGATATAAAACCATGGTTCATTCTGGCGTAGAGTGCACCGTTTCAATAATGAATAAATGTACATGTACTATGGCAAGTTTATTTAGGTTGCGTCAGTTGGTGGTTCATTATCGTAAGGGTATTTAAATGCTCAAAAGAAAGCAGAGAATTCATATTTGGGATCAAGATTTTGTCATCTCATAACCCAATAGGAGACATAAATGATGTTAATCCTCTTCATAGAATGACTTCATATTCTAATCTAACTTGGATTTGGAGATATACACGTACATATAACAACAGAAAAGTTATCATCACCTAATCAACAACTTACAAGCATTTATGCTTTCTTAGCCGTCAAGTAAAATAACCACTACTACTACTATTTACTTTTTCACAACCAATGCTTGGATGAAGCGTATGGTTTCCTTTTATCAACATTAT
Organism: Mesocentrotus franciscanus; assembly: GCA_037976565.1. NCBI lineage: Eukaryota > Metazoa > Echinodermata > Echinoidea > Camarodonta > Strongylocentrotidae > Mesocentrotus > Mesocentrotus franciscanus. The sequence goes on from CP137676.1 coordinate 7,903,890, forward strand.
CCTACATTAGATCATAAAATACATGTTATTGATTCCGCTCTTCACTACAAAATGGGGAGAGGTCTAATGTATAGTCTTATTCTACACATATATCACCCTTATAAAAAATTAGCATGGTACACTGTATTTAGGCCACGGTAAATATACCATGGTACTACCATGGTACATGTAGTACCATTACAATTATTACAATACACTACATATATAGAGCCCGGCATGGCAGTACCGTGGTAGTACTATACCATGGTAATACCATGTACCATGTTTTTTGTTTGTAAGGGCAGTCAAGGTCGGGACAATCATACCGGTCAACTTTCCTTGATATGCACACCTATTACCAATGGAAAAGCAATAGTCTGATAACTCATTACCCGGATGCCATAGAGCAAAGCAATTAAGTTAACCGCTTATCCCATTGCTGTTGATATAACAATAGCACAGTTGCAGGTTTACACTTTACAACCAGCCGCTCAGCATGCTTGCATGCTCTCTGATGCATTTATACAATTTACTAATCAATTACTGAAATTCAGTATGGAGCGAAGCAATCTACATAATTGCTATTTATTTTGAGTTCAAATATGAGTCATCAATACCAGATAGATGCGCATTTAATATTTCTCTCTTTTAGCATCACATACCCTTGTGGAGAGCATTAGCCATGGAACATAATGCAATTGTTCTAAATGCAATTAATTCATCAGCATCAGATTATGGTTATGTATGTTTGAGAGTGAGTGAGTGGGTATGTGTATGCATGTGGGTGTTGTGAGTGCATGCATATTTTGTATAGCTATATAACATCACCTGTTGACATTGTATAAATTACAATATAACTTGCATGCCATTTGATAAAAGTATTGGAAAGGATGAACAGTAACGATGTTGGTTAAAACAGTATTATGTAATTTATATTTTAAATTACTCTTTAAATTACTTGTTTGTCTACAAAATACTCAATAATCAAGCTCCACAATATTTAGATACCTGTTTGAATTTATATACACCTACCAGGGCATTGAGGTCAGCCAGTGATCCTCTCCGTCTTACATATTCAGTTACTCGCACATTAGCCGGTTACTGTATCATAACTGTTAAATACTGGAATGATCTACCACTTAGAATTAGGCAGTCTCCATCAGTTATTACCTTCAGAAAGGCCTTAAAAGCACATATTTTTTTGCAGTTTTGTAGTTGTAAGATTGTTTTTCTTATTACATGTATTTATGTAATTGTCATTTACTCTAAGCGCTTTGGGCCTTATGAAAAAAGCGCGGTATAAGTAATAATAATAATAAGTTAGATTTCCTGAATTTTCCATACAAATGGGTAGAACACGGCCAAATAAATAATTAACTTTAAAGAAATGACATGATTAATGGTGAATACTGAATTTATAAAAGGTACTGGTAAGGTGGTGCAGCTGGTTTGTTTAATTGTAATTATATCACTGATAAGATAGTGCTCAATTTCCCTTCATTGATCTCACAATAAAGAAATCTGAATTAAGAAAACTTTTGTTGAAGGGGGGAATAGATTTGTCTAGCAGAACAGATACGCTTGACATCTCTTTGTCCAATTTGAGAAAAAAAAATATTTATCATTTAATTATTTGACCATCTGGAGCACAAAAGATATAAAAAAATATCTTTCAACAAAAAAAAAAACTGGCCTTGACCGATGTGTATGGTTAGGAAAGAGAAGTAATATTTTTAAAACATCTGGCTAAAAATACATTTGTAAAAGACATTGAATACAGAGAAATTCATTTCAATCACATAAATCAAATTGACCACAGATCACACTATGCTTCAATCTAGCCAAGTTCAATGGATGCAAAACAGTTTGAAAAAGCCATTAAAATAACAAGTGAAAGAAAATAATCATCAATATGCACTCGGTATCATATCAATCTGCAACATGCTTGATGAAACAACTGAAACAGTATATTACCTACAAAATATCACTGGAAATTAACTATTTCCTATAAAAAAAAAATCACTGCCAAAAAAATCACTGCCAAACATCATTCCTCTGGTCATAACATAAAACAACACACACAACATATGTATGAATTGAATAGAACTTCAGATCAACAGGAGGACAAGAGACTTTGACAGTCACTTTTTGATGATTTCAATATCTTACTGAATATGAATGTTATAATCTAGTCCTGCTACAGTGAAAATAAATATAGAGTGGAGAGCAATAACAGCCAAAACACATCAAAATGACAAACGACAACAAAAGTCATTGCCCTCACGAACATCTTCCCTTTCCTCTAGAAAATTGTAAAAAGAGCTCCTGTGAACAAAAGAGTAATATTTACACATTCCTGTAACACAAGGTACTATAAACCAAAAGTCTCTGACTTGTTTGAGAAGGTAAGGGTTATATAGGGGTCAGATGCAGGTTTAACTTCTACGGAAGAATGCATTGTACTACTGTATCAAAGTTATGGACTTATATACATACCACAGAACAGAATATAACCAAAATGAAAATTTATTTAATAAGTGTAATGTCAACTGCCATTAATACCACAGTAGAAGCCGTATGTGAATGACCAGCAATAAAAACAGCTACAAAAAACAACCAGCACTTATAAGGCATCAGAGAATACACGTATAAATGTACTCACCTTAGCAATGAAAAGAATACTCATGATTTGGGTAAAGGACAAAAAATCAATAGCTTGGATGTATGGATGAGACATCATGACGTGTTTAGTGATGCTCACTATAGTCTGCTTTGTATAAACCATTCTTGCAGCAATAAAGCTACTCCCCTAGCCAATGCCATGATGCAGACAAAAAAACTGACGCTCACAATACAGAATAAATATGAAATTTAACCAACGTTTCAATATATTATGGAAATGGGCTGGGGGACCTGATCGCTAATCATATCCTGACACGTTGCCTGCGACACTCCACTCCACTGCACACAAAGAGCGTGATCCTCCTCCTAAATGCAACCATGGTAACCGCATCATTTTCATAAGAGATTGGATGGAGAATGAAGGAAGGGGGGGGTGCAAGGCATGTATGAGTAATCATCCCATCCAATACCTGGCTGTCCGTCGTGTGTATTCAATAATTTGGCAGGGTAACTCCAAACCCATTCATCTCGTCTCTTTTATTCCCGACTTCTCTAAAGAATAAAATATATGCCTGGATGCATATACACTACTGTTCTTATGAATCATTATTTTTTTCTCCATCATGTTATTGTGTTTTTGTGACCTGTTCAAATGCTCCAATGAACCTCTCAGGGTAAAGTGGGGGTGGAACATGGACAAATGCCTTTCTTTTCTTTGTAAAAAAAAACTGATAATGAAAAAGGATTCTGCTGCGCAACACCACAGACAAATGACTGCCTTTCAATATGATTTGGTTTAGTAACCATAAAATAGAGAAAACACAATTTCAGTAGCTTATCAAAATTATCAGTTGGCAAACTGAATACAGTTTGAGAAAGGATGATGCACATACAGATTAACAACTTTCTCTAATGACAGTAAAATCAAATATTTTTTACAATCTATAAGTGAACCCCCCCCCAAAAAAAAAGGCAGTGGATGGAAAGCCATTCAAGAGCTGCCATTTCACATTCAATGATGATCACTCACAAGAAACACATGAACACATAATGTTAGTACAAGAAATGTAATGTATGTGTACCATCATCCGTTATCCATTTCAGAAAGATCTTACATTTAAAAGAATATGAATCATAAACATTCCTTTATAACTGTTTGTAAATATGTAAATCTCAAATTTCAAAGCCAACAAATCGATCAAACCCATGTATTTTGTTCTCATTTTGTCAAGCCCAGTCATCAGGAAACATGCACAAATCAAAGTGTACCTCCTAAATCTTTAATACAAAAGAAGGACAAAGGAAGGGGTTATTTGTTCTGCATTAATATTGCTGTATTCCCTCATCCAAATCAGGTAGATTCCTCTCAATGCAGTATACCTAATATTTCACAATAAATACAATGCATGCAATAGCCCATGAAGCCTTCATAGACCCCTTCATAGATTGATGCAGACGATGGATACGAACAAACAAAAAAACGTCTGAGGTAAAGTATCAATTTCATCAGAATAAGCAATTCCCACCAAAAAAAAAAAATTGACAATTGACAATTTTTCTTATTTTCACTTGTGGCAAGACTAACCCTGAATGGGTCATTGCTTATCTTTTATTTGTGAATTTCTATAGAGCAAAATTGAAGGCATTTTTGGGGAGGTATATATGACCTCATAAGTCAAAGTCATTATTCTCATTTCTAAAGCATCCAACATATTCGCAGCAAATGCATTTACCCCCAACAATCTTGCTTCTTTCGTAACTAACAGTGAATAAGCGATAACATCTACAAAAGTAATGCTTTTTTATACCCAAACAAAATTATTTGGTAAACAATATCTTTTAAATAAGTGTAGCTACATGTCTGCCAAAGTTATTCACATATATTTTGCAGAAATTCTCAATTATGTCTACCAAAAACAATTGATGAGATAAATGGTATTGATACGGCAGAAATAAGAATGAATGCAAACATATTCTAGAATTAAAAAAGTTTATAATAAAGAAAAAAGAGAGATACGTCATAAAACATTTTCACCTTGACCACGTTCTAAATAAAGAGTACCACTGGAAAAATGTCATCATAGTCAAACGAGTGTAAGACAAAACCCTCAGCAACCCAAGCAAATTTCACTCAGTCAGTACCGGTATATGCTTCTCCTTATGGAATGATGAATGCAATCTTGTAGGATTATTTCCATCCAAGAATTGATGATTCAGCAATTAGATGAATGTAATTTAGGTTAATGAATTTTTAAAAAGTTAATAAAATAATAAATGCAGAGTTAAAAAGACTAGAGTCTTGCCTTCATCATATTAACTGATGTCTGAAAGTGCTATATTATTCACTAATTTTTTTATGATCACTACTAGACCTAAAATTCTAAATTCATAATGAAATTATACTTATAATGTCAATCTACACATAAACCTGTTTTCAAATGTCTCTCAGATAAAACTCAATGCACAGGATTCTAATGCTAAGGTTCTATTGAACAGACACCAATGTTTATCACAAAAAGCAATTCATTGTCGCATATGAAGCATATCATCACGTGAAGCACTTTACAAAATTAACTGTTTAATAATACATACATGAGCGAATGCAGCGTGAAAGCTTTGCAAAATAAAAAATTCCTCTTCCTGGTAGTACGTGACAAATTAGTCTCTTTTTTAATGCACACTTCTAACAAAAGGACAGCGTGGGAACCAATTCACACCTGTTAATTTCCAATATTACTATGCTTTCATGATGTACAATTTATACCTGCATTTCCCCCTTTGTGAAAATGATTGAATTCTACATCATGTATATTTAAAAAAAATTATGACGGCATACGTGATACAATTTTATAAACTCCATTGGTAGTAGAATAAACCAATAAAAACACACGTATATGCAAGCACACAAGGAACAAAGCTCATAGACACTGAAGCTCTCTACACACTGGTACAAGTTGGAATCTGAAACTAAAAAATGGGCATTCAGAGACACGAGAGATTTTAGAATGGTAAGTGCACTCCAGAAGAATTATATATATATACATATATATATATATATATATATATATATGTATACTAATGAAATGGGGAAGGGGAAGCATTTTACCATTGCCTTCTATAATTTCTTTCACAAAAGCTCAATGAATTCTAAATTGAATTGATATTTATGTATGAAAGCATTTCATAAATTTCAGAAGACACCTTGCATTTTCTTATTTTTTTGAGTAAAAAGCTGCATGCATTCTATTGAATTGATGTATGGTACTTATAAAAACTTATCATTAAAACCAGGAATTTATGAAGTTTTTTCTATGTACTATAAGCACATGCACCTACAAAAAATGTATTTTCAGTCAATTCACAATGTTGTTAAATTTATCCATCTACATAAGCATATAATATACCATCCAAATGTCATTTTCTGATAATGGTATGCTGCTTAAAAGAAACAGGTTATGTGTTTGATTATACATGTAATTATATATCATCTGTAATGAGATAACAACTAAATAGATCTAAGTAAGATAGTAACACATTGAAGACAAACTTCACATAGACAAACATGTAACAGATGTCAGCTGAAATAAATGCTTTTAGCTGGATACATGTAACAAGTTTTGTTGGCCAGTTTCTAATTTTCTTCTGTAAAAACCACCAATCTGTTCTAAATCACCATCTCAAGAGAGTTTTTATTTTTTCCTACACAATCCTACGTCTTAAATCCATTTTGTGAATTTTAATACTTAAAGTACATACCCCCAAACAAAAATGTTTTAAAAAATGTCAAAATTATCTTTAAAATAAAATCTAACAGAATTCCTTTGAAATCACCCATGGAGGGAGTCATGAGGATATCTATGATTTTAGAAGTAGTTATATCATGTAACAAATAACATTCTTGATGGCAATGAACATTCAATTTCCTTTTTCATCTCGTGTTATTCAAAAATAAATATTACTTTTACAAACATTTCTATAAAATCATTTTGGTAAAAATCCAATACCTGATAACAAAATAAATAAACCCCATGGTTTATGTGAGCAGTTCTCAATTGTTTTTCAAATAATTTTACACTATTCTAAGAAATATCCCTCTTCTTGATGAAGAAACATGGAAATCAATTAATGTTTCATTAATAATTCTATAAGGGTATGGGTAAAGCATATAGTTTCAAATACTTGTCCAAATCAAAACGGAAAGATTTGTCTGCATAATATAGTCCAACTATTTGGTTATTCCCCACCCGCTAACACAAAAAAAGAAAAGAAAAACACAGCTCGAAAAGGATATACATGAATCGACCACTTGTGCAATGTATAAGAACATCCTTATTCCTTATCACTCTGTATATTGAATACGAAAACAGGAAATGGGTCAAAAGGTCACACCCGTTTTATACCGGATTTCCTTGGCCACTGTATCATGGGAACTAATTTCCTTCCAATGCTCTCTTCCATGGCCCATTCGTACAGGTTTCATCTGGATACAGGGGGAAAGTATGCTCACATGGCCACACACAAAAAAGCTAAATTGACAACATTTTCAATACTTTCAGAATTCACCAGCAGAATGCAAGTCACAACAAGTAAGAATATTACTCGCATGTCTTTATGCAGTTTGTGTCCATTCAGCAAGCAAGCATCAGTTCCATATCTCGATAACGTTATAATATCTTTTATGATAAGCACAATCAGCATGTAGCAAAGTCCAATCTTTGTTGCCTGTTGATGTAACTTCCCATAATAATGACCATGCACAAAGCAACACAATCAAATTACCTTTGATTCTACCACACTACCCATCAAAGCAACAATGTTTTATGGCAAAGCGATAAAAATGATACAAAACAAACACTCAAAATATAATTCATGGACTCTTGGACCCTTTACCTATAATCTTTTACGTATAGCAGATAAGTCTAAAGTTCAAAGTATATCAGAATCGGTTGGGTATTTATCTATTTACCTTGGCCTACAGTAACCCATATTCCCTTTTAAAACAAATCTTTCAAATATTTTCTTAAATTGTCAACGGTCAGCGGCATACCCAGAAATCAGTACAGTTCCTACAGAGGGGAAGGGGAGGGGAAGGGGAGGGGGTGGAAGTTCACAAGTTCAAGAAAAGAGAGAATTGTAGCCTTGCTTTTGTGTGGTCTTGTAGAGAGCGCTACACATCTGTGAATTCCTATTCCGTACATGTAAGACCTACTGTATACCCATTTGCCCTCAAACTGTTTGTTACAAACTGTATTTCAATCTTAATCATTCTGCCATTTTCATCCAGTACCTTACACTTAACATTAAAACACATATTGGCTTGTGTTAATGAGCTTAAATCACAGTTGTACCAGTAAGCTTTGCCTGGGTAATAAATGGACAACTTACAAAATTGAAGCAGCACAGAGCAATGACAAAATCATTATACAAATAATTCATGTTTGCGAGTGCATTAGTGAATATGGACTGCAAGCAGGTCAAGTCACAATCGGATAATAAGAGACTTGTCAAGTTCATTTTATTACTTTTTGATGGGAACTCTTTTTGCCTGGTGGGCATGGTAGGAAAGTATTAAAGATGCATGGTACGTCACAGGGTGTCATTTGACCAATTAGACTGCCTACATTTTTTAACCCATTTTAAAATGATTGAAATTGCCTCCTTCCATCCTTAAAGTACAGCCTGAATTATTTCAATCTGAATATGAACCTGGTGTTGAGGTCTCTGAGCTGCACTGCCTTATCTTGAACAATTATCACCTACAAAATTCTGAACAAGATCCATGGACTCTGACCTACTCATTCATGTGATGTACCCAGTTAGCACATTTCAAACTAACAAAAGTTTTATCTATAGCATGAATTATTATGGAAATAAAATATTTCTCATATCCTACATTTTGTCATTCTTACCTGGAAGTCACAGGGAATGTTATAAAGATGTAACCTTTTTAAAATAACACAAGACTCAAAGAAACTCAGACAAAATGAAAAAAGGAGACTTTATTTGTCAAAACAAAATAGTTTTAAACACATGTAAAATATGTTGAAAATGGAGATGAAAGTGGAAATCGATGAAGACCAAAATCAAGAGTATAATGCAATTAGCCCTTTGATTCAAGGCATTACACAATAAAGATATGTTGTATCACCTTTTTCTTAATCATATTAGAATGTCTGTATGTTCATTGCTGAAGCACCAATGATTTCTCTCTGGCTTACTCTTTTATGAAAACTTTTCTACTTTACTACAAAGTGAGGATGTTAAAGAAACACATCAATTATTACTACGTATATGAATATATTTACTATTTAATATACTGATATACAATCAAAACTATCATATTCAATCTATGCATACTGCAGCTAGTTCTCAATGACGGGATGCATCTATATAAGGAATAATGACTAAATGTGGTGGGAAATAATTAAATCACTAATTGATTTACTTTTGTGACATGCCCATTCAGTGCACTGAAAAATAGCAAAAGTTTTTCATTCACAAACACACAAATGCATTATGCCAGTGCATCGTTACGAGTCTAAGACAAGAACTGTAATAAGTTAATACAAGTTCTCGCAAACACTACATATATACCAAGAGCTACATCTACATGTATTATCTACCAAATAGTTTTGATATATTAAATCTGAAGAAATAATGCAGACTGTGATCTTGAGAACCACAATTGATTCTCCAGGTCTTCATCTCCAGGTTAGCAAGTTTCTTGCGGAGCAGTGCACTCTTCCAGCAAATGGTCCTCACAAACTCCTCCATCTTGGCTGCCATGATAACTTGCTTGCATCTGGCCCATTCTCGCAAAGGATGCCTGCCAAGAGTCCGTTCTTTCTGGCTCTCTCTCCCAAAAGATCTAGAGACTTTTATTTTGTCCTGATATCATGATCATAATTCTGGCACCCAGATCCATGGATCATGGTTTCTTGTAGTCACTATTTTCTCGCAGGCACCACACGTTGTTTTCTCTTCATGGTTGGTGGTGTTCCTCAGGGTTACTCTCTCAGTAATCATACTTGATATATATTCCATTTAAAAATATCCTTTACATAAGCTAATCAGCTTACATCTCAATTCCTCGATAATAAAAAAAACAATGATACTTCCTGAAACACAGGAGAAAATTTTCTCATCCAAACAATTACTTCTGAGCCAAGAAATTAATATTAAATATGGTCTAGTTGCCAAAATTGCTAAATGACAAAAATTAACAAAAAGGAAAGTAGCTAAATATGGGTTATACCCTTTCTCTATTGAAGCAATTCTTTTTTCTCTTCTACCTTAAACAGTGTTTTAAATCAAGACATGGAATTATCTATGTATGATATCACTTTCACTTCATATACCTCATTGTAGTCCCTCTCCTTGATAGCAATACTTACCAGACTGATTCTTGCTAAAGCTTCTAATGACCGTTTATGTGTACAGGACAGTCAGACAGGACTGAATTCTATTGTTTTGCCTTCAAAAACCAAAGAACAAATCAGTTTATGGAATTTCTTTTTTTTAAATACATACTCATCAATACATGATGAAAAGCAGATTTTAATGTGATATATACATTATTGGTATCTCCTTTTTTTTTTTTAATGTGATGTAATTACTAATGCCACATTGATAATACCAGTGTAACAACAATGGAAAGCAAATTTGTGTAAGATGGACAACTAAAGTTCTATCTTGGATCTTAAACCTTGCAGTTTGTGTCATTATCTTGCAATGTAACATTTACATCTCATCTCAAACCATGAAGCCTCTTTCACTATTTATTTTCTATAAACTTCATTTATTTGTTATATCTTGAGGTCGACTTTACAGGTTTATTTCACGGTTGCTGCATGAATAAATTTAAAAGGTAAGGGTGTTGCCATGGTAACAAACAATTATAGTAGCACAAAGCTGGTAGTAAAATCCTAGGCTCATAATAACACAATCCTGGACCTTGAATAGATTAATGTTTATCTTATTTTCTTCATAGAGCTTCACAATTTACAAAACTTGAATAACCCATCATGCAACAGTTGTTGTAGAGAGCTAAAATATTTACATCTTGACCTGGAATATGTGATCTCATGCAATAAGCCTATTGTGCTTATGTGTACAATATACATATACTGTATAAAATTTAACTTCAGCGTCATGGGTCAATACTTACCAGATTTTCTTCAGCTTTAGCAGTACACCTGCAAGCGAACCAAACACAATTTTTGAATATAGTTGCATTAACAAAATAAAAGCATATGCAATCTGTATAAAATCAGAAATAAAGCTACAGTTTGCTGATATACTGAAGAAATACATTCTAATCTCTGTGACATACACGTCATAAATATGTGTAATGATGTGCTTGTTCAATCACAAATATATATATATATTTTTAATGTTCATCAGACAGATAAGTGTGTGTGTTGGTGTGTATTGGGGAGAGTGTATACATGTGTGAATGCAAATTATTTCCTTTTTTTCCTTCTTCCTTTTACTAAAAAATAAATGATTTAAATAATGTACTTAGTTTCTTATACAATTACTGGAGACAGACTTTTACATAAGGCCTTCCTTTCTAGTCTCCAAATACTTTCATTAATGTACATGTTTACAATGTTTTACCCTCATTCCCCAAGTCTTCTCCACTTGTGTTATTCTCATGTTATATATTGATACATGTATTATATTGTAAATTTTATATGTTTGTTTTCCTTTGTATGTTTTTAATGAAAGTAGTGAATAAAGTGAACTTGAACTTCTAAATCATTATAGCCTACTGTTCCAAGGTTACAAGCTTACAAAAGGGGGGGGGGCATTCATCTCTATACAGAATGAGCACTGGGAACTGATGATATAATAACTGAATCATACACCTGTTCTTTGTTTGTTTGCTTTTCTCATTATTCATTGATTTATTCTACTGATAATAAGGGCTGGGTAACTCATAAAGGAGAAAGTAAACATGTGTGCATGATCAATATTTCCACACTTGTACTGATACACATATGAATTATAGACAGAACAATCATACATAAAGTCAAACCTCTAAACATATTTTTCCAACTGTTCATATGACACTTGTGCACATTAGATGACCTGGGGGTGTTTCACAAAGACTAAGATCGACTTTAAGTTAGACTTAAGTATGATAGGCCGTTCATGCCACTGTTTGCTCTTACCATTTACTGGCATTTGTCTTTCAAGGGACGTACAAATCGTGGTCTCAAATCTACAGAGTTTACATTTTTTGATACTTCATTATTAAAGGAAAAATGTTATCTAAAGATTATAATTTAGAGACCAATGGTGATAGCAATCAATGGCATGAATGGCCCGCCATACTTAAGTCCAACTTAAAGTCGATCTTAGTCTTTGAAACACCCCCCTGGTTTACTTTATAAAATCTATGCAGAGGTATAATGATTTTATCTTATACAGTTGAGATTGAAAGCAGTATTGAAGGTGGTATAAAAGGACAGTGGGGAGGGGATAACAGCAATCCACATTTCTTATGGGGTGGGGGGACAAGTCTGAAATATCTCATTATATTTGCTGGGCGCATTTGGAGTCTTACTTGAGTAAATTTGCTGGGGATTAGAGAGTGAATTTTTGTACACTACATACTTCGTGAAGGTATTCCAGACTGGAGCATACAACTATCATGTCCCTCCCCTGGATCTACTCATAGGAGTTAGTATTTGATACTATTTGGAATGTCCTTGTCAGTTTAATAAATGAAAAAAGAAAGAATTTCATCACAATTTTGTTTGAGGGGGATTAATAGTAAGGCTCTTACCTGTAGCCATGTAGTGCTTCTGTAAGTATGATTTCTAGAATCCTTTCTCTTCAGAAATCAAATCTCATCAAAGTATCAACCAACTTTAGTCCATCAGATCAGTTTCTACAAGCTGCCAGATGCATTGTTTTTTAATGATAGAAATATGAGTAGTATTGCAACAACAATAACATTGATCTAAAGTAAATCCTGGACAAAAATCTTATGTTTCATTCAAATGTAATTGTGGTAAAAAGATAAATATATTCCAGTAAAATTCTTATCCATTCATTTACCTATGCAGATAAAATAATAAAAACCTTTTTTTATATATACTGAAATTTCTTTCATGTCTAAAAATATATATTTAATCTGTAATTTGTACTTTAATGTAACCTGATAACACATGAAGTTAAAACTTGTGGTTGATAAAAAAGAAAATGATTTCAAATGCAAACACCTTTTCCTCTTGATAAAGGAATCGATCAAGATTTCAAAGTGGAGGATATGTAGACCTATTACTTTACTATTGTGTCTTGTTCTTTAAATAACTCATTATTAAGATAGACTACTTCTAACAGTATCATCACATTCTGGCATTTTTCAATTTCTTACTACTTTTCCATTTTTTGTATCTCAATATCGTATAAAGTTCATGCCTATTTTAAAGCAACTACACTTACATATGATTAATTCCTTGTTTTAAATAGTCATTATTTCCTTGTACAGCTTTCTGTTTATCTACAATGTCTCAGTTTCAAATGTGATCATTGCAAAGTTGTACACACTGTACTTCATTTTGTATAATTGTGAGCTTTCATATTCATGTTTCTAAATCAATGTACAAAAAGCTAAGATTAATCTTGGAATTCTAATTGATATAATTAATACCACATGGTAATTATATTTATTAATTCAAATCTGATGTCACAATTATATTTCTAAGTCAGATATCATAGACAAAGCTAAACCAAAGGATAATTTGTTTTGTGATTGGTAGCCGGATGTGGACTCACTCTCACACATGTAGTTCAGAATCTATAGGCAATTACACAAACCAGGATGTGCAACTTGTATCTAATTATAAAAACACTTCTTAGAAATTACTGAGTCACTGAAAAATGACACCATTGTATTTAAACATGACTGAATTCATTCTTTGAAAAATATTTTTTCATTTGTGGTAGCCCTTGTTTAGGGTTTCCATAGAAAATGTATTTCCTTCAAGTGACCATCATATTACATACATGTCTTTCCAAAGAGTTCTTTTTACATTTTTGCTACTAGCTTCAAAGGATTAAACAAATCTGAAACTCATTATATTTCCATAATGTAGAGGCATCATGATCTTGTGGATAAGTCAGAAGACTGAATCACAATGCACGTGGTTTGAATCACAAGGCACATGGTTTGAATCCCTGTCACAGCATGACCTTTGACAATTAAGACATTACTTTACATTTGCCACTCTATACCCAGGTGCAGTAAATGCTTGGTGTACCTGGGAGGAAGACATTTCTCAAATTCTTGAGCACCTTATTATGGTAGCTTGGTTACATCAAATGAAATAAATAGGATTCTTTGTAAAGCACAGTAGGGTATATTTGCAGAGTCACTTTCACAGCTGCAGTACACTGTGTATATAAATGGACATATTGTATTATCAGTATTACTACAGGCAAAAATTGCACAATACAACTTTGGACAGTTCATAGTTTATACACAAGACATACCCTGACATATCACATACAAATATCTTGCTCAACTATCCAGAACAAGAGTGAGTCAACTATTCATGAGTCATCTACAATTACCATGCTGTGGTAATAAAAGTACATGGTGAATACCGGCATGTTTGACTCAACTTAACATGCAAAATGAATCAAAATATCGAAGCATCAGGATAATTACCTGGTCAATGTGGCATCAATCCGTACAAGAGAAGATTGGTTCCATATCCCGTTGAACACTGCAAGTGTTAGCAACAAAGTAAAAATAGAAAAGAAATGGAATTATACAATGAATGGATCACAAATCAAATAAGTTCTTTCTCCTAACTTAAAACCCTGGGAGGCCCGAGTTCTCTGTGTATGACCATTCAACATTTCTAAACATTTATCCACAATGCTACCTACGCAAAAAATGAAACTGCAGAATAAGCAGTCACAAGAATAGTTGCCCTAGGTTCTCAACGACTGGGTCCCTGCTCCGTGAGTAGCATGTGAGAGAATCATACTTCTCCTCTATACTACACAAACATAATGATCAAATCTCACGGTTGTTTCGTATATCACCAAACGATACAAACCTCCAACCTATGATAAAAGACAGAAACTAAAGAAAAGTATTCTATTCAGCACAAGAATAGAACTCCGAGCTTGACTGCACATGAAAATTAAATGCCACCACTGTGTTTTTATATCTCTCTCTCTTTTTATCTTTTTTGTATAGTGCCGCTGGACTGTGTATGCATCAAGGCTACATTCAGTATTCAGTCTATGTGCGTGTGTGTGTGTGTGTGTGTATGTGTGTGTGACATGCACAGGAAGGCTTCTGTGTTTGATTAATTCAGAGGAAGTTAATAGTGCTTTTATCAGGAAGTACACATACACACCCACACCCACAGAAAAAAAATGTGGACTTTGGACCTCTTTCTATTCAATCACGATTTGTCTACCGGATCAAACTTTTTTTGTGTGCAACGTGTCAACTTCGGATGTGTTCTCAAGTTCCCTTTCATGTCCCTATATTTTTCCCAATATCATAGCAACTTTTTCAACATACATGTATTTCATCTTTCTTCCGTCAAAACTGATGAACAATATATATACAGGCCACTTCCTTTTATCGTACTGCTGCTTTACATCACATAGGCCTGCAATAAATACAGTTATGAAAATTGCATATATGCAATTGCATATATTGCATACATGCTTGCATTTCCTTTGATAGGTATTAGCCTAATGAATGAACACTGAAATGAATATAGATTTTCCTTTATAAATGCAATAAGTTTCCAAACTGTGCCTGGAGGAATATGTTGTAATAGCAAGCAGTATTAATCATTAATCAGTCATTTTATGGAACTATCATTCTCTTATATCTCAAATTAAGAATACATTCACATACACTCGATAAATTGGAGGTACTTAACACAAGGACAAACAGTCAATTATAATTAAAATTATGAAGTGTTATAGAATTTTAATATTTGATAACTATGAGGGGAAAAAAGAACATTTGTGATTGTGAAATAACATTAAAGATATGACATTTGTACAAACATTGTATTTAT
The DNA here is from genome assembly GCA_037976565.1 of Mesocentrotus franciscanus. Classification (NCBI taxonomy): domain Eukaryota; kingdom Metazoa; phylum Echinodermata; class Echinoidea; order Camarodonta; family Strongylocentrotidae; genus Mesocentrotus; species Mesocentrotus franciscanus. Next base: position 7,919,558 of record CP137676.1, read on the forward strand.
GGCAAAGTTAACATTTTATTCTATAACAAAATCATTTGCCAAAACAAGCTGGACAAAAGTGGTCTAGTTTCTCTTGTAACTCAAATAATACAATCACAATACAACTATCATTTTTACACAATTTAGAATATATCTGTGACAAATATACTAACAGGAGCCTTTCAATCATATCAAATTGTGTCTTAAAAGACAAGAAAATGAATGAGAATTTCAATTCAGAATTCACCTCCATTATTGACAGCATAATGTAAGGGTATCTCCGTTGGGGGTCCAGGTCAAATCCAAAGTCATGGATTTAAAGATAGTCTATATATTAATACGCAAAATCGCCGCGGGGGGTGCGTAACGGTCTGCCAATGTGAATATTTTGACATCAAACCCGTCTTTCCTCGACCCTGCCCGCCTCTGCCGTGGTGCGGGAACGGCGACACAATTCGAGCGGATGGGATCGGGCATGTCGCGTGCCACGTCGACCCGTGGTCGCCGTCCATGTCGTTAAAATGTGGTTTCGGGTCCCGGGAGGACGGGCGGACGAGCACGGCGGCGTCGTCCGTGCAAGGAGGCGACGAACCCGCGAGCGAGTCGGCGAGGCGTGCACCCGCCCTCTGCACGTCTAATCAAAGAGATCACACTATCAAGAGACAGTCCAGTCCATGATGTGTTGTAGCAAATATGCACGTCGCAAAGGGTCGGGCCTATCCGTGTTAGGCATCTTGCTATATGCAGTCTAATCAAAGAGATACACTATCAAGAGACACGCCATTCACGTCATGTTACGTAGCACATGCATGATGCGATGGGTTGGGCCTATCCCGTGTGAGGCATCTTGCTATATATACGCATCAGCCAAACTGACGTCAACGTAATACGTGGTTCTACGCTCACACACGTACACACACAGTCGAGATAATTCGTGCGACGGTTACAATATATTGGCACAAACAGTCCGATTTTTCGCGTAAAATCTTTACTTTGAATATATTTGTACAAATTCTGTGGACCATGCCAACATAATCATAGTCCAAGCTTCTGCTTTATTGGTCTTTTATGAAAACTACATTGAAATCACAACAATAATAACGCAAATAGATTGTAAATGTCGAGACCATATAACTGAAGAGAAGAAAAATTCAGCGAGCTTAGGTAATATCACATGCCTCCGCACGGGCAACTCCCGCGGTGTCAGGCCAGTCACGGCGCTCACACAATGCAATTTAACCTATGCAGTAACTGCAGCACTCTAGCTATACTGCATGTAGTACCTGTATATAGCGTGTACTTAGATCATTCAATGTTTCATGTTTGAGCCGTGCAATTGTTGTTTTCTTTTATTTCTTTTTTGAATGTGATGTGAATGTGAGTACGGTACGTACATGCTATTACAGAAGTGTGCAAGGAATGATAGGCCTACAGGTGGAAGGAGGCGCGGATCCATGGGGGCAGGGCCTTGGTCCCCCTCCCAGCAAAGAAAAAAAGAGAGAAAGAAGGAAAAGAATGGAAAAGGGAGAGAAAGGGAAAGAAAGAAGAGGAAGAAGAAAAGAAAAGGTGTAAATAAGAAGGAGATGGGGGCGAAAGGGCCTTGCGTACATGCTATTACAGAAGTGTGCAAGGAATGATAGGCCTACAGGTGGAAGGAGGCGCGGATCCATGGGGGGCATGCAGGGGGCCTTGGTCCCAGCAAAGAAAAAAAGAGAGAAAGAAGGAAAAGAAGGAAAAGGGAGAGAAAGGGAAAGAAAGAAGAGGAAGAAGAAAAGAAAGGTGTAAATAAGAAGGAGATGGGGCGCGAAAGGGCCTTGCCTCCCAGTTGCCCCCCACCCCCTCATCAACAAAATAAGAGAGAAGGAAGGAAAGGGAAAGAAAAAAGGAAAAGAGGAGATAAAGAGAAAGAAAAAAAGAGGAAGAAAGGAAAAGAAGGGGGATATCAGTTGCAATTTTCGCCAACAAGTTGTGAATCGAGGACCAAAAACCTTGCCTCCCCGCCCCGCCAACAAAGAGAGCTAAAATGGAACAAAAAAGAGTAAGAAGAAAAGAAAAGGGTGAAAAGAAGGGAGATCAGTTGCGATTAATCCCGCCAAAACGTGTGAATCGGCCCTTGCCTCCCTTCCCCAGCACACCTAAAGAGAGAGAAAGAAGGGAAGGAAAGAAAAAAAAAAGAAAGAAGAAAGGTAGGGAGATCAGTTGCGATTTTTCCCGCCAACAAGGTGTAGATCGGGCGCTTGCGTACTGGGGCTTGGGTGCTTGGGGCCTGCCCCAAATGAAATTTAAACGTGGTTTATTTCTAATTCGATACCGGTGATTTACAAATGTTGCTGAAATGACATAATTTTTCGAGATTTTTTGTACATTATACTTTTGTATGCGTTTGTTGGAAAATGACAAATTCCCAAATTTACAGTCGGGCAAAAAATATACTTATTTAGAGGCCTACATGTCAGGGTCCGCGGAACGGCAGGGCTCGGGGGGCTCGAGCTCCACCCCCCCCCCCACTTTTTGTGGAAAAGTATATTAAAGAGAAATAGAAAGAAAGAGAAAGAAAGAAAAATAGTGACCTGCCAGTGTCACAAAATAATGAGGTATCAAAATATGCTCATCTGACCGTGATTAAATGCCTAAAACCCTGAGCTTCTGGGGCTCGCCCCTGGACCCCACGCCAATGAGTGACCTGCCAGTGTCACAAATAAGGTATCAAATTATACTCATCTGACCGTAATTAAATGCCTAAAAACCCTGAACTTCGGTGGCTCTGCCCCTGGACCCACTCAATGGCCCTAAGGCGGACCCTGGATGCTTATCTGACGGTAATTTAATGCCTAAAACCCTGAGCTTCTGGGGCTCCGCCCTTGACCCCGAATCACTATGAAAACGTTGAGCGGGGCTTGCATGTAAGAGAGGGTGATGCGGATGTTTTGTCTGCCCGGCCTCCCAAAACAAAAAAAAAAAAAACCGTTTTGCTCATTACGTACCAATATTTGGCTCGCATAACTTCAAATTTGGGCCCCCTAAGGAATCCTGGATCCGCGCCTGGGTGGAAGGGATATAAAACAAATATACAATGACTCATTCTCGAACAAGCTAAAACTATTCGCACTCAGGAACATCAATAGTACTGTTCTCCCTAGGGCCGCGATGGCCCTCGGGAGAATATAATACGATTTGATGTTCCTTCGATGCGAATAGTTTTAGCTAGATGTCATTTTATATTTGTATATTTGTATATTATTTTCAGTGCATGCATGACAACAATATTCGTATAGATAACGAGTGAGGATCCGGAAAGGGATAGTGAAAAAGTAGGAACGAATTTAAGTGACGACAATAATCGTAATTAACGAAAGTAAAAGAAAGTATTAGTCTAAAATATATGCATCAATTTTAATTACAAATTATTGATTTCACTGTTTTCTTCCAATTTTCAAGTTTTATTACATGATACATATTTATAAAAAAATTCAAAATGATACATGGGACAGCAAACAAAAGGTTGATATTCTAACGAGTACAATATTAATGAAAAGAAGAAAAATTATAAAATGATAAAAAGAAATTATCTTTAAAAAATATTATTAAAAAAAAAAAATTAAAAAAAAAATATATATAATAATAATGATAATAATAATCGTTAGCACATATCTATTTTCAACCCCCACCCTCCCTAGAATCCCGTGGATTTTCCACGGGTCCTGCTAGTATGTATTATTATCATTACTTTTCATGCATTTATTTGACAGTCAAAAACCATATCTACACCCGACTAATATACCTCTTTCACATTCAAACCAAGGTCTTTCAACAGCCAAAGTCATGGATCGAGTTTAAAGAAAGTATTTATAATTAATTTTCATGCATTTATTTGATCATCTAAGACTATATCTACACCTGTTAATCTACCTCTTTCACATTCAAACCATGGTCTTTCAACAGCCTTTAAATCAGCCACAGCATCCTACACACATGTACTGGATTTGAATTCTTGAGGATGGTGGGAGGTGGGGGCTAAACCAGTAAGCCAAGTTTAACACAAGCATATGTTTCAAAATTGAAGGAAAGTGATCACATTATTGATAAATCTATCTTAATATATAAAACAGGATTATCAGTTGAAGTGTTGGGGAGAAATTCACTTTTTTCGTCAGATGATATGCACACAGAAAAAAAAATGGCTGCACATAGCTTTTCAATCAGCAAAAGCATCTTATTTGTAGAGTGACATTACTTATCAACATTATCCAAATATTATTTTAAACTAAAGGCAAAGGCACTTTTTATAAGCATTACAGGTTATTAATATTATATTATTATTATTGTTAATTCTATCATTTCTAAAAATCATACTTTTTGAGAATTATGTCACTTACTAATGGTTTTTTAACATCTTCAATGTCATTTGCAATAATTTGAACTAATGGATTACAAACCTGAAATTTCTAAATGGTACCTTTAATTACATTGTGCATCATTTAGATTGATATTACTTTCAGTGCATAATCGTCATTTACTTTCATACAGGACATTGAAAAATATGCAGGTAAACTTGAACGTGTATTTTGGGCTAACTATATTGTACGTATATTTTATATAGTATATTGTACACATAAGCAAATTAGGCTTATTGCACCAATTCCAGGTCAAGATGTAAGTTTTTTAGCTCTCTACAACAACTGCTTTGAGCATAATTATTTAAAGTACATACTTCTCACAAGTAAATAAATATAAAAAACTTTCTCATCACATCTCTTCCGCTTGTTAAGCTTTAAATTATTTTACGCTCCTGATTATGACTACATTTTTATCCCAGATAAAATCTCTAATATTATAAGTATATATTTTGAATTTTGAAGGGATATTAAATCCAATGTCTGGACTTGCAAAGAAAATATATTCCTATACAAAATATACCACAAATACAGTGGGAACATGAATTTGCCTGCCTAGAAAATTAATTGACACCTGGGAAGATGGTGGAAGCTTTTATAACAGAGACTCATTTCATTAATTAACTCACAATTTCGGAAAAATTAGAGGTTCCTTGTCAGATTTCTCTTGTTATTTTTTGAATAGTTCTGTCTTTCAAAAAGTTCTGGATGTTAAGGACATGACTTGGTTGACCTATATGCATTTATCATTTGCATATATCCAAAAATCCAAAGTCCTTTGAAAACATATACAGATATTATCTCATAATGTGATTATGTCAAAAACAGAATATTATTGTTATTATTGTCATTATATCTTGGTCATGTATGTTCAATGCATACAATCCTAACCGAATAATCATACAGCGTAACAGCACAGTGGTTTTTACATCCATTTTTTGTTTCAGAGTTCAGACCCTCTATCGGACAAGATTTAGTGCCGAGAGACAGAGTGCTCACAAACCAACACGATGAAGCCAACGGTGATCCATACCTTCTAAGAGGTACAACTGCAGTACAGAGATGCTGAAATTATCTGTGTGACTGTGAACACAGCATGTTTCAACAATGAAGGCTATAAATGTGCCAACATTGTTGACATTCCCACTGAGACCACACAGAGTGTCCAGTGTGAAAATACATGTAATCAACTCTATTAAAATGTTCAAACTGAGGTGTGTACACAATGTGATTCCTCTCCGACCACAGTGTATCCTGTGTGTAAATAATCATCACTATAAAAGTGTTCACACTGTGGTGTGCACTCATTTTGATTCCCTCTCAGACCATAGTGTGTCCAGTGTGATAATAATCAACACTCTGAAAGTGTTCACACTGTGGTGTACACACATTTTGATTCCCTCTCTGACCACAATGTCACTCAAGAGTGGAAAAATCAACACTATAAACGTGTTCACACTGTGGTGTGCACTCATTTTGATTCCCTCTCAGACCATAGTGTGTCCAGTGTGATAATAATAAACACTCTGAAAGTGTTCACACTGTGGTGTACACACATTTTGATTCCCTCTCTGACCACAATGTCACTCAAGAGTGGAAAAATCAACACTATAAAAGTGTTCACACTGTGGCGTGCACACATTTTGATTCCCTCTCTGACCAGTGTCAAGAGTGGAAATAATCAACACTATAAAAGTGTTCACACTTTGGTGTGTACACATTTTGATTCCCTATTAGACCAATGTGTCAAGACTGGAAATATTCAACACTCTAAAATTGTTTACACTGTGGTGTGCACACATTTTGATTCTCTCTCTGACCAGTGTCCAGTGTGATAATAATCAACACTATGTAAGTGTTCACACTGTGACTGGTACACTTTTTTATTTTCTCTTAGACCAGTGTGTTTAGTGTGAGAATAATCAACACTGTTTAAGTGTTCTAACTGTGGTATATATGAATTTTGATCCCTCTCAGACCGGAGTGTGTGTCAAGAGTGATAACAATCAACACTATAAAAGTGTTCACACTGTGGTGTGTACACAATTTGATTCTCTATTAGACCAGTGTGTCAAGACTGGAAATATTCAACACTCTAAAATTGTTTACACTGTGGTGTGCACACATTTTCACAGTGTAAACAATTTTGATTCCCTCTCTGACCAGTGTCCAGTGTGATAATAATCAACACTCTAAAAGTTTTCAAACTGTGGTGTGCACACATTTTGATTCCTCCTCTGACCACAGTGTCTCCAGTGTGGAAATAATCAACACTATGTAAGTGTTCACACTGTGGCTTGTAAACATTTTGATTTTCTCTCAGACCAGTGTGTTTAGTGTGAGAATAATCAACACTGTTTAAGTGTTCTAAATGTGGTATATATACATTTTGATCCCCTCTCAGACCGGAGTGTGTGTCAAGAGTGATAACAATCAACACTCTAAAAGTGTTCACACTGTGGTGTGTACTGTGTACACATTTTGATTTCCTCTTAGACCAGTGTGTCAAGACTGGAAATATTCAACACTCTAAAAGTGTTTACACTGTGGTGTGCACTCATTTTGATTCCCTCTCTGACCAGTGTCCAGTGTGATAATAATCAACACTCTAAAAGTGTTCAAACTGTGGTGTGCACACATTTTGATTCCTTCTCTGACCCCAGTGTGTCCAGTGTGGAAATAATCAACCTGTGTAAGTGTTCATACTGTGGTGTGCACACATTTTGATTCCCTCTCTGACCACAGTATGTCCAGTGTGGAAATAATCAACACTATGTAAGTGTTCACACTGTGGTGTGTACACATTTTGATTCCCTCTCTGACCAGTGTCAAGAGTGGAAATAATCAACACTATAAAAGTGTTCACACTGTGGTGTGTACACATTTTGATTCCCTATTAGACCAATGTGTCAAGACTGGAAATATTCAACACTCTAAAATTGTTTACACTGTGGTGTGCACACATTTTGATTCTCTCTCTGACCAGTGTCCAGTGTGATAATAATCAACACTATGTAAGTGTTCACACTGTGACTGGTACACTTTTTTATTTTCTCTTAGACCAGTGTGTTTAGTGTGAGAATAATCAACACTGTTTAAGTGTTCTAACTGTGGTATATATGAATTTTGATCCCCTCTCAGACCGGAGTGTGTGTCAAGAGTGATAACAATCAACACTATAAAAGTGTTCACACTGTGGTATGTACACAATTTGATTCTCTATTAGACCAGTGTGTCAAGACTGGAAATATTCAACACTCTAAAATTGTTTACACTGTGGTGTGCACACATTTTCACAGTGTAAACAATTTTGATTCCCTCTCTGACCAGTGTCCAGTGTGATAATAATCAACACTCTAAAAGTTTTCAAACTGTGGTGTGCACACATTTTGATTCCTCCTCTGACCACAGTGTCTCCAGTGTGGAAATAATCAACACTATGTAAGTGTTCACACTGTGGCTTGTAAACATTTTGATTTTCTCTCAGACCAGTGTGTTTAGTGTGAGAATAATCAACACTGTTTAAGTGTTCTAAATGTGGTATATATACATTTTGATCCCTCTCAGACCGGAGTGTGTGTCAAGAGTGATAACAATCAACACTCTAAAAGTGTTCACACTGTGGTGTGTACTGTGTACACATTTTGATTTCCTCTTAGACCAGTGTGTCAAGACTGGAAATATTCAACACTCTAAAAGTGTTTACACTGTGGTGTGCACACATTTTGATTCCCTCTCTGACCAGTGTCCAGTGTGATAATAATCAACACTCTAAAAGTGTTCAAACTGTGGTGTGCACACATTTTGATTCCCTCTCTGACCACAGTGTGTCCAGTGTGGAAATAATCAACCTGTGTAAGTGTTCATACTGTGGTGTGCACACATTTTGATTCCCTCTCTGACCACAGTATGTCCAGTGTGGAAATAATCAACACTATGTAAGTGTTCACACTGTGGTGTGTACACATTTTGATTCCCTCTCTGACCATTTCCAATCGCTACATATGGGTCACAGATGTGGGCTCTTGGAGCTGCAGATAGCAAGAAAATCCACGCTTTTGAAATGTGGTGTTGGAGGAGGATGCTGTGGATATCCTGGAAGGCTCATAAATCAAATGATTTTGTCAAAACCAAATTGGAGCGAAGGTCACTCTATGCCAGAAGATACATAAGAACAAGTTGTAGTATTTTGGACACATTTCTAGGAAAGAAGGTGGCAACCTGGAGAAGATCATTACCCAAGGTCGTGTTGAGGGTCAGCTTAAACGTGGTAGGCCAAAAGTTTGATGGGCTGACGGAATAAAAGATTACCAGCATGCACATCTGCACAGCTAATCGCTATGCCCAGGATAGAAGTGGTTGGAACGTCATCATCAATAGGGTCCCAAAGGCTCAGTCATGACTCGTAGCACGACTCCGTTGACTCTGACCATTGTGTCTAGTGTGGAAATAATCAACACTATAAAAGTGTTCACACTGTGGTGTGTGTACATTTTGAATCACTCTCAGCCCACGGTGTGAAAATGTGAACATCCACACTGTACAAGGGGAAACCCTTTGGTACATACACACTGTGGTTCTCTCTGTGACCAAAGTGTGTCAAAAAATGAATAGTGTGTTCACTCAATTCAACACTTTAAAAGAGCCCATGCTGTGTTATCAAACACAGTACATCACATAAAATATAATGTGAACAGTGTCCTCCCTACAACAATGCCTACTATGGTGGTGCAATTAATTCTCTGTGACCAGTGTGTCATGCAGTGTGGCAATGATGTGAACACTGATTTAACACTCTCAAGTGTACTCAATGACTTGTGGTAACACCTTACTGTGTACCAAATCTAATCTGTAGACACACTCTGCTGTTTTCTTTCTAATACTAGCAGGACCAACTAACATGTATTCCATTTTTGGGCAACTATTTAGCATAAATTGAGCACATTATCTCACTGAAAAACTCGTCTACAATAGTAGCATGAAAGAAATACAGCACTTTTAAAGGTTGCTATGAAGCCCCATACATTGTGTATACATTTGAAAAAAAAGCTTGAGTGTTATAACAATGGCATGTGAATTCTATGTGCCTGGTAACTCAAACTGTGCATACAAACCTTCAAAAGATGCAATTTTCTATTGTTCGCCAAGAGCAGTGAACCACAGAAAGTATTACAAAAGTTTCTTTTATTCCACATTCCTCCTATCCAAATATGAATTATATTGGGTCACGTATTGAAACAGAACTATACATGCTGCCAAAAACATTGTCATATAAACTTTTAACTTTTAAAGGTAAAGACCAGTTTTGGAAACACCCCTCTCTCAAAAGATGAAATGGAAGCTCTCATTACCAATCATGTGAAAGAATATGTTTTGACTAATACGTGATGATACAAATTTTGCTGGGAAACCGCGTACTAATTGATATATTTGGTAAATTATTATATCTATTGGGACCAAATAGATATCATGCACGTGGTTGCGTAGTCCCATATACATCTTTCTGTGTACAGTGCTTGTAACTTTACAAAGACTGGGCCAAATTTCTTATCATTTGGATGATTCCAGAACCTTACAGTACACACCAATACTTATATGCTAGATGATCAACCTTTTCTGATCGATTCCACAATGTTTCTTTCACAATGCAATCGCATGACCAGAACTGGTCTTTATCTTTAACTATCTAAAGTAAAGTAAGGATGACAAAGAGCTGCTAACAAACACTGATTCATGGAACGAGAAGTTAACCAAAAAGCACAACCCATGGCATGGTAGTGAAAGAATGACCCATAATGGCCGTTAGTCAAAATGTTACATGGGTGCTTCAAATGTCTTATATCACTTGCTAATGCACACATACCTAGCTGTACAAGTGTAGAGTACTGGTATAGAGTCAAGTATCATCTAATTTATAAAGGTCCAAGTTAAATTATGTATCAAAACAAATTTCTATGTTTGAACAAGTTTTTGCACTGTGTAATGTATCTATTTGTATTTAATCAACACTCTACATGGGTGCTTCAAACTCCCTATAACACTTGCTATGCACATATACCAAGCTGTGCAGAGTTTAGGTATAGAGTCAAGTCCCATATTCTGTATCAAAACATGTGTCCATGTTTGAACAAGTTCGTCCATGTTTGTGAGAACTGTGCAATGAATCTATTTCTTTCAGTGAGTATATTTTGCCAAAGTACACATCCCAGAATTACTGAGGGACAATGGATTTTATATGTAGTATGGTTTTTATTATTCGAGTATTCAACTGCTAACAAGAAAGATTATAGAAAAATGATATGTTATGCAATTACATGTATTTATTCTTATCATGTATGACTGATATTCAAAGAGCAGTATAAAATGTACTTTTTTGCTTAAAAAATATTTCTTCCAGGGCTCTTTTAACTATTATCAAGCGATCTCTATTTTTTCACCTGTAATTTTGCTCTCTGATTCTATGAACTTTCTTTTAAAATCTTGTTTTATAAGCTTATATTCATTTGATTCTAGTTATAAATGTACATAATCAAACTTTACATTTTGTTGAATATACTAAAATGTAAAAGGATAAAAATTTGTGCACTTTGTGCACTCTAACTACTTACATTTTCCAAGTTTGCTTTCCTCAGCTATCTGGAAGAGAAAACCAAATGAAAATCAATTATTTTTTACGTGACTGGAAACTCAATAAAATTTCTCACTATCTTGCAACCCAAATCCTTGAAACCACAAAATATTAGCCTGGAACATTCTATCAACTGTATTCTTCATACGTTTCAAAGTTCATAATTTCAACTTTCGGAACACACATGCTTGTCTTTATAAATAGACCTAATCATTTAATGACTATCAAATAATGAAAGCATAATATTTAGAGATTATATGTGTATATATGTAGGCTAGTTGTAGGTGACAATAATATGAGGAGCATGTGAGCAGAATCACTTCTGTCAAATATTGAGTTCATCCGTGAAATGTATCTGCACATCATCAAAATGTCTCTGAATAAAAACTACATACAATTACAGCAAGGGGAATAACCACAGCATGACATATGGGGATGTTGCAATGTTCCTGAATCATTGCGCAATACCACAGGTAGGTGGGCAAATGATTTATCTTATGAAATCTCTCTTTGTCTACACTACAGTCCCATTTCCCATTTTCATTGTTATCTTTTGACGAGTTTGGGGCACAATGCGGACTCTTGAAAGGTAAAATTGTAGTACAAATGTATGTGTTATTTCAAAATAACCTAACAACCTGTCATTACTATTTAATTGAAGCAACATTACAATAAATAAAAAACAATGTCAAAGGAGGATTTTCTCAATGAGAGAGGAGGATCTGTAATCTGTTTATAAACATCACAATGAACTCAAGGTCATACACATGGCAATAAATTTACTTTATAACACAAACACAGAAATGTAATGGCTGCAGAGGACTTTATCATTCCAAACATTTGTACAGATTGGATGAAAATTACGGAAACGAAACACTGTTAAGTGCTATGTGTACTTTGCCTGACGACTCTGGCAGGAGCCGCAGGAGAGGGCGGTATAGTAAAGGAGCAGACCAGGCCTGAAGGCTTGACACCCCTGGGCCATGTATCATAAAACTAGTTATCAATAGCAAGTTACAATAACTGTTATAAGCTACTGTTATGAGCTATTGTTATAAGCTACTGAAATCCTGGAATCCCATTGGCTGACAGCTACTTGTCATAGAATTTTAGCATTTGTTATCAATAACAAGTTTTATGAAGCAGGGCCCAGATCTCCACACAGCTACATTTTAAAAGAACTAAAACTATGCATTCCACTCAAGCTATTGGAAAAATTCATTCTTTGAATAACTATTGCATGCTTTTATCATCTGGCAAGCACTATAAAGACACCAAAGCAGATTTTTTTTTTATAAGCTATGTGAACAGGGGCTAATTAATTGTATAAACCACTACATGTATACAGCTGTATCAACCATGTACCGATACAAGCCTTGCCCTAGCGCAAACTCTTGCTGATCCAACATTACTTCATTGACACTTCAGAAAAGTAAAAAAACTAAAAATGCATGTCTGTTCCAATAGTACTTCCACAGACAAGCTAGTCTACATGTACCTAAAACCAATTTACTATTAGACGCCAAGAGCAGTGAACCACAACAAACTTCATAAAAGTTTCTTTCATTCCACATATTCCTCCCATTCAGAATTGATCCACACACTGGAGGTTTTCTATCCAACTATGGGTATGAAGTATATTGGGTTTTGCATTGAAAAAGAACCATGCTGCCAATTCCATTGTCATATAAACTTGTCACTATCTAAATAAAGTAAGGATGATATAAAGAGCCGTTTGCAAACAAAAAAGTGTATATTATCTCTCATTAAAAAAAAGGGAAAGAAACAGAAACTGTTCATGGAACTAAAAAACAGAACCCATGGCATGGTATAGTGAAAGAATGACCCATAATGGCAATTAGTCAAAATGTTTGTTACATGGGTGCTTCAAACGTCCTATATCACTTGCTATGCACACTAGGTACCAAGCTGTGCAGAGTTTAGTCAAGTTTAGTCGGGTTAGTCAAGTTTAGTCGGGTTAGTCAAGTCCCATATTCTGTATCAAAACATGTGTCCATGTTTGAACAAGTTCTTACAAGTTTGTCAGAACTGTGCAATGAATCTATTTCTTTAAGTGAGTATATTTTGCCAGTTCACATCCCAGAAATATCGATAGGCAAGGGATTTTATATGCAGTATGGTTTTTATCAAGTCAAGTTTTCAACATTCAAGTATTCCAACGCTAAGTAACAAGAAAGATTATAGAAATTTATATGTTATGCAATTACATTTATTTTTCCAATTTTGTATCATGACTGATATTCAAAGAGCGGTATAAAATATAATTTTTTGCTAAAGAAATATTTTTTCCAGGGTTCTTTTAACTATTATCAAGAGATCTCTATTTCTTAACCTAAAATTTTGCTCTTTGATTCTATGAATATTCTTTTTTAATTTTGTTTTATAAGCTTAGATTAATTTGATTCTAGTACTAAAGGTACATAATTAAACTTTACATTTTGATGAATTTACTAAATTATAAAAGGATAACAACTTGTGCACTCTAACTACTTACATTTTCCAAATTTGCTTTCCTGAGCTATCTGGAAGAGAAAAACAACTGGAAATCAATTATTTTTGATGTGTCTGGATACTCGATTACGATCCTTCAACCGTACTATCTAATCTTGCAACCAAAAACCTTCAAATCACAACATTTTAGCCTGGAACATTCTATCAACTGTATTCTTCATATGTTTCAGAGTTCATAATTTCAACTTTCAGAACACACATACAAGTCTTTATAAATAGACCTAATAATCTAATGACTAACAATCAATGAAACTTATGAAAGCACAACATTTAGAGATTATATGTGTATATATGTAAGCTAGTTATAGGTGACAATAACATGAGGAGCATGTGAGCAGAATCACCTCTGTCAAATATTGAGTTCATCCCCGAAATGTATTTCGCACATCATCAAAATGTCTCTGAATAAAAACTACATACAATTACAGCAAGGGGAATAACCACAGCATGACGTATGGGGATGTAGCAATGTTCCTGAATCATTGCGCAGTACCACAGGTAGGTGGGCAAATGATTTATCTTATGAAGTCTCTCTTTGTCTTCACTACATTCCTATTTCCCATTTTCATTGTTATCTTTTGACCAGTACTCTTGAAAGGAAAACCTGTAGTACAAATCTATAAGTTACTTCAAAATAACCTAACAACCTGTCATTACTATTTAATTGAAGCAACAATACAATAATTTTTTTTAAAAGGTCATTGGGAGCGGATTTACATACAATTAAATCGAGCTTTGATAAGAGGATCTGTAATCTGTTTATAAAAATCACAATGAACTCAAGGTCATCATACACATGGCAATGAATACACTTTTTCAACCCAAACACAGAAATGTAATGGCTGTAGAGGACTTTATCATTCCAAACATTTGAACAGATTGGATGAAAATTATGGAAACAAATCACTGTGAAAGTGAACTGGTAACATTGTTGAAGGTTGATGAAAAAACTGCGTAATTTTTGGATGAAATGTTACTTATTATATTCCTTCTACCATACTAACCCTCTAACATGAAAAAATACTGAAAAAATGAGCATTGAAGTCACTACCTTAGCATCATTTTCTCTCATCTGAACAATGTTACCAAGTCCCTTTAAAGCCCCTCTAAAGTGTTGGGAGCCCAAATTAGCCAAAAATTTGATGGCAAAATTTCACTTAAATTGTATCATAGTGTGAAAAAGGATGTCATTCAAGACACATTTCTGCAAAGATTCCCCCCACCAAAATGTGTTTGAAGACAAATATTGAACAAACAATACATAATTGGGGTTTTCTGTTGCACTCAGAAAACCTAAATTTTGTATTCTTTCATCAATATTCAACTTCAGACACATTTGTTTTGAAAATCCTTGCAGTAATGTGTCATAAATGACATCCTCTTTCACATTATGATACAATTTAAGTGAAATTTTGCCATCAAAATTTTGGGGCTCCCAGCACTTTATAGAGGGGCTTTAAGACTATTGTACTTTGCCTGACAACTCTGGCAGGAGAGGGCGGTATAGTAGAGGAGCAGACCAGGCCTGGTGGCTTGACACCCCTGGGCCATGTTTCATAAAACTTGATATCAAATCAAGTTACAATGACTGTTATAAGCTACTGAAATGGTGGAATCCGATTGACTGACAGCTACTAGTAATATAATTTTCTCATTTGTTATTGATAACAAGTATTATGAAAGAGGGCCAAGATCTGCACACAGCTACATTTAAGAACTAAAACTATACATTCCAATCAAACCATTGGAAAATCCATTCTTTCAATAACTATTGTAAGTGCTTTATCATCTGAGAAGGCTCACGGGGGCTCTCTTTTTTTTGGAAGAGCCCCTATGGAAAAAAATTATTTTGAGGCTTGCCCATACATTGTGTATACATTTTTTTTTAAACTTCAGTGTTAACAATGGCATGCAAATCATATGTGCCTGGCAATTCAAATTGTGCATACACCTTAAAAAGATGCAATTTTCTATTGTACGCCAAAAGCAGTGAACCACAAAAAATATTACAAAAGTTTCTTTTATTCCACATTCCTCCTATTCAGAAATCATTCACACACTGGAGGTTCATTATCCAAATATGGGTATGAAGTATATTGGGTTTCGCACTGAAACAGAACCATACTGCCAATAACATTGTAATATAAACTTTCAAATTTCAAGAGCAGGGGTTCTCAAACTTTTTCTTTGAAGGTCCAGGTATAATTTCTACAAGTCAATGCAGAGCGTAGCATCCCCTCGCAGGGTACAAATGGCCTATATACGTCAGAACAAGTTACCTTCATTAGACTATTACTAGGCAAGGAAGTTAACCACATTTTCGCATATATAATGAGCTATGACCTTTCACCTTTGACCTACATACTCTGAAATCGAACTTAGCCTGTATTTTAATACCATGTACCTTCATATCAAATTTCATTAAAATCTGTCAAACATTACTAGAGTTATCAAACGGAAACCAGATTCGCATATTTAATGAGCTATGACCTTTGACCGACATACTCCGAAATCGAACTTAGGCTGTGTTTTGATACCATGTACCTTCATATCAAATTTCATTAAAATCCGTCAAACATTACTAAAGTTATCGATCGGAAACCAGATTTGTTACGGAAGGACGGACGGCAGCGTTACTATATCCCCTCCGACTTTGTCGGCGAGGGCATAATGAAAGCTGTAAGGTCCGAAACATGAGAAACCATTCGCCTGAATATTCTTATGGTCGATTGTATACTTCAACTTAAGTAGAACAATGTACAATATGATTGCTGGAAAGCTGGGAGGACTCAAGCATTACTCAATTTTGTATCAGACTTAGACAATCTACTCCAGAAAATATTACAAAAGTTTTTTTTATTCCACATTCCTCCCATTCAGAAATGATCCATACACTGCAGGTTTTCTATCCAAATATGGGTATGAACTCTGAAGTATATTGAGTTTCGCATTGAAAAAGGACCATGCTGCCAATAACATTGTCATATACTGGGTAAACTTTTAACTATCTACAGTAAAGTAAGGATGATGTAGAGCTGCTCACAAACACTGAACTGTTTATTATCTTCATTAACAAAATATATATAAAAAAAGAAACAAGATCTGTTCATGGAACGAGGGGTTAACCGAAAAGCACAACCCATGGCATGGTAGTGAAAGATTGAGCCATAATGGCAGTTAGTCAAAGTGTTTGTTACATGGGTGCTTCAAACATCCTATATCTCTTACTATGCACACATACCAAGCTGTACGAGTATATAGTCAAGTGTCATCTTCTTTAAAAAGGCCCAAGTCATATTCTGTATCAAAACAATTGTCTTTTTTAAAACAAATTTGTGCATGTTTGTCAAAACTGTGCAAAATATCTATTTCTACAACTTTCACATCCCAGTAAAATTGAGGGGCAAGGGATTTTAGATGCAGTATGGTTTATCGAGTCAAGTTTTCAACATTCAAGTATTCAAATGCTAACAAGAAAGATTATAGATATCCTATAGTTTATGCAATTACATGTATTTATTCTAATCATGTATCATAACTGATATTCAAAGAGCAGTATCAAATATACTTTTTTTGCTAAAGACATATTTTTTTCCAGGGATCTTTTAACCTTGGAGTGGTTCAAGAACTATCTCCACAAAAGAAAGCAATACGTACTCATAAGATGGTGCACATTCTTCTATAAAGACCATTGAATGTGGCGTGCCTCAAGGATCTATTTTAGGTCCTTTACTTTTTATTGTATATATTAGTGATTTTTTTCATGTCCTCAACAACCCTGTCCTTCATTTTGTTTGCTGACGACTCTAATATTTTCTTTTCTCATCAAGACCCAGAAATTTTACTGAGAACGATTAACTCTCAATTACGAGTAGTTGCTGACTGGATCAACGCAAATAAATTGTCATTGAATTTACAACAACAAAAACAATTATATGCTCTTTAGTAATATTATTGATACCTTATAATGTGATAACTTACATTACAAGATTTAAAAAATAGCCAATGTCAAAGATATTTCTATGCTAATTTTCTGTTATTCAATTACGTTTAAAGGCATTGTTTAACAATGCCTATTCTCAGATGCACGGCCCTACGTGTTATCAGCGTCTGTGAAATGGTGTAATATTGAAGCCCTAAAATAATTGCGCTTCGAAATGATCATGAAGTGCCTCAAAACAGTAAAAATCTTTGAATGACCGGTTTTACCATATTCATTTTCCCCAATAGACTGTAGTGTTATAAAAACCGTTGGGGAAATGGTTTTGACATTTCGAATTCCAATCATAAATATCTTGATAATCAGACGGGCGATCGGCTTGTAAACGTCATGGAATTCCTGAATGACCTAAAGGTTTATAATTATGAGGGCAGCATGAGCTAAATTGAGGATTTTGTTTAGAATCTGAGACAAAGATACCCAATCCCTTTAATATTGTGATTATCTTGTCTTTGTTTATATCATGTGGAGAATGAAATAGATGTGCTTTGCATAGAGCGACTACTACTACTACTTCTACTATCAAGAGATCTCTATTTTTTACCTGTAATCCTGCTCTCTGATTCTATGAACATTCTTTTTAAATTCTGTTTTATAAGCTTAGATTAATTTGTTTCTAGTAATAAAGATACATAATGAAACGTTACATGTTGTCGTTGATAAATTTACTAAAAATGTAAAAGGGTAAAAATTTGTGAACTTCGTGCACTCTAACTACATGTACTTACATTTTCCAAGTTTGCTTTCCTCAGCTATCTGGAAGAGAAAACCAAATGGAAATCAATTATTTTTGATGTGTCTTGAAACTCAATAAAGATCCTTACTATCTTGCAACCAAAAAGCTTGAAACCACAAAATATTATCCTGGAACATTCTATCAACTGTATTCTTCATAGTTCATACGTTTCAAAGTTCGTAATTTCTACTTTCCGAACACACATGCTTGTCTTTATAAATAAACCTAATAATCTTAATGACTAACAAATAGTGAAAGCATTCAAAGCATAATATTTAGAGTCAAATTAGAGATTATATATGTAAGCTAGTTATAGGTGACAATAATATTAGGAGCATGTGAGCAGAATCACCTCGGTCAAATATTAAATGTATTTCGCACATCGTCAAAATGTCTCTGAATAAAAACTACATACATTTACGGTAAGGGGAATAACCACAGCATGACGTACATGTATGGGGATATTGCAATGTTCCCAAATCATTGCACAATACCACAGGTAGGTGGCCAAAATGATTTATCTTATGAAGTCTCTCTTTGTCTTCACTACATTCCTATTTCCCATTTTCATTGTAATATTTTGGCGAGTATGGGGCACAATGCGGACTCTTGAAAGGTAAAATTGTAGTACAAATGTATGTGTTACTTCAAAATAACCTAACAACCTGCCATTACTATATGATTGAAGCAAAATTACAATAAAATAAAAAACAAGGTCATTGGGAAAGGATTTTCATACAATGAAATCTAGCTTTACATTCCCAATGAGAGAGAGAGAGAGAGGAGGATTTGTAATATGTTTATAAACATCACAATGAACTCAAGGTCATACACATGGCAATAAATAATACACTTTTCAACACAAACACAGAAATGTAATGGCTGCAGAGTTTATCATTCCAAACATTTGTACAGCTTGGGATGAAAATTACGGATACAAATCACTGTTAATTTTTAAGACTATGTGTACCTTGCCCGACAACTCTGGCAAGAGAGGGCGGTATAGTAGAGGAGCAGACCAGCCCTGGAGGCTTGACACCCCTGGGCCATGTTTCATAAAACTTGATACATGTATCAATAGCAAGTTACAATACATGTAACTGTTATAAGCTACTGAATATGATGGAATCTGATTGGCTGACAGCTACTTGTCATAGATTTTTAGCATTTGTTATTGATAACAAGTTTTATGAAACAGGGCCCAGATCTGCACACAGAGGCTCTACAGCCTGTACATATTAAAAAAAATAAACTACACCTGTATGCATTCAACTCAAACCATTGAAAAAATCCATTCTTTCAATAACTATTGCATATATGCTTTTATCATCTGGCAAGCACCATAAAGAACCCAATGCAGATTTTTTTATTTACGTGCACAGGGGCTATAAATTGTATTAACCACTTCATGTACGACTGTATCAACCATGTACTGACACAAGCCTTGCCCTACATGTAGCACAAACTCATGCTGATCCAAAAATACCTCACCAACACTTTAGATAATTATAAAAGCATATCTGTTCAAATACTACTTCCAGAGACAAGTCAACCTAAAACCAATCATACTATTAAACAAACATTTAGTGTATGTCTCAAGGTAAATATTCACAGGATGACAGGAAGAATGGACGCAAAATAATACACCTTTCCAGGGGGAAGCACTTCATTAAAAATGATGTTGATTTCCAACAAAAGCTAAGGTATAGACTATACTAGACATGTTTTATCTATGTAATAACCTTTCACACCAAATGAAAGATTGCATATAAATTTATAATACAATAATACCATAAAGAATATTTCTAGGTTTGCACTCTTCAACCTAACTAGACCTAAAGTGAGTCCTAAATACATGCTGGGGGCAGAAAGGAGTGTGTAATCAAAAGATCTGTTTAATATTGTATTTTTTGTAAAACGACCCTTTGACAAAGAAGAGGTGAAAATGAAATAAATATTACACTGTGTATTTTTAACATTTTGCAAGTGACATTATAATCAAAACATTGGAGAAAGATTCAGTGCATTTCCACTTCCAGTATTTAGAACCAACAGAAAACAAAAATGCTCATTATTTGAAAAGTTTTAAATTATCTTTGAGATAGTAGAGTCAGAAGGCTTGATTGTGACAACTTTTATGCAACTAACATGTAGGCCTATCCGATTCTGTTTCATGAAGAAAATGATACAACTGTAGCAAGTTTTAGTAAAAAGGTAAAGTAGAACCTGCTAGAGAATATGTAATGATGCTTGAACAGGTTCAAGGTTTCTCTCTTATGCAGGATATCAATTTGTATCAAATCCATGAAAAGGGTGGTCACTTATGATGTTGAATATAATAATTAATAAGTAGATCTCACTTTACAAGGCAAATGCAAATATGGAATTTAAACTGGACAACTCACCTTCTTTTTAATAATACTAATAATAACTGTTTCTTTTAACTTGCTTTACCAATTCCAACATAACCGACCAAAGCGCTTACAGTATTATTACCTCTGGACTCCGTTACTGTTCTGCACATTACAGAACACACTCTCCAATCCCCTGGGGAGCATTGCAGCCAGTTGCCCTTTTACAGGCGTGCACATGCTTATCAAACAACATTGACTTTCGCATCCTACCAGGTACACATTTGACCCCTGGGTGGAGAGGAGTAATGTAGATAAAATGCCTTGCTCAAGGACTTAAGTACCGTGCCAGGAATCGCAGACACAACCTTTGAATTGGGCCAATTGAGTGATTTGAACACTCAACTACGATACCTCTAGGGGGGGGGGGCAGAGCTAAGAGGTAGGGGCTGGTTATAAAAGCCAGAGTTTGTATCTAGACTGGAATTTCAGTTAGGAGCGCTCCTATACGATGTGTCTCAATTTAATGTTTCTGTGTTTCTGAGTAGTCTAGGCACCGTGCGTTACAAAATTAAAATATCATTGCGCACACATGCCAAATAGCCGAGAAGATCGCCTGTTTCACGTCGAGGCAAAGCTTTCAATGCAATCGGAACCAGACTGACCAGATTAAACGTGATAAAACAGAACTACGTAGTTGTAAACCATTAAAAAACTCCTAAATAAATTGCAATACTGGTGAATTAATTATATTATTACAATTTTGTTATTTTCAGTTTTCTTTATTGATAACTGAATTTTCTCATACAACTTAAGATATGGCGTATATATTCAGTACTGAATGAATGCCATAAAACAACTACCAACAACATAGACTGGTCAGAAAGAAGTCAGAGTCAGAAAGAAACAGTGCAGCCCATGGTCAGCATAGGGTCAGAGAACAGCTAGTCACAGCAATTTTTTTATTTCTTCAACATTCGTTGTATTTATTCATTCAATCTCAAAAGGTTTCACAAAATTCTGTTACATGTTTTAGATCAGCGTAACAAGCAATGTAATTTTGTGTACCGGTATAAGTGGTCACAACAAGGCACCCGACACAACAAGGCAATTTCGCCGGCCAAAATTCTTACACCTCACTGCCACAGGTCACAGCAAGGTTTAAATGAGTTGTGTACCGTAGTTCAAGTGTTTGTATACTGTCAATCCTACTTTGTTTGTTTAGCACAGCTGCCTTAATTATGCTATTGCTGATGTAATTGTTTTGTTATGCTCCATATGGCACTTGTTGAAGTTTGATCTACCGGTACTGCATTAAAGTCAAGTTCAACGGTATGATATACTTTCCGCGTTTCCGGACTCTATTATTGTTAATATAACTTAACTGTATTCATGAATCTTTGTTTGTATGCTTGATTGCATGCTCTCATGATGACAGACTGTCCGAGTAAGCATAAGTAAATGAGCGTAGAGCGAGCGCGAGAGTTGTTTGAGCGAGTCTATCATGTGTCTTGCTAGATCAAAAGCTTCAGTCTCTATATCGTCGGTTGTTCCACTGAGACTACGTCTGGCTCCACTATAGACCTCCGGATATGGGGAATGTCGACAAATGTCAGTTTTATTATACTAGAATTACCCATACCAGACGGTTATTTCTGTCTAGGTCTAAAATTATAAGCTAACAATTATGATCCCCACAAAAAAAAAAATAGCAGACACACTACCACAAGGCACAAGTACCATGCATGCTAACTCCGGGGAGCTCCCCGGAGTTACATGCATGCATGACCATGACAAGGCATGATGAGACACACATTTAATTAACTTTAGTCTTCAAATGTTCAGACTTCAGTGTTAGTGTTAGACTTAGAATCTAGTTAGAGTTAGACATTTGTCAGTTTGTATTAACAAATAACATTCATAATCATCTAGACTATATTAATAAAACGAAGCGACCACACATTACAACTCAAGTCAAACTAAAAAAAAAAGCTGAAATACTCACCAACATACTCCCTATTGGCTACACAGTAAAATGATCAGAACGACCCTTAAACACGAATTTTGACGAAGGATTTTTCATTCAGAAGGACTTTGAACAGCTGAAGACTAAACGAAGGTACACACATGTGCATTTATAAGCCATAACGACAAGACGCTTCCGCATATACAGACTACAGTATAGTATACATGTAGATTAGATATAGATCCACGTGTGTATATAATGTTTACAAGTTGAAGCGATGTTGGTCACGTGACCTACTGGCAAGAGAACGCTGAGTTTTTACATCTAACGGTATATTCATTGAACTTTTATCCAATGAGAGTCTTGCAATACATCATTATATAAGAAAGAATTATCAAAAGATCTCGGGACAACTCGTATGATACATACTTGATATCCGCGTATCAAGCTAACTAACCTAGTAAAAGTATGAATGAGGGCAGAGACTCTCCGGTCCCACCTATGGAAAATCGTCGTAGTGATTCGCCTGCTATTCCTCCAACTCCGATGATATGGTTTGAATTTCTATTGAAGCCGGGGCTATTGGAAAGTCATCTCAGCAGTGAGAATCCAGGTTCGTGAATTCATTTAACAAAATAGTCTATGCATCATATATGATGCCCCTATTGTACTCTGAAAGATAATGCAAATCTAGATCTTATCATGTTAAAGAATGAGTTTTTTGCGATGAAATATTTGTTTATTTTGCGAGAAGCTGAGAATCGAGATAGCGAGAGGTTTATTTTTTCTAGAGACTTTTTTTCTCAGACTCGGAGAGAAAAAAAAACAGAGTCTACTCTAGACCAAAAGATTCAGTCTCTGATAGGTTTTGCAATACAGTTTGTGTGTGATTGCTGATCTCGTCGGGCCGCTTGGTCGGGCGCAGTTTTTTCGAAAAAGGGCATGCAGATTAGCTGAAAGTAAGTCGCTATAGATCTATATTTTGATGTTTAGTATACAATATGATTTTCGATGTTATTTTAAAATTATATGAAAAATAGATTTAGACCTATTTCCTTTCCAATCATACTACTGTTAAGTCTAGATAAAGAAAAACTGAGGGAAAAATTTTGCCCAGATTCTGGCGAAACTCGCTAGTATTCTTATCTTTGCCCCTTAACTAAATCCATAGTGGTATTTTGGAATTGAGAATAACCAGCTGAGGTGCAACAAACTTATATATTATGTACATTGTAGGCCTATAGTACCAGTCCATTATGTTACCTGTCTCATCATAATTCTTTGATTCTCTGCAGAACCATCAGCAACTCATCTCCTTGAGCAGTTTGTAGACCAGTCCATCAAAGAGGCAAACAATGAAGAATCTCCAAGTCAACTTCGGAAGATCCACTCCCTAAAGGTCATGGCACTCAAAGTGGCAGCCCATCTCAAGTGGGACTTCTCTTTCCTCCAAACAAGGTATTAAACCCCAAAGAACAACAATCATTGCATACACTTGTGCATCCAGAAAATAATAGATATTATAAGATTTATAACACAAGTGTACCATCCCTGTTATTCCTCTCCCGCATAGACACATTCTGATTTCAAAGATTCAAATATTTCAAAGTTCATCTAATTTTGGTAACATATATTCATGGATTATGGATGAGATAATGAGAAAGGAAATGTCTAAATCAAGACAATAGTATATGTGAGTTCAAAATTATGACTTGCAATGGAAGACATTGAATATAACTCAACAAAGAGGGGATTTAGAACTTAGAAGTACAACCTTTTTGTCACTTTTCACTTGTTTTCACCCTGCAGCCTTCCCTTGTACATGGTGCATAAGGTTCTTAAGGATTTTGTTGAGTGGGTTTCTCCTCCAGAGCTTAACATCCAGCCTACCACGGATGTTTGTAGCCTGGATGACTCCGTCCTGGTTGCTTTGACAATCTACAATAGATGGTGAGTAGGTTGTACAACTACAATTTTTTTCTTCCTTTCTTTTAGAATTAAATTTTGTTATTATATAAATGTCCTTGAAAGGGAAAAATCAATGATATTTTTCTCTTTGTATTAGGTGTATCATGCCACTATACTATTACTATATGCAGAAGATGACTGTATAATATTACTCCTATAAAAATACACTGTCATTGAATGATCATGGGAGTGACTTATGAGTAGACTAGTTTCTAAGCATTATCATATCTTTGTCATTTTTGCATTCCCATTGATAAGTAATTGATGTGATGCTATAAGATGAAGTTTGTATTGTTTTCTATAGGAGTGTAAGAACATTTGTGGAGAGATCAGTCCCATCCAAGCTTATCAAGACATTGATAAGTAATTGATGTGATGCTATAAGATGAAGTTTGTATTGTTTTCTATAGGAGTGTAAGAACATTTGTGGAGAGATCAGTCCCATCCAAGCTCATCAAGACACCACCTGGTAATGTTCCTGGGTAAGCTCTACACACTTATCATTTTTACAAGGTTTCATTCAGATAATGAGGTATAACATACAAAATTATCATCAATCTTTATAAGGGTGTGCTTGGATTGTGTACTTTGGTGAGATGTACGTTTTAAAGCGGGACTGCACGGTTTAAGTCAATCATATCAAACCCTAGCCTCCTAAACAAATCAAAATCTTGTTTTAAAATGAGACATTCTCTTACAAAATAGACAGAAAACAAAGAGATGTATGTGTTAGTTTGAAGGATTTGCTTTCTTGTATATTTCATCTGTAAACCAATCAATTAATCTATTTCGATCTTCACCATGAGTACTTTAAATCATAAAAGTATTCAAATATATACAAAATACATAAATCAGAACTATATCGCATATTTGGTATGGAATCACTTTTATTTCATTTCGATCTTCACCTTGTGTACTTAAAGTCATAAAAGTATTAACATTTATACAAAATATATAAATCAGAACTATATCGCATATTTGGTAAGGAATCACTTTGTCAGTCACATTCCAGTACTGTTCTGGTCATGAAATAATGATTCAATTAACACTTCTTACCACAATAATTTTGAAAACAAAATTTCAGTAAATCATTCACAGATTCTTGAAAGTTGTTGAGTTTCACCTCACCTTTCAAATATAAGATGTACAAACCGCAGTTTGATTGTGTACGAGTAATGTTAAGGTATATTATCTATATATATATTTTTCAGTGCCTTCAATGTGGCTGGTGTAAATGATATGGTCATGAAAACGGTAAGTTCCTATATGGTATTCTCATTGGTATTGGGCTATTGGCATTTATTTGATAAATTTTACATGGCAGCTCAAGGGCAGAATTACATGGAGTTTACCAGGTAAAATTACAAAAATGTCTTACAAAAATATATACATATCATAGTCTTACAATAATATGAAGGAGAGAAACAGAGAGAGAGAGAGAGGGAGACAAGAAAGAAAGGAGAGAGAAAGAAACAATGATATAGAGGTAGAAGTGTGACAGTCTAGAGGAAGAACAGGTTATAAAATACATAACAAGTGGATTAATTAACTAAATAATTCTTCCATTGACATACATGTACCTCTATTAGTAAGAGCAATGAGAGAGGATCAGTCAGGGACAAAACTTTACATTACCTAAAAACAAATTAAAAAGAAAGAACGGAAGGAAGGTTTTGTTATAAATCCTGATTTTGTGACAGCCCATTGGTGAATCAACATGATTGAAAAAGCATAAATTGTTGTAGAAAGAAAGTTATTTTTGTTGGGAGGTATTCTAGTTTCTTAATTCCGTGATGTCAGACGAGTTAAAAATTAGTTTAAAGAATATCTAAATCTCTGTTCCATCATTTCCTGTCATGACAGTGATTTAACAAAATAATACATTTAAAGGAGAATATTATAGTTTATATATGAATGCACCTGCAGGATATATAATTATTTTCTCTGTGCACACAGGTTAAGGATACTCTGCCTGATTCCCTCAACTTCTTGGAGCGATGTCTACCCCTTGATCGAGACATCTACTTCCCAGACACCCATACCTTCATCGGCATTGACTTCTTCTCAGCGTCCTCCTCCTCCTCACCCACCCCATCATCATCATCATCCAATGCTAACAGTTCTCCCACCAAGCTACCTGCTTCACATCACCAAGGTATTAAGGTCACCAAGGAAGAATTCCTCTGGCAGTTGAACTATGACCTCGGCTGCTACTGCTTCCATCAGCAGCAGTACGGGAAGGCTGCAGACATGTTCCAGAGAGTACAAGAACTCTCTCCAAAGGTAAAAACTAGGAGGTGAAATGTCATTTTGAATATGTTATCAAGTTGGGGTTAGTGCATGACCAAATATTTGGAAGGTCATCTGTTAACTATTTGGAAAGGTTCCTTATACAAAACAGAATTTTTTTTTTTAATACACTTTCATGCTTGTTTGACACTGAAAGGCTACCTAAGAGAAACTAGTAAAATTGGCCTTCACAGAGATTCAGTCATTTTATATTCTGGTATACAATGACTAATAATTATATAACAATTTATCTTTACTTTTACTTTTTGCTCAATAAACAATATCAAAAGTAGTCTGTACTGCAATGCCTTTCTCAAAATTATAAAAATTTGTGCAGCTTTGGGAGACAATTCATCAGCAGAAATAAAATGTCACGGTGCTTGTGTAAATTAGTAATTGTTCTTTCTTTATGTGTTAATCATTAGGTTGAAACCTCCTTCTACTGTTCTCCTGAAGCCTCAAAGCTTGAAGGTTATCTCGCTGCATGCAGTGCCCTGATCGGTCAGAATCTGAACAGGCTTCCATCCAACGAGCCTCTGTCACTACTCTCAAGATGTGAGGCCAGCAAAGCAAGAAACTATCAGGTGTGTGTTATACCTGACAGCGAGTATTACATTCAAGTTATTTTCATTAGTATGTGTAGTTGGAGTTAGAGAAATGAAAGGAAATTTCTATTAGAATAATTGAAATAAAGGTTACCCGCACCCATTATATTCTGTGAGTTACAGGAATCACTAAAACTAATGAAAAATATTGTCCTAGAAAACTAAGAAACCTAGCTATCATGTTATATTCTCCCAGCTCGGAGGATGATTGCTAAATGTTCCCCCACACATCTCTGTTCTCTGCCATTGTAGTACACTCTTGCATTGTTATTCCACTCCAGGTGGTCTTCACATTCTTGGCCCAGTTGGTTCTCAGCTTCTCTCTTTGTTTAGTACCTTGATAAATAAAAAGAAAAACAAACAGATAAGAAAACTGATAAAAATCTAATGTGTGCAGGCATTTAATATCTTGTACATCTCTCTCTCTCTCTCTCTCTCTCTCTCTCTCTCTCCAGGACATTGTGCCTATCCTCCTTGAGGATAACTTCAAGCAGGAGCTTCCTACTTGGTACAGAGAATGCCTAGGTGACGACATAGCCAAATCAGCCATCACTCCTGCCAAAATCAAACAAGAGGTGGGGCTGTGCAATGCGGTACGGTGGGCAGCCGAGGGTAGGACAAACCTAAGTGACCTTCAGATGAACCTTCAACACTCACCGCAGGAAGCAAGACAGTTCTTTGTAGAGGTAAATTGTATGGTTAAAGGCCTGTGGAATGTAGTACCTGGACGTAGCTAGGTTCATAAGATTTATTTCTTAAATGCTTTGAAATTTGTATGCATTTATTTCGGTGGAGAAGTGAACAGTATTTGCTAAATATTGGTGTTTGTTATTCTTTGCATTGATGCATTTGTATGTAATCATGGTAATGGATTTTGTTTTTTCTGGTGATGCACAAACAGATGAATCAAATCATAATCGAGTTCAATGTTTCAAACCAGTTGAAGAATCATCCATACTGTGACATAGACTTAAATATGATTACAAATACATGTGCTGATTAATTATTTCTTCTCTTTTTCTCCTTCCATTTTGTACTTCAGTGTGTTGTGAAAACATTATCATCGAGTACTGAACAACAGAAATCAAATGTCAAGTCTCTTCTGAGGTAATTAATCTTGATGTTAGGTTATTGTAGTAGAAATTTATTTTCAAGTAATCTGTCAATAACCTATATGAAGGGTTGATGATGCAGAAAATTAGAATAAAAATTGATATGCTTATATACCTGTGAGGCTGGTATTATACGGGATCTCATATGAGAGTTTCATTTATAAGATGTGACAGTGACCTTAAAACCAAGTATATCCAAACATTGTCATTGGTCATTAATTTATTATCATCGTCATCATCATCATTATCATCCTCAATATGATGCATTTTTGCTTAGGATTTTGCATGATTTGAGTCTCCAATTTTTCCTACTAACAGCCATGCAAAAACACTTGCATACATCTGCCATGGCTATTGATATACAATTTTAGATCTCTGTATGATGATGATGATGATGATGATGGCATCTTAAAGATAAGATTTGCTCTTATTTTCAGGTTGTTATTCCGAGATGACACGATGTGTAAGGGTATCCTAGAGAGCCCTCTTGGTATCCTCTTCTCTGAAGAAGAGAGGCAGGAGTTCTTGCGATGTTTCAAGTTAGAGGATGGAAGACAAACTGGTACGGACATTAGTCAGACGGATCAACATAGAGGTAAGAGATTCTAGATTCTGTAAATGACATAATATTATTGAATTAAATTGATTTGTTATATGATATTTAGCATCATGAACCATGGATGTATGTATTTATTGCGTCTTATTCCAGAAAAAGATGAAAATTTCAAAAAGTGGGAGAGAAAAGAAAGAGAGGAGCTGTGCATCAAAACCAGCTGTAGTTGATTATGGCAAATGTCATATACACTATAGAAAACCAAAATACTATTGTTATTAAACAAGAGATGATATAGGAAAGACTGAGAACACCAAGTACAGAATAATGCAGCCCATGGTTTGACTGGGAATGCAGAAATGAGTTCAAGGTTAATGCACCGATCAGCCCATATGCAGATTAAAGAGAAAAGTCAAACCTGTCACACAAAATCGATCTATCCCATTTCAAAGAGAATAGGAGGGTTGAAGAAGATGGAAGGTCAGTATGCAGGAAAGAGAGTTAAGGTAGGAGAAGAAAGAAAAGTGAAATTTAGAAATACAAGAGCATTCATCTGTTATTTATAGAGGTATCCTGGTCTAGTGGATACGTCACCAGACGGTGGATGGCATGGTTCGTGGTTCAAGCCACTCTCCACCCAGGTGTTAGATGCAAACATTAATGTGTTTGGATTGGCACGTGTGCACTTGTAAAATGGTGCCTGGCCGGAATACTCCTCAGGGAGCGGAAAGTGCCCACTATCATGTGCGGATTAGCAATTGAATCCAATGACCGGGGTAATAATAATTCCAATGGAAAGCACTTAGAAACGTAGTATTATTAAAGCGCTATACAAAGTGTGAAAATTACTATTATTCAGCACTTCCTTTTTCCTTCATCTAGATAACCAAGGACTTCAGATGGGTCAGTTGGAGCTAAAGCTTCTTCTCACACAAGACCCCAATGAGCTGGAGTCTGTTCTCAGAGCTTTGCATAAGATGGCTCCAAACAGGAGGTTCTCGGCGGTCTGCAGCAAGGTTAGTACCTTTCTTTCGTCTTTATTTAAAAAACCATGATAAAAAATATATTAAAAATGTAACATATATGTATTAATCTGGTATAGAGAGTACAAAATTGCATTAAAAAATAAAGTAATATATTAAAATGTTGGTAAAATAGATATTGGGGGGGTAAATAAAACTGTTTTACAATAGAAATGGTTTGCGATGCACACCTAAAAAGGCCTAGAGGCCTGTGGGCAAGGTAGCCCATGTAAAAATATATGAAGGTAAATTTAAAAAAGAAGAACACAATTCAGGTTGGAGCATTTAATGTAACAAAAAATAATAATAAATATATATATATATATATAATATATATGTATAATAATAATAATAAAAATGATAATTACTCTAAAGCTTAAAAGTCAATTCAATGATACACACTGCAGTGACTGCACACATCTCAGTATCTTTCAAATGTGGGGATAAGACAGTGGGTTATAATAAAGAGGGTCATTATGAAGGGAAAGAGTAATGAAGGTGACATCAAAATGAAGGGGGAAAAAAAATCAATTTGTGTAGGGTCACAGAGACAAAAATGCACAACATTTTAATAGTTACCGGTATATGTTGGTCAGATTACAATGCCTGATAGAAAATTTTAAAAAAAAACTGACGTTAAGCATCTGCTTAAAATTTCAAGGATTTATATCCTACCTATATAATAGTAAGACAAAGTAGAAGGCATAAACTTAGTGAACAAATTGTCTTACTGTTAATTACTGTCATATATACACTTTATATTCTGATAAGTATCTCACATCTCTATCAATATAATTTGCAAATGATAACAATACTTCTGCCTTTTCTTATTATACAGTGGCAAGTGGATAGAGCATATGGCTACATCATTGAAGGCATGAACAACAGACTGTCACAAGATTTCATCTTTATTCTACTGGTCAAAGCACAGCATTGTGTTGAGAAGAAGGTAAGAGAAACTAGTCTATTCTACCTTCTTTCGTTAAATCTGCTACAACTGACGTATTTCAGGATCTTCAGTCTATGTCCATATTCTCTCTTCAAATTCCAGACATGCTCAATCCTTGCATGTTTCAGGGGATGCAATTAAGGGATTACCGGTAGCCATTTTTAAAGTGACTCTGTAACATTGCCTCAGATTATGAAAAAAAATCCTGGATTTAGCTCATGCTGCAATCATAATTATAAACCTTTAGGTCAGTCAGGAATCCGATGACTTTTACAAGCCGATCGCCTGTCTGATTATCAAGATATTTATGATTGGAAATCAAAATTTCATTTTTCGTTTTCCTAACGTTTTTTATAACACTACAGTCTATTGGGGGAAATGAGTACGGTATGGTAAAACCGGTCACTCAAAGATTTTTTACTTTTTTGAGGCACTTCATTTTTATGCCTCCGCTACAACGTAGCCGGAGGCATTATGTTTTCTGGTTGTCCGTCCGTCCGTACGTGCGCGCGTGCGCACGTCCGTGCACGTCCGCTCGTGATCGCGTTATCTCAAGAACCAATTGATGGATTACCGCCAAACTCGGGTCATGTATGTATCTTGCAGAGCTAATGAAGTGATTAGATTTTGGGGTCACGAGGTCCAAGGTCAAAGGTCACAAGGCTCATTATGTATGCAAAAATAGCTCGTGATCGCGTTATCTCAAGAACCGATTGATGGATTACCGCCAAACTTGGGTCATGTATGTATCTTGCAGAGCTAATGAACTGATTAGATTTTGGGGTCACGAGGTCAAAGGTCAAAGGTCACAGGGCTCATTATGTATGCAAAAATAGCTTGTGATCGCGTTATCTCAAGAACCGATTGATGGATTACCGCCAAACTTGGGTCATGTATGTATCTTGCAGAGCTAATGAACTGATTAGATTTTGGGGTCACGAGGTCCAAGGTCAAAGGTCACAGGGCTCATTATGTATGCAAAAATAGCTCGTGATCGCGTTATCTCAAGAACCGATTGATGGATTACCGCCAAACTTGGGTCATGTATGTATCTTGCAGAGCTAATGAACTGATTAGATTTTGGGGTCACGAGGTCAAAGGTCAAAGGTCACAGGGCTCATTATGTATGCAAAAATAGCTCGTGATCGTGTTATCTCAAGAACCGATTGATGGATTACCGCCAAACTTGGGTTATGTATGTATCTTGCAGAGCTAATGAACTGGTTAGATTTTGGGGTCACGAGGTCAAAGGTCACAGGGCTCGTTATGTATGCAAAATAGCTTGTGATCACATTATCTCAAGAACCGATTGATGGATTACCGCCAAACTTGGGTCATGTATGTATCTTGCAGAGCCAATGAACTGATTAGATTTGGGGTCACGAGGTCAAAGGTCACAGGGCTCATTATGTATCCTAAAATAGCTCGTGATCGCGTTATCATTAGAACCAACAGATGGATTACAATCAAACTTGAATTTTAAAAATTGCTTCCATTTTGGTTTGTAAAATTGCTCTATGGCGGAGGCATCATCGACTGCGCGCAGTTGAAGTTCCATCTAGTTTTTTAGGGCTTCAATATTACACCATATCACAGACACTGTTAACACGTAGGGCCATGCATCTCAGATTTAAGATTATTAAAAGATGCCTTTAAGCTCAACAAAACCGAAACAGCTACTGGTATATTCGGCCAAGTAGAACTACTTCTAATAAAGGCGTCTCTGCTGTGCATATTTTCTATTAACATGATTTTTCTTTGTAAATGTAGACTGGCAAAATTAACCACCATTACTTTTTGTAAAGGTTCTGGACTGCAGTTGTTGGCATGATCGTTTGCTGCTTGGTTTGGTTAGTTTGTACATTCTGTATAAAAAAACATATATACATTTGAACATTAAAAACAAATAATAATCATATTAAAAAAATACTGATGGATTGCTCTTTTCACAGCCATTAATTTAAAGGCTCTGTGCTTCCTAGAGGTCCAGAAGAGCCACACTATGAAGTAGTCCAGTCATTACTTGCCTATGTATTGAAGCATTATTTCTCTCTTGTGTTGTGTGTTGATGTAGAGCTATGATGCAGCTATCAGTCATCTTGAGGCTGCCTGTAAAGCTACCAAAGATGCCTACTTCAGACTCTATACCGGTGTGAGGAATGAGATCCTGTATGTAGATCTTCTAAGGATGGCAGAGCAGAGAGGGGCTAAGACTGCTGGACCAGACTTCAAACAGATGGTCCTGGCTTGTCTTCTAGGAACACGCAGTGGTGAGTGGAAGAGGGAGGGAGGGAGGAAAGAGAGGGGATTGGAGGGATGGATGGAGGGTAGAAGGTGTAGAGAGGGGCTCTCACAGCTGCAAACATGTGGTCCTGGCATGTCTTCTAGGAATCGGCAGAGGTAAGCGGAAGAGGGGATAGGAAGGGTTAGGATAGTGAAAGGGTGCAGAAAGGGTCTATCACACATGGTCCAGGCTTGTCTTTTAGTAGTTATGGTGGGTGTTGGAGGGGGGGGGGGTTAAGAATGCAAAGCAGAGAGGGCTTAGTGGTAGAGGGAATGTGTTGGTAGGGAGGGTGCATAGTAGAGAGGGGCTATGATAAATGGACCAGACTTCAAACAGTTGGACTTGACTTGACGTATGAAAACTCATATTGATGAGGGTAGAGGGAGGGGGATTGTGAAAGGGTGCAGAGGAGAGGGGGCTAAGGTGGGTGGACAACAAACTTACTTATTCTTATCTTGGGAGTGGAAGAGGGTAGGAGGAGTAGTAAAGGTTGCAGAGCTCAGAGTGGTCATGAAGATGACAGAGGGGTTGAGGGGGGGGTGTTTAGAGCTCTAAACTATTTGGTATTTTGACCAACAAGGTAGTTCTTGACTCAATCTGGATAAATAGAGCATATTGCCTTGCTTAAGGACATTGGCAGGCCCAGATTCAAATCTAGTAAGAGTTGGAACTGTCGTTCCCCCTATCCTTATATATTATTATGTTATGGAATAAACTGGCATGCTCTTCTTTCTCATTTATGTTTTAGACCGAGATATCCAGCCTAGAGAGCCGGTCTTAGACCACTGCATCTTGTTCCTACTCAACAGCCAGTACTGGTTATGTTTCTTCAATGCAGACATTCCTTTGTCTTTCTGGAGGGTAGGTATCTAATCATTCCTCAACACCCAATGCTGAAAAGCAAACAAATTTAGACAATATAAATGACCTTATTAAAAGGACTGGTTCAATATTCTACTTTGAAGCATGCAAGCACTTATAGTTCTCTTAGTATTTCCTCTTAATTTGAGCTTACAAACCCAAATTATGGATACAAATGATATAATTGTAAGCTATCTTGCAATGTATATCAATATAATTGTAAGCCATCTTGCAATGTATATCAGTATAGATGTTAGCCCCTTTAAATGTTAAGCCCAATATATGACAAGATTAAACCTGTGAAAATGTGTGAAAAATAAAGCATTTCATTATGCAAATATAGCATATTATTATCTACCGGTATATAAGGCTTCCAAGTGGTACAATAAATCAGTGTATTCAATATCTTTAGTGCAGTACCCGGATGACTGACCAATATTGTTTTTGTATTGCTCAGTCATCCGGGAACTTGAACTATCGATATCACACGAAAAGAAAGCCATATTAACCGAGGTAAGTCAATTTTTTTTATTTCGTTAGTTAGCCGATAAAGATAATAATAATAATATTGTATGGCTTTGTTTTCGTGTGATACAAGAATATATTGCTCTCGCTATGACAATATTGGACTTGTCTCCGACTCGTTCAATATTGTCATAGCTCAAGCAATATAATCTTGTATCACACTCAAAGCCATCCAATATTATATAAATATTTTGATACTTTATTAGTTGTATAATATAACCAATGTTATCTTCCTGGTCTGTATTGTCTTGGAATCTAGATCAGTAAGTACATAGCCTTCTGCATGAGAGACGATCCAGGTGATGCCAACAAATGTCGCCCTGTGGCCAAGGAACTCTCCCAAGCTATTGTGTCAATATTCAGCACGACGGTACAGACCAAACGCAATGTTACTGGAGCCAATGGTGCTACGGTCAACAGAGAGACTGCTACAGCCATCATGACCAAGTAGGAACAAGATAGACAAGACACTCGAGACTATAGAGTCAGTTTTGAGGTTAACAATTTTTTGTGAGGTGACTCCCTCTGTTTCCTGTGGTTATCACCAATCCGGCATTGCACACTGCACACATCGATTGTTAATAACAACTTCTAACATATGATTGTCTTGAAACATAGCTGTGCAATATCTAAAAACAAACATGTCCAGAAGCAACACATTATAATTCAGCTTATCAAATATTGGAAAGCTTTTCAAAGACTGTTGCTTAGAACCACAGCTGTAATAACTCTTTGCCAGGCTAGACTAATGAAGCAAATTTTGTTAAGTAAATCAGAATGTTCACATTTTTAAAGAGTATTGGTTATTATTGTAGTCACTGGTCATTTAGGTGCACCAATAAAAACATATTATTTTCACCATGACTTTTATTTTGACCAACTGTAATTTTCCTAGTACGGTATATCATCCTTTGGTTTGAGTTTGACTTCTTGTGCCTTGAATAAAGTTGAAATATGACTTTTTATGCCTCCGGTACAAAGTAGTGGTTAGATTTTGGGGTCACAAGGTCAAAGGTCACAGGGCTCGTTATGTATCCTAAAATAGCTCGTGATCGCGTTATCATTAGAACCATCAGATGGATTACAATCAAACTTGAATTTTAAAAATTGCTTCCATTTTGGTTTGTAAAATTGCTCTATGGCGGAGGCATCATTTTCGACTGCGCGCAGTTGAAGTTCCATCTAGTTTGAAAAGCAATCTCAGACGATATTTATGCTCTAAAGCTTGATGTCTCAATTTACAGGGTGGAGTTTGTGAACTTTGTGAAGTCTCTGTACGATGATAGATGCCTGGGTCTGGTCCTCTCTTGTCTAGTCAAGATATACAACCTGCTGAAAGACGATTCGACGAATGAGCTATCCCATGAATACCCAGCACTATGGCCAAATACTGTCACCAAGTAAGTCTCTTAATATTGTTTGAACATAAAGACGAAAATGTTAGAATGAATGTTATAGGTGTAGCAACGAAACCCTAAGACAACCTGTGTATTATTGTGATATACTTGTCAAAACAACAAATATGTTTTATGAGAAATCCTTATCGGGACGTGAATTAAACATTTTGCTCCATGTTTTTTTTTTTTTTTTTTAATCAACCGATTATTGATCATGGTATCCTTAAGAGCAGTTTTACATTACAATCTGCAATCAACAGATCAAATCTGCCATTAACAAACTGATTTATGCTAAAATCGCAGTTGTATCATTTTGACTTTACTAAGAGATGTGTCTTGATTCTCTGCACTCATTCAATTTATATCACCTTCAATTGAAGATGATATCTATCGTTAAGGCTAGAATATGAAACTTTTACAAAATTGTATCCTTCATTATGATGAGATGATTCAGTGGTAGAGCAGTGGTCTTGTTACCGGAAGGTCCCGGGCTCGAAACCAAGTCGATGCACTAGTGCCCTTTGGTAAGGTATTAATCCTCATTACCAAGTCCCTCAGAGAGGTTTTAGAGCCGTCGGTCCCCGGTTGCTTACGTACAAGCATACACATGCTTTCTTAGCAGTCAGGTAAAAACAAACAAACAATATGTGTTGCTAAAGTGGAGATTGCAAATTGTAGTGTATCCACACTGGTGTGCAGACATTGGCAATATGTACCATAGATTTGGGCACCAAGCCATGGACATGTTGTTCTTTATGATCTCTGGTCTATTGTTGTCTGAGCGTTACCAGTTTCCTCCTCCTATTAAACAGTATTATACTTTGTACCGTTTAGAAGAAATTCCATTCTTCATTCACTTGGGAAGACTTATATAACACTGGAATGAATATCATTCTGATGTCATCATTTACCATGATTGTTATCTTGCCCTTTCTTCTTTCTCTCCAGTCAGGGATCAGTAGACATTGATGCTGTGGGTACCATACTGCATGAGGTCATAGGTCACGCAATATCTGTGGACCCTATGAAACCAGCATGGCTTTGTACACAGGCTGATGCTTGCTATGGTAAGCACACAACATGTATGGTCTAGATTGTCATCAGTTGTTACAAGAAACTTTGATATTGTTATTTATTTTAATTCATCAGAGTATTGAACAGTCTTTATACAGCCCCTTCATCTATGATTTATCTAGTATATTTTTAGCTCTTGCACAGTAAAGAATGTGCATGTCTATTTTTTTATATATTTTTTTTGGGAGGTGGGGGTAATGTACAATGTATATGTTTTTCTTTATAGTAATGATTTATTCATGTTGATATGTTATTGAATATGAAAGCAAATGAAGAAGAAACCTGTCTTTGTTGTGTACCTGTACAGCTAAAAAGCAATTTGGATCAGCACTAAAATTCTACCTGCAAGCTGCTATGGTCTCCACACAGTTCTTTGAGGTCCCTATACCGAAGACTGTATGGACAGACCAGGTCCACAAGCGCTGTATCAAGGCCTGTTCCGGTCTTCAGTGCCACACACAGGCGGCCATCTTGTGTCAGTTCCTTCAACCAGTGGACTATGTGACTGCATACCAAGCCCTACAGGAGAAGAGATGGTAAGTTCTCTTACCATTGTGTAATACTGTAGAGACGTCAACATTTGTGATCCATACCCCTTCATGCCCATGATGTAATCTTTTAAAAACAATATAACTTTTATGTTTGTAATGAAATCATAAGGAATGTAATGTTCTTCTTTCATAGATTCTAAACTTCATTTATATGTTTGAATGTGGAACCATAAAAGATGCAATAGCTTTGCTTCTTTTTGAAAATTGTGATTTATATGATGATGTATGATAATGATTATAATATATAATAAATAAATAATATTTTTTCTCTCTCTTTTTCATTATTTTCTTTTTTCTTTTTCTTCTACATCTTTTCATCCCATGTCTCATCAATACAGCTATGATGGGAGTGACAGTATGTATGGATGCTTCTGGGATCTAGCCATACTCGAGTTCCTTGTGTGTATCCTTTGACATTAAAAGAAGAAATTTAAACGGTTTATATAGAACAAAAGGACATGTATCATGGCCAGGTGTCCCATTTAATCATACATAGTGGGTTTACCAATTTATTTTGGATTTATAATCAGCACATAGCTAGACAGGCAGCAAATGTATGCACAAAGAGTTATGCTTGCAGAGACTACTGGGATGTACATTTTTTTTTTTTTTTTTTTTTATATTTTTACTAATTTATTCATTTAATTGTTAGATTTTGTAATAGCTGAAATGGTTCGCGGTTCGAGTCCCGCCGCGGCACACATTTCCTTTGGCAAGACATTAATCTACATTTGCCACACTCAATCCAGGTGAGGGAAATGGATATTTGGCAGGAATTAATTCCTTGAAATGCTAGAGCGCCATAATGGCAGCCATGCTAAAGCCGGGTAATAATTGTGGAGTGCCAGGAGTGTCGAATCTGAGAGACACAAGCACTTTACAAGAACCCACTATTATTGTTCACCATCACCATCATCATCATTATCATCATCATCATCATCATCATTCTTATTATTATTACATCTTTAACTCTGCTCCCTATAGTCACACACCACAAGAGGAGTGAAATGGACAAGAAACAAGCTGCAGTAAGTTATTCTCATTCTCTCAAGATTTTTCTCACTTGTTCTCTCTGTAAATGCCAATACTTCACCAAGAGTATGACAAAATTTTTTCATCGAGTGATTATGACTTATTAACTTATTTGGTTTTTGATAATATTAAGCAGCTCATATTTTACTGTAAGATAACTGTAAGGCATGAGAGAAATCAGTTGTAGATGAAGAGATAGATATGAAGAACTTGTGATAGCAATCTTCAAGAAAAGCAGTAGGAAAAGAATTGCGAGGAGCACTGTTGCATTTATTATTATTATTTTAAAAAAAATCATTTATTTGATTGACTATTCCATTGCAGCTGGAGGTCCTGAGTCAGGCTGAGCTAAACACGTGTAACTCTGAGACGGTCTTAGCTGCAGCAGCAAGAAAACGACAAAAGCTTTTCCTACAGTCGATGGCCAAACAGTATCTATAAGGATTCCTGACAAACATGAGACAGAGACAATTCCTAAACTCCACACCCAAACAGTATCTATGGACGTTCTCGCATTCAAGCGACAGCGACAAACAATTCCTACAGTCCATGGCTAATTATGTTCAAGCACTCTGACTGCAATTGCAGACAAGAAACAGAAATGATGTCTACATCCATGGCCAAGCAATATCTGTGATCAGTGCTAGCCAAAAGGACTATATTAAGTGATGCCCAGTAATGTATATCGACAGGAAGCTGTGTGAGAACCAAACCCAAACATAGGAAAGTCAATTCGTTTTGACTTGGAAGAAAAGTCCAAACGTTCTGTCTTATTTTTGATGTGAAGCAGTGAACCAGACTTACAGCACTGACCTGCACATCAACGTAATTGTCACTTGATTGACTTAGAAAATCAGAAAACTTTTGAACCTCTTTAGGTTGCTGGTATTCAAGGAATGAATGTTTCTGGTGATGAAGAATGACAATTTCCCAAGGATTGATTCAATTTCTTTGGGAGCTAAGTTAGCTCAGCATTTTTATGATCTACCACTACCAATAGCATTCTAAATGGTTCAGTGTATGTTAAAACCCTACTATGAAATGGACCGGGGCTAACTCAGCATTTGGGCCAACTCCAGCTCAGTGGGAATCTTTTGCTGAGTTATCCAAGAGAGCTGAATCGATCGCAAATACTTGCGGCAAGTGTTGCATTAAGTGTGTCTTTGAGAACATCCACATTCAAGATTATTTGATTGTGATGTTGAAAATAGATTATAAATAGGTAATGTTGACAATTTCAAAAGGTAAAATTGTATAAATCATTCAATTATGGCTACGGTCCAGTTTGCAACTTGTTCTTCACCTCTTGAAGTTCTGGCGGCCCTGGTGACGAGCTAGCCCGCCCCCTTCTTGAACGTTCTAGTTTAAGAAATATTTTGAATGATCTATGGTTCTAGGGAGTATGAACTATGCTCCACATCTTTTTTTCCTCTTCAATTTCCTCAGTGCATCGAGATGTCACGGTAACAATCAGCACTATAAAATCACCGGAGAAGTAATTGGTAGTATGGTTGTCGAGGTATGAACTATGCTCCACATCTTATCTTCCTCTTCAATTTCCTCAGTGCACCAAGGTGTCCAAGCAGTGATGGGCACTATAAAATCATTGTAATATTAGTATTGATTTCACCTTCTGACATTATGAGGTACTTCACATCTGTTCTGAGTGCAAAGTAAGCACTCTTTTGCATAGTACCGGGCCGTTTCATAAAATTTGTTATCAATAACAAATGCAAAATTTCTTTGACTTATTAGTCTCAGCCAATCAAATGCCACGATTTCAGTAGCTTGTCACAGTTATTGTAACTTGTTAGTGATAACAAGTTTTATGAAACAGGGCCCTGCTCTACCAAGTGGTTACAAATCTTATAGACTTAGTGATCCCATATTTCAATCATTCATAACTTTCTTATCATTGTTCTGACTTATTTCAAACTTTTGCCATTTTGTTTACCGGTATCTTATTATTTTGCTTTCATTGGACTTCCCCTTTAATAATCTATCACCCATATTTCTCCTAATACCAGTCATTTGTAATACCTGTACCACCACTTGGCTTTTCTTTCCAACCCAATAAATTGAAAATGCATTGTTTGATACTGGGATTGTCATTAAACAAAATCCTACTAAAAGACAGTCAGTCATAAAGCCATCCAGGATATCCTCTACCTGTTTTTTTAAAGAGTAATTCAGTACTCAGACCTTTCCTTGGGATATAAAGATCATGATTGGGTCAGGTTGATAACCATACACCTTCCTTTTTTTCACCCACAGACCTGAAAAAAAGAGAAGTATGAGATTTATCAAAGTAGGCCTGTTATTGATCGTGAGGGAATGGAATATTGATTCATTTTATAGTGGGGATCTAGGTCACAAATATGATGGAAATTTATGATAAAGAGAGCTGCTCTCAATGGAAATGCCAGGGCCCTGTTTCACATAACTTGTTATCAATAACAAATGCTAAAGTTCTATGTCAAATTTGCTTTCAGCCAATCATACGCCACAATTTCAGTAGCTTTTAACAGTTATTGAAACTTGTTTTTAATAACAAGTTTTATGAAACAGGGCCCAGTTCTATTTTACGCTTGATTGGAACAATTTCATAAATTTCCCATCATGTAACTGAATTTCCTCACCAATAGGTTTCTTTTGTTTTTCTGCTTTTATCAAAGCCAACTTGATGACTGCTTAGACATCTCCTTTAAGATGCCCTAATTCATAAGAAGCATTCACTGCTATCATTAATTTTTTTTTTTTTTTTTAGGGAAAACCAATGCTGGGACAGAGCTCTGTTGTCGGCATGTTCCGAGTTATTTACTTAGAAATTTGCATACAATGTAGGCTACCATTAGATGTAGATCTAGTTTTATTGCCGGAAGACTCAAACTTCCATGCCATGAATTTCGATCCATAGGAACTGTATCATGTTGTCAATGTAAAACGCAAGGGATATTTTCTTGTAATGTACACGTGCTGTTGGAAACCAGTATGCGATGCAAATATTTGTAATGTGTGTTTGTGCTTCGGTTCACAATATTTGTATGTAAATGTATTAAGTTTTGTAAATAAAGGAATCTTGAAAGGAGAATGAATGTGCAAGTATATTTCTTAATGCTACCTTTGTTATTTATATCAGTTGAAAGGCAAGAAAAGGTATTTCCATATTGATACAAATAATTTGGAAATAGAAGCACATTATTACTTATGAACTAAATGAATACAAACATGAATATGACAGTTGCACACAGTGATGTTCAAGGAAATAAGATTTATTATGAACTCTAAATAAACAAGAATAAGTATATGAACTACATGTTACATAATACAGCGGATCTCTTTCCAGCAAATTCTTAAGAATGAGGTAGTGACATCAGGATGTCAGACGTTATATTGGGAAATATAAAATATATAAATTATAAAAAGATTTTTTTTTAAAGTGCTTTTACACAGTGAAATTCACAAATATCCATGTTAATAAGCTGTAAAGGATATAAAACTAAACCAATAAGATTCTCAATAGAAATTAATTTTCATCCCCAATAAGCCATTTTATTAAATATGAAATAAACTGGTAACCTACCCACAAATTAAAAACCAAAATTATATGCACCCGGTAAACAAAAATTCTCAAAAATAAATTGTATAACACCAAAACACCCATGGAGAACTGCTCTATTACAGCTAATAATGTGTACTTTTTAAGTCGCTGTATACATCAAAATATTGTATGTTTTTAATCTTTGGTGTCTGGTTGAATGTATTCATAAAAAATACAGAAAGAAAATCAACTAGGTATGGCTAGTACATTACTAATAAATAAGAGTAAGCACAAAGCAGAAAGCAAGAACTTATCCGTAACAAATATTTGTGACCTCAAGAAATTTGTAATATTCCACCTGTCACACAAAAAATGTACATACTAATTGTTTGCAAGGTAGAGCAAGTGTGATAGAAGGCAGCTTATTTCAGTTGATATATGGTAATTCTTTTTTTTTTAAAGGAAAATATACTACATGTACATAGATATAATCTTGCACAAGACAAGCATTATACACAAGCTAATTCATACACAGCTAGTTCATAGCAACTTAAATATAAATCATCATGACCCTGATACCTAAGCTTTGCTCAGAGTAAAAGTACATAAAGAAACTTTAAATATTGCATGAAATGTGTGAGCAAGCTAATAACATTCAGCCATAATATAAGTGTTAAGAACATTATCGATTGCATGCCATGCATACAACTACACTTTACAGGCTATAATGGTCATCAATAAAATTACAGGAATATCTATCAAAAATATTTTTATAAGTTTGATAATTTCTATGAATATGATAATTGATGATTTTGTAAATGAAATGTTAACAAATAGAGACAACATGGTGACATTAATTTATAGTCAAATACCAGTATTTCATCAAGAGAGGAATAATTTGACTTGTTTTGATCATAGAGTCTATTTCAGAATACTCTGATTAAATCAGATAATCACACTAAACTAAAAATAATATGACCTCAATGAACTGCATATCAAAGATACAAAATCAAATATACAAAATGTATCATTTTGCAGAGTCAGCCTGATTTATTCCAGACAAAATATATGAAATTCAATA
Source organism: Mesocentrotus franciscanus (assembly GCA_037976565.1). Taxonomy (NCBI): domain Eukaryota; kingdom Metazoa; phylum Echinodermata; class Echinoidea; order Camarodonta; family Strongylocentrotidae; genus Mesocentrotus; species Mesocentrotus franciscanus. Next base: position 7,962,988 of record CP137676.1, read on the forward strand.
ACTGGAATGCATGGCTAAAGGAAAAATATATTGCTAAATTCACAGAAACTGAACCCTGTTTATTTTCTTTCTTTTCCTGGAATGCAGAAACTGAGTCAGCCTAATATCCCTTTACAAATACCCTGTAAGGCATTGAAGTAAACACCTCTTTTGACAGAGTGCCAGAATGTGAGAAAAATCAATGATTTATTGCTTGCAGTGTAAATGCAGCTTTTGTAACACATTCTTTCATTCTCGTCTAGTTCTGCTTTATCTGCAGATGACATCTTATCCGTAAGAAACAGGAGAAGGGTTGTATTTTCCTTTTGTCTCACGGGAGATGATTTCTATAATGTTTCCGTCATGCAGAAGTAGTTTACAAAGCTTCAAGGAAATAATGTAGCAATAAAGCAAATATTTTGTTGAATAATTTTTATCTTACAAATGTTATAATTTGCCTTTCAGTAGAAAGACATCAAATATACATGTACACTTAATCACAAAGTATGCTTGTATGAAAAGATGCAATTAGATTTCCGATCATCAGCATACTAAATCTGATCATGCTTGAACAGAATAGGTCACTAATAAATATTGATTTCAGTGATGCATGTATTCAGCGTTTTCTTACAATGAAAGGCCATGAAATAGGCACATCTAGGACACAGTTATCGTGAAGAGATAAAGGCAATCATATTCAGCAATAGAAATAAGTAATAAGGTACTACTTAGATTCTTTTCACTAAAATGTGAAAATTGTTCAAAGTAACATAAATAGATTTGAAAATCTTAAATAAATTGGGCAATTTCAAGAAAGAATGGTAGCAACTATTATTGGAAAAAAAACTTTGCCTTTGATTGTGTGTGTGTTCGTTTTGGGCTATAAAAGGTCAATTTATGAAATGTGTTTCCTCTAGTTTTTTTTTAATAGCGACTACAATCAACTAGCGAATGTCACTTTAAAGAAAAGTTCTTACTGCATGTAATATTTTCTTTGATGGTTTAACTTAATTTTCTTCATGCAGACAAACAATTAAATAATTGGTATAACCATATGCAACCGCAATGCCACATTTACCAATAATTTCATTTTTACAGTAAAATATTTCCCTTGGAGTTTGTTTCTATTCCTGACCCAAACTCATTGGATGATTTGATTTTGCATCATAGCCTTGAATATATTGGATCATAGTGTTTAAGTAGGATGATTGTATGATCTACAAGTAATCTTAATTGATGCTTGTGACAGGACCACACTACAAATTAAATGTACATATATATCCTGGCTCTTCTCTGGGACACCTTGTTCCACCTACTTGGATCCTTAAAGCCCCATCGTACTACTTGTAGCTACTTTCTCCCTCTATATAGAAAACAATGCCTAAGCGGTGCCCGTTGCTCCCCCATGATCCTCTTTTTCTTATGTTAATTGAGAGCTGAGTTGATGAGATAACCACCTGTCAGTGCCCACGCTAATCCCTCTAATCCCTCATGGCCAAACTAGTGCAGAGGGGCTTTAAAGGGATGTCTTGATTAAGTACCAATGGATCTGTTAGCTTAGAGTGCCTATATGATCTACAAGTAATCTATATTGATGTTTGCGACAGAGCCAGAGCACCGACAACCCTCACTGCACTTCTCATAGACATCCTGTTTCACCTTCTTCTCAGAGCCCTTGAGGAAAAAACATGTCTTGATAAGGTAGGCGTAAAGCCGTTTGCGTAGAGGGATGACCAGGAACATGATGGCAGACAGGACGAAGACAGTTGCCATGCATACAAGGGAGAGTGTGTAGGAACCAGTCAGATCATAGATACCACCTGGATCAAGGACAAGGGTAGAGAAGAGACTATAAAATCTATCAAATTTACAATTTAGAATAACAGAATACACCATGCTGTGCCAAAGGTAATTACTGCTAAAGGAAGCATATTACAGAAATGTATTGCTTCGTGGCGTCTGTACTTGCCCTCTGATTAACAGTTGAAAAAGTGGATGGTCAGAATTATACATGAAAAGCAAGTAATGAATATTCCCTTTATAGAATCACATTAACCACACTGCCAAATTGAGATTCAAACAGGCCATGTTGCTGAATGTTCCTCAAAATTTGACCCAACATTTGCTCCTGCAACAATTGCTCTGTGCTTTGCTTCATCGAAGGGAAAGTGTAAGGGTTAAGGTTGCAATTAGGTTTTAAGTTAAGTTTAGAGAGAGGATTAGGTATGCCCATTGGTCCAGGGTTGAAGTTAAGGAGTTGGTAGTGTAGGAATTGCTGCGGAGCTATTGTCGCAGAAGCTAGAGTCGTACACTCAAACATGAAGCACAACTTTTAAAGGTTAAGTTCCCATAAGTTTCAGTTTTTAATGCATGTTTTGAGATGCATAGTTGGGATTTTCCTGTAAAAAAAAAGAAAGAAAAAAACCAAGTCATCACTTATTTTACGAGCCACTAGAACTGTGAATGACACTGTGTTAAAAGAAGCTATATAGAAAACTTTATTCTTACTAATAATGAAATTCTGTATAAATTTCTTCTAATGTTGCTGTTGGAATGACTAGATTATTTGTTACCTGGGATGACCGATCCTACAAGATAGCCTGCTCCATAGCTGAACATTGCCAAAGTAGATGCCTCCGATGTACGGGATGTCCCAAAGATCTCGATACCAGCTCCAAGAGGTACCGTATTAAAGATTGCTCTCATTAGCCCAATACCTAGAGAAAACAGATACAATCAAGAGATTAAGGAATATATCCTTTAAACCTCTATACCAGCTCCAAAGGGTACCGTACCAAAGATTGATCTCATTTGCCCAATACCTAGAGAAAACAGATACATTCCAAGAGATTATTATTAGGAATATCCTTTAAATCTCTATACCAGCTCAAAAAGGTACCGTACCAAAGATTGATCTCATTTGCCCAGTACCTAGAGAAAACAGATACAATCAAGAGATTAAGGAATATATCCTTTAAACCTCTATACCAGCTCCAAAGAGTACCGTGTTAAAGATTGCTCTCATTAGCCCAATACCTGGAGAAAACAGATACAATCAAGAGATTAAGAAATATCCCTAAAATCTCTATCCCAGCTCCAAAGTGTACCATATAATAATAATAATAATAATAATAATAATAATATTTTATAGTCCACTCCAAATTTTATTAAACCGAAAATGGAAATTCTTTGTGCCCAATTGATCGTGAGCCCGGCAGCCACTGAGCAGCGCCAGATCGACATTGCTCTATCCCCTTATTCTTGAACGCCAAACAAGGTAGCAGCGACTCCCATCTTTTAACGTCTTTTGGTATGACGCGGCCGGGGTTCGAACCCACGACCTCCCAGTTGTGAGGCGGACGCTCTACTGACTGAGCCAACACACCGGTATATCAAAGATTGATCTCATTTGCCCAATACCTACAGAAAACAGATATATTTGGTCATATTAATGGATGTCCTAAAGCTGTCTATACCACAAACTGACGGGTATTGTGATGAAGAATGCTGCCCTCAAACCAATATTAACATATATAAACAAGAAATCATACACAGATTATAAATACAGAGATATTTCCAATTCAAAACGTTTGAAAAAAATTCTCACTAAATGAAGCGAATGCCCTACAGTGAAAAAGAAAGTTCTGTTGTTCATGGGACCTCCTCTCTTTTACATTGGCCTTTGGAAAAATTGAGATTCCTACGAAGTAATTCTTACATATTTTATTGATTTCTTGTTACCACACATGCAACTCCTTTTCTTTCCAGAGGTCTTTTGGAGTTTCAAGAACTAAATCTTTCCAACTGTGTATTTTTTCACTTACCGTACTTTAAGAGAAGGTTCATTGATTTTAAACTTGAATGAATTTGGTATCATTGCAATCGAAAAATTACATTGATTAAAATTATTACATTTGTGTAACTTGTAAATTTGAGCGAAAATTATAAAAGTTGATTAAACGTGACAAAAAATCAACCCACTCAAGACCCCGAAAACATCGTAGTTCAGCTGATTTTTCAGGGGCGTCACAAAATGAACAATCGGCCGCTCAGCTGAAATGATTGACGACGGTGCGCGATGCATTTTGCGTGCAATTCACATATATTGCATTGACTCTCGAGTACCATACCCATTTATACCCAACATTGTTTACCTTCATCAAAATACCCTGGAAATATCGATATGGAGGAAAAACATACTTGATTTGAGTTTGAGGAGATAGAAGAAGGAAGTACCTCGGACATATCGACAACGACAATGGAGATTTGGGAGATCTCTAGACTATAGATCAATTTTATAACTTCCAAATAGCGAGTGGACATATCTCGTCGATGTAGCGTTCAAGTATACCGTAACGTATATATATGTACGTACGTACTTGTAAGCTGCCTGCATTGCATCGCATCTTGCGCAGCTTGCTTGCCGTAGCCAGCCTAGCCCGGCGCTCGCTCGATCAAGCCGTGCAATTCAGCCCGGTGCTCGAGCTAGCCGTGAATCGCGAACCGGACTGATCTAAGTCTTCTCTCGGTTTCCCCTTTCCCCATTTATCTGGTACTACGTCTTTATTCATAAAAATCTCAATTAATCGGCCTAAACAGACATTTTCGTATAATGAATATCTGGACAATTTTATGTAGATTTGTCGCCTATTTTGCTCCAGAAGAACCGTTAGGTCAGCATGCAAAATGTCCTTTGCAATCCCAGATCAGACACATACACGCTGACCTGCCCTCAGGATATGTGATTATTTTCCGATTTTTATGCTCAAATGAAATGACAAAATAACATAAAAATCAAACAAACATTTGTAGAAACTAGAAAGTAATATTTATCACATTAAAAATGCCAAAAATAAAGGAAATATCACCACTGGCGGTAAATATATAAACAACGTTAACCCATATCTAAAAATTGCAATGGGTATCCAACATTGTCCCGAATGTGTGATGAAGGTTGTTCATATTGTGACATCACATTATCGTATGTAAATAACGCCGTCATTTCACTTTATGAGTGGGTTCTGGAAAGGGTATCAAAATTGCATTTTATTTATTTCTCACAACAGTGAGGGCTTAAAAAGTACTTTACTCATTTTGTTAAATGTTCTCAACAATCTGTAGAGGTATAATTTGCCTATTTTCCAAATTTCAATGAGCCTTCTCTTTAATGACTGACCACAATGTGTTCATTAAAGCACTTTCTCTTTTTGTGTGAATGTGTTCATCATCCATGTGACACTTTGATCAATTCATGAGCACAGTTGGACTCATGTATTGCAAGGAATTATCTAGACATGTACATGTACATCCATGGCAAGCCCTCTGTACCTATTCATATTTAAGATTTCTTACATCCCATCATTCCCATGACTCTTGAAAGGAACTCAAACAATCTGAGCTTTGATTTCTAACTGAAACTCAAATGGATATACATGTACATGTACCATATATATGCCTCATGCCACACAATGCCCTTCTTGAAAATGTATGTGTGCAGGCTTGAAAGCCAGTGATTGGGATTAATGATAGCATTGTCAAATATATTCACTTATAAATTCAGACAATGCACTACTAGTATATATGAAAGTTACATATGAAAATTTATCATCGTGTACAATACATGTAGCACCTGATGTGTACTCACACAGGTCAACTTGATATTAGAAAAATACCAGGTTAGCATACATGTACATCAATACATCATCCTTGACATGACAGGTATACTCATAAATATAAACATGTAGCTGGTAGCCAGTAACCAGATTTATGTATATTGTTCTTTCAAATAGATCTGTTCCACTTGTATTGGTATTGAAGATACACGACCTTCCATGTTCTACACTAGAGTCTCAACAAACTCAACTATAACTCAGTGAATGGAGACATAATACATGTACAGTACATGCATCCAAAATATTAATAAGATTCATCATTCTTGTTGTTAATCATATTCAAAATATGATCCCCCAGTGTCCAATATGTAATATAAGAATTTGACCCACTCATTTTGAGTACAAATGTTGTTTAACAGCATATGAAGTTGATTACAAGCTCAATTGTTAGTAAAATTTCATAGACAAATTGGATAAGAAGAGCTCTGTGTACATGTACTTAATATGTACATACATATCAAAGTCTAAAATTAAACTTTGAAGTTGAATACAGTTTAAACTTAGCACCTTTTAGCTTTATTATATTCACAGGATCTTTGTAAATATATTGAAAGAGTGCATTCCATAAGAGATTTAGCTTTATAGAGAGCTATTTCTACTGGAAAAATAATCTACATTGTGTCACGTAAAGGATCTTATCCAAAGAAAATCCTTCCTCTATTTCTTCCTGCTACTAATGGGAGTCTCTCCTCATAACAAAGGGCAGTATACCGGTAAGTAGGTAAAAAGGAATGAGGCAAATTGCCAAACATTTTCTGAATTCAAGTCTGATTTACAATGAACATATACATGTCAACAATAGACTTTTTTCTTTCCCAATGGACTTGCCAAATAGATTGTCTGAATACAATCCATTTCTAGATTCTATCTCGTCGTTTCAATCAGTTTTAAAACGTAGATGAATAAACATGCAGGCTCTATGCGTAGTACTTTGTAGAGTACAATTTCTATTTGTAAACTACATATACTTTATAGTCTACACTCTGGGTCTAGCGCAGAAAATGGCATATTAGTCATTTAGAATGAATCTTATTGAAAACTGGCCAAAACAGCATATTATTATTTCATTTAATTTGTTGTTCTTCAATGGCTTTATTACATGCACATACATGTAGAAGCATTCCAAAAAATAAACCCTCTCCCTTCTTGTTATTTACAAATCGGAAACATTCTAGATTTGCTCAGAAAAAGAAAGACTTCATTAGTTATGCCTATAATGAAAGATGTGAAAAACAGTGAAACCAAGTTAAACTTGGATGTTGATATGTCTTGTATCCTTTTATGAATTACCGGGTAATGAAAAAGTAGCCCCCGAAATGGAAAAAGTAGCCCCAGAAAGTTGAAAAGGTAGCCCCAGAAAATTTCCAAAAAATTGGATATGGAGCACCCGAAATAAACAAAAATATTGTTTTCCACTGTAATATGAGTTTACATAGTTCTAAGGCCCAATCTTCTGAAGAGTTGCAATTACATTAATAGATCAATCACAACTCAGCCTGACTTTGATATCAATCACAACACTTTACATAAATGGTATACTATTGTGATTTTAAAATTGATTAGAAGACTTGTGGTCAATTAAGAATGACTACAATTCTTTATAAGGGCCCATATCTCCATATCACCTAAATTTAAGCCTAAAGTTAAAGCTAAACCCAAATGGTACTCCACATTTCAGGGAAAATTAGCTAAACTATTCTGAATTTTACCAGTACATGTATGTCATATGGTACATTGAACAGCAAAGCAAGATGTACAATGTACTGTACATGTAAAAACAAACTGGCAAAAACTTGGTGGTAATCATATTCACTGAAACCATATAATAATAATAATAATAATAATAATAATAATAATAATAATAATAATAATAATAATAATAATAATAATAATAATAATAATAATAATAATAATAATAATAATAATAATAATAATAATAATAATAATAATAATAATAATAATAATAATAATAATAATAATAATAATAATAATAATAATAATAATAATAATAATAATAATAATAATAATAATAATAATAATAATAATAATAATAATAATAATAATAATAATAATAATAATAATAATAATAATCATCTTTTATAGTCCACTCCAAATTTTATTAAACCGAAAATGGAAATTCTTTGTGCCCAATTGATCGTGAGCCCGGCAGCCACTGAGCAGCGCCAGATCGACATTGCTCTATCCCCTTATTGTTGAACGCCAAACAAGGTAGCAGCGACTCCCTTCTTTAAAGTCTTTTGGTATGACGCGGCCGGGGTTCGAACCCACGACCTCCCGGTTGTGAGGCGGACGCTCTACTGAGGTCAACATACATGTACATGTGCTATCAGGGACACGAGCCCGATGTTCTCATCTATTTGCTCATTCCTCAGGCAACATGAGTTTTCTACCAAGTTTACTTGGCAGATATCATTCATTCAGAGTCTTGAACATACATTAGTTTTAATCTGTAAAATTCAATTTTCTGTGATTACCAGAACTTAAAACCCTTTGAAGTTGAATCTTTGTGAGGAAGATTCCTGAGCACTCACCGATAGCTACTGAGATCATACTGGTGAAGTCCTTACAGAAGATCATACCACAGGAGATGACAGCCGAGAGGACGTTACACATGATGATGATGTAGACCTTAGCGATGGGGACATGATCCCCGAAGATACAGAGGAGAGCCTTGCCGACCATCTCAGCTCCAGCTAAGATTGTGAGTAGGATAGAGCCATGGTTTGCAGGGATTCCAACGCTGTCTGTATAACTCACCTACAAGGCAATACAAAGATGATGTTATTAATAAATGAACATGAAAGATACAAATGCCTTGCCAACCATCTCAGCTAAAGCTTATATATTTGAAGATAAACCCACGTTTCACTGAGAATTCATCTGTCTGAATCCATCAATCCTAACTGGCCTTCAATTTTATAAACACTTCAATGTCAATAATAATCATTCCAAAAAAAATTACATTGGCTTCAGAACATCATGCATGTACTATTTATATCTATATGAGTTTAATTTCTTTGATTTGAAGAAGAAAAAAAAGAGGATTTTGTAGGATGACTACAGGAGAAGAAAAAAAGTTGTTTGACTGTGTCATTTGGAACATACAGTGAATGAATAGAACCAGATAAACATACATCAGAATATGCATACATGCTTATCAGTAAAACCCTTGACAATTATCCTCATTAGTCATCAGCAATATACTGTACATATTGATACTATTTAAACAAATACAACAGTACTGTCAACAATTTCTTTTCTCATGAAATTATAGGAAATTTTGGTACAGTTAACATTTAAAATATAAGATATCATTAATACCAAGAGTGAGGTCACTGATATAATCAGTAACGTACAAACAGAGCTGCCAACCTCCAGAACAGAACATCAGTAATCACAAGGCTCAAAATCAGTAATTTCATATGCGGCGATATGAATGTCAAAAAAAGGCACTACAACACTGCGCAGACGCCGAGATAAAAAAATGTTGTAAAACTTATACCTAGCCTTTTTGGGGGGTGATTTTACTTACCGGTACACCAAGTTCATAAATATTGATTATCTATTCATTGCATTACATCAGTTTTCCATGAAAAATTGGCTTCTATTAAGAGAATACTTGATACTTTTCCGTCTTTCTCAGCAAGTGTTGGATGGCGTTTCTCAGATTTATTTAATTTTTTTGGTTTTTTTTGTGGTCGTGTAATCCGTAATTTTAGACAATATTCCTTCCTTCTGTAATGATTGTTAATTTCTGTACAAATTACGGGAAATCCGTACTAGTTGGCAGCTCTGTACAAAGTACCTTGAACTTGTCCACCTAGTAGTAGTAATGATGTTACAACATGGTACATTATAGATATCAATGTACCGGTATCAATGTGTACACACATTGTTATATATACTATGAGAGCCAATAGAGATAAGGGTATCTGTTGTCTAGACACTTGACATTGACTTTGTCTGTATTGTTTTGTATAAAGGGTGTTAATACCTGTAGTATTACATAACAGATTAAAATCAAAGGCACTTGTTGTCTGCAAGTACAGACTCTAATCTCCATGCTCTAATTTGTATCTTGACTTGAATAGTCATTGACTAGCACGTCAAATGGGGGAAGAAGCAGCTGCAGTATATGGCCTATCGGGTGCAGTCTACAGTCTACAATCTCAGTTCAGGTCAGACCATGTCTCACACTCTAATGTGTTCACATTTCACAATCACACAATAGGGTCAACTATTATGTCACACTCTCTTTTAAAGTCTATTTACAGTTAAACAGGCAAATATGTCTCAGATTCAGTCTATATTTCTCAATCATGCATGTATAAATTCAGACTTCGAAGAGGATTCTTCCTTCTTTGGTTATATGCTTTCTCTGTCAATTTGACAAAACATTTGGCCCCAAAAACAGTTGATAATCAATAGCATGGACATTGTTAGATATAGGATCAATAGCTTACTCCTACATTGTAGACAACTAGTTTTCTATCTGATCAAGGCCAAGACATGAACATTGCCCATCTACAGAACACAACTTAATGCACGACTAGAATCACCATTATCAGCTACGAGAAATACAAATATATACATGGATGCATTGGTTTTATCACCCAAATAATGAAATAGCATTTCTCAAGCAAGAAAACTTACCAGATTAACATTGAAGAAGGTCCATGCTAGGGAAAGTGTAGCCAATGCAACCGAGAAGAAATATGTCACTGGATTTTTCGACATTTTCATCTCCACTGCAGTCCTCTCTATCTCTTCCCCTTTAAACTCTCCATCCTCGTCCTCTTCTCGACTTTTTGCGCAAAATCGGCACACAGGCTTTGAACCCTGGACCTGAGATAATGAGTCCCCCTGATCCTTAGGCGGTACAATCTGAACTTGATGATTATTCACACCATCCCCTGACAATGACTGAGCATCATTCACATTACTGCTTTTTTCACTGTTATGATCTCCGCTACCCTGATCCTCCTTGCATACGTGATAGAGAGCTAGACGTTCTCCTGTCTGAGGACTCACAGAGTCGTTGCTTTTCTTTCTGGGTGGGAGCAGGATGATGCAACTTATCACACCAGGGACAAACACAATCCCACTGAAGATGCGGAGAGCAAGACGCCATCCTTTGGTTGCAACAAAAAATGCCATCAAGGGATTGAGTGCAAGCAGTCCTATTGGAAATTAAAATGTCAGTATGAGGAAATAAATACTTATTGTAAATATGTAAAACATCTTTATACCTAATCAAAGTTGATATTTATTGAAAATGTTGCATTACATCAAAAGTCCAGACTGTGATTATCTAAAATAATTACTCTACTACATACAAAAATGTACACCCAATATTTCTGAACAATCCCCCAAAAAAAATACATAAATAAATAAATATATATATATATATATATATATATAATAATATAAAATATCACACAAATGTAAACATACACGTACACGTATGTATCATCCATCTGTACCTGATACATCAATCTTCCAGTCTATATTTGTTTAGACCTTACATAATGCAAGAATTTAGAATTACATTACGTGATTCAATGAAATACATGTGGTAGCCTCACCAACTTGGCATCCAGTGAGCGCAAAGGAGATGGTCCTTGTGGAGTTTCGTTTTGGGAAGTAGGTGAGGATGAGACAGAGTGTAGAGTGCTGGGCAAAGTTGATACCCATGCCGTACATGACACTGAATGAAGCAAACAGTGAGAAGACATTGGTGACATAGGATGAGATGAGGAGACTGGAGGAACAGAAGATGATACCAAGGAGGGCAATGCTGCGGGTCTGACAGCATCTCAAGAGGACAGCTGTCAAAGGGCTGGTAAGGGTGGAGATGGCCCAGGCTAGAGACCCAATCCAACCTTCGGAAAGAGAAATAATAGTAAATATATCATACCATGAGGGGAGTAAGAACATTTATGAGTTAAGGGTTCAAAAGCTACATGTACTTAGTCAGTGGACTAGTGTCGTTCTGGTTAATACATTCATGTAGGACTGCAATTCATACGAACGTTGGCTACTTACAATGTACATACCGGTACATACCGGTACCTTACCTGTATCGATCTTTATAAGACTCAAAGCTAAAAATTGTCTCCTTGTTTTTCTGTCAGGTAGAATACACTACTGGCCCACAAAGATGCTATATGGGGATGTTGAGCAAATTGTGGCTAAGAAGTTGCACTTCTACTCTTCTACACCATGCAAACATGCACATTGTTTAGCTCAACAACAATCTCAATATTTTTTTCCCACTTAGCTGGTCACTACAAGGCCACGATATGCATACATGTAGAACTAAAGCGTACATGTAAGCTACAGTAATCATTCACTACATTCAAGATTCAAGATTTATTCAAGATTCAAGATTTATTCATTCCATTCAATAAAAAACATATGTAGTACATAAAAGATATTACAGGTGTAAAAAAAAACAAAGAAAGAAATACAAATTATACAAACATCAGAAGGTCACTGATCAATACAGCAAATGAAAAGAAATCAAATGGAATTTGGATCACTGCAAAAGTTCAAATAAATTTGAACTTGTCGAGGCTGTGCCAAAGGTTTGAATTAAAATATTTTTGCAATGGGTAACTATGTACATAACTATACTGGACAATAACAAAACAATAAAAAACGAAACAAATATATATATACATATAAGTGAAGAAGAAACAAAAAATGGAATTTCTTTTTATCACATAAAATAATATACAGGGGTTACGTACTTACTAATAAATAAGATTTGAGTTTCCTTTTAAAACCATTAAAATTTCTAGTTTGACATATTTCCTGAGGAAGTGTATTCCAGACATGATCAACATTTTTTATTATTTAAATGGAGAGCTAATTAAATACACATCCAGTTTAAAGGAAAAAAGAGCAACAACAACAACAACAATAATAATAATAATAATTTTGTAACTTTGTTTAAAGATACTATGTCCCTTTTGCAGCCAACATCAAATTCTGTAGAACTTTACTGGAATTATGAATATGTCATGTATGTCCTATCTGTGAAATTTAAACGTTAGCAGTGTCCTAATATTCAAATTATGCAAGGAAACCAGTTAACTTGTTAGACTTCACCGTCAGACACTATAGAGTGACTGACTGGCTTTTTTGTCATCTTTGGTAATAACATACATAAAATGAGCTGTAAAGGGTACATGAGCATTTGTCTACATCAATAACCCACTTCTTGTAATGGCCAAAATTAAACTGATTGAATCTTTGCGCAGCATAAAACGTACGACCATTCGGTACAATGGTCTGAAAAATCAGACTATTACTTACTGGCTCTATAGCTCCTAAGTCGATTTGACAACTAATAGTCATTATTTTCCCACTTAAAGACATTTTCAAGCCCCCTTTTTTAGGGAAGTTCTAAATTAGTATTGTCTTTCAAATGCCGTTGGAATTTAACCTTTTCATTTTTTGGCCTGCAAATGGGACATAGTACCTTTAAGGTGAAGAAAGTAAACAAGGTAATGAAGGTAAAGGGGTTGGTTCGTTCGTCTGCCTAGGCTTAGAAAGAAGGAACCAAACAAAATTATGCACACAAAATTATGCACACAAAGAATCACAAATATGGCAGTGTGACCAAAGATCACAGTTTTGCATACATGTACATGTACATGTAGTTCCGTATCTAAAAAAATCAGCAAGATTTCAAAAGTCTGATACCACCAATGGAAAGAGGCACCTAGAATTACATGTACCTAGTAACAAAATTTTCTTTGAAATTGGGTGAGAAATTATGAAAATATCGCCTTTTCCAGCATTTTGCATCCGTTTCGAAAAAATATGAATTTACCAACAGGGGTCTGGAAATCTTCATTTTGAGAGAAGATGTCATCAAAACTGTGTGTGAAAGTGATACCAAAAGATTGTATGATAATTTGCCTTCCACTTTGTCCAATTATCTTATCTTTATTGGATCGGTCTTTGGGATAAATGAGCAGTAAACTGATTCGACATTGAATTTTGAATTCGCTGTAACGCCGGAATTCTTCTGATGATTAATTTCTAGTTGCCCCATTTGTAATCTAGAATATTAGTATTAATTGATCTCAATTAATTTGGGTAGAATATGAGAAATCAGGGATCAAATATGAAATATCACATTCTTAATTATTTTGTTTAATGTGCATGAACTTTGGACACCCCATCATACCGTAGGAATATTGGCCATGCTTCAGCATTCGGGTTAACACAAAAACAAAGACAGTGACAAAACAATCTGAAATACAAGTTCATAATTGAACAAGGTGGATAGGGGTCTAGATCTAACATGTGTCATGTACATGTATCTACTCTGCTGTTATCTGGATCTATACCTTGCAGGGCCCTGCTGGGCATAATTTATAAATGGTAATGTTTCATGTTAGAATTAGAATTCAGAACAATTCAAGACTTTAAGCCATGAGCAGAATTAATCAGTACTGAAATGCATTGCAGAATTATGAGAATACATCTAGAATGTCATGATCTTAGTTGGACTTAGGCCTTTGAAGGCACTCCTACAATGCATTAAGTCTAACCGTAAACAGTTGAAGGGACTTTAAAGGGGAAGTCCACACTGAAAATAAGTTGTTTTAATACAAGGAGAAAAATGAGCGAAGGTTTGAGAAAAATCGGACAATAAATAACCATAACTTTTCATGAAATACTTCAAATCTGTGAGTCAAATTGGCAATGCGGTCTGTAAATATGATGTCACCCCCTCACATTTTATCCTTTGTTGAATGCAAGAAATGTCATTAAATTCCATTTTGATAAAAAGATATATCTTCTTCATGCCTAACTCGATCATATATCACGGATAACATGTTCTTTCATGCACCCCCATATAAGATAGGTCTACTATTCCATTAACATTCAGAGAAATGGAGATTTGGGGTCATTCTGTCATTCAGATCAGTGGTGAATTGTGAGGGGATATAACATCACAATTTCTGACCGCATTGCTAATTTGTCTCAAAGATTCCATGATTTTCATGATTTTGGAAGATTCCTAACTTTCTTATTTACTGCTAATTTTTCTGCTTCTATTTAAACCAATTTAATATTAGGGTGGAGTTCTGCTTTAAGTCTTTAGGCAACTTTAGTTAGTTTGGTCTAATCTAGTTCTCTACGAGTACAATCAATGTTCTAAAGTGTTGGGAGCCGCAAATTTGCCACAAATTCGATGGAAAAAAATTTCACTTAAATTGTATTATAATGTGAAAGAGGATGTCATTTAAGACACACTTCTGCAAAGATTTCCCCCAATAAAATGTGTTTGAAGACAAATATTGATAAAAGAATGCATAATTTGGGTTTTCTGTTGTATGCAGAAAACCTAAAGGGGCTTAGAGGGGCTTTAAATTGTCTTTAAATTTTTAGTTTGAATCTGTATATCCAGATGTGTGTCCACTGTCCAGCCTTCAGTAATGTGTATCCGGACAGTTGATTGAAACTAGCCTGGCTAGACTCGCCGGCTTCAAATGCACAAGCGATGTGTACATATATTTAGATTTAAACAAGCAATTTTAAGAATATTACATACAATGTTTCATAAATCTTTTAAAACTTCTATGTTAGACAATATTGTAAAGGACGAATAGTAATGAGTTCTGTTAATGCTATTTCATGCATACTTTTAGTTACAATCCACAGGCAAATGGCCTGGGGCGGTATTCTGAAAATTGTTGTAAGTTTTGTGTTATCTTTGTTGTATGAGATAATACAGCGCTAATATTGTTGTAAGTTGGTATTCTGAAAATTATTTTATCCATGTATTAGCTCTTGAAGGACTGCCTCTATCTTACCTTTGACACGCCCATTTTTATGGACCCTACCAATCAAGATCTATTTTATACAAGCATGATAAGTAGGTCAACCAATAGGAATACTTTATGCCATATCTGAAGATACACCCAGCGCATACTAATCTTGGGCATAATTAGATAATTGAGCGCTTATTGTCGGGGACGAGAATTTTGTTGTTGCAAATGTAGAGCTGAAAGTTCATTGCTCAGAAGCTTAGCGTGCCTTTAAATTACTTGTTTATTTATAGCTGTTTGAGATAGTTGAGCAGAGGAACAATAAGCTGCACAGACTTGTTATGATAACTTGTTAGTTTCTCTGAGGTATGTATTGTTTAGAACAGGTGAAAATATCTTAGATGTACTCTAGTATGTAGTGACACGCTTCACTCAGTAATATCTTTACTCTGTATTAAAAATAGGTCCGTAGCTTGGCATGCGCTAGCTTTGTTTGCAGTGCAGCCATGTATGCAGTGAGACACTTCATTTTGTAATATCTTTACATTCTATTAAAAGTAGGTCTGTAGTTTGGAATGTGTAGTAGTCTCAAGCTATAGAGGGATTTTGTGTGTGATTACATTCAATCTATCTAATGGAGGCTACCTCTGAAGATTTGAGGGGCGGATTAATCTCAGGTAATCAGGTTGCTTCTGGGACTAGTATTATCATGGAGCTAAAAGACTAGGAGAGAAAACTGGATTAGGGTCCTTTGAACTATCCCTGGTGCCGCGGTCCCCAAGCGATCATTCCACTAAGCTTGATTAATGCCGCCTGGTCGCATCGGTGGTAAATAAGATCACATAGCGCATGCGCAAGGTCGGTTGATCAACCGGAACCGCTTGCATGTGCGGTGCATTGTAGGATGTGTTTACATCCCGTAACATGGCAGCTTTTAAACCCGGGGGAGGGGGGGGGTACTCAGAATTGGTTTGGACGGGGTGTGCCGCTCAAACCTCGAAACCCCTACCAGGTCTCATCTCCCTGCCCCTACCCATTTTTTTCAGGTATCACAGGCCATGCAAGCCCTCTTCTCTATGTCATTAAAGGTTCAAAGACTCGATTAAACTGCCATTGGATATCGATGTGAATTGTTAGACCAACTTGGATGTGAAGTGTGGAGATATGAAGATTTGAGTCAAATTGAAATATTTCACAGAACATTTCTCAGGTCAGCGTTATGTGTAAATAAATTTACACCAGATTGTATGGTGTATGGAGAAACTGGGAAGGCATGTTTAGCTAACGGTATCAAACATCAAATGGTTATAGTTTCTGGTTAAGAATAGTAAAAGGTTCCCCCTATAAATATTCAGTCAAATTTTATTTTTTGCAAAGGTTAATTAGTCAGAATGTAGATATGTCAAATTATTTCAAGTGGTTATCTTGTATTGAAAAATATTGAACCACGCTGTTCCTCTTGTTTGGCTAAAGCACGGGGAAGGATTTAGCAATAGTTGGATACTGAGCACTCTGAAGTTGAGATTAAACGATCATTTTCAAAACAAGATGACTGTGATGGCAACAATTTGGTCAAACAGTGCATGCCAAAATTATAGGATCTTTAAAAATGATTCTCTTTGAAAGGCATTTAGTTTTGCTGGGTAAAAAAGATAGAATAAAATTGCTCAGCCGTTTTAAATGTAGGTCACACCGTTTACCAATTAATAATAACAGATTCAAAGAAGCTTTTAATGAAATTAGTATAGAATGCCCATGTTGTGATATGCATTAGTCTGGTGATGAATACCATTATGTTTTTGTTTGCCCTTTTTTCAGAAAGGAAAGAGAGTTATATTTAGGTCGTAATTATAGTTAAACGCCCTTGCACATTAATACACATGTTGAATTTATTTTTATATTCCGGTACAGGACAGCTGAAGAAGTAAGTACTCTTCTTAAGGATAATAATGTCATATTTTGCTGGTCTAAATAAATCTGAACAATCCAATCATAATCATGTCACCCATAAAAAGGAATGTTGTAGTACAGTCTTGCTGGACGTCAAGTATAGTTTTGTTTGATTGTTTGTTTGTTTTATCTTATTGCATTATATTCCATTATGTTTTTTGTTTGTCCTTTGGAAAGCAAAGAGTGATTTTGGTTTATCTTTCTAGGGACAATATTATGCCATATTTTTTTAGTCTGCATGCACCCAATCACAATAACAGTCATGCAATCCAATCACATCTCACTTTTTTTAACTGATAATTTTTTTAGATAGTTAGCACAATAGTGTTTTGTTGTTTGTATTTATATTGCTCATGTGGAATTCTCCACTTTTCATGTATACTTGCCATATTTGTTTAATATTGTATTTTTGTGTAGCATATATATAGCCTAGGTTTAGATCATTCCTATTTATCGTTATACATTTGTATTGTTTTTTTTTTGTATTCTGTATTCTTTGTATTATATTATGCTACGTTTGTATTCTTTATTATGTATCATTATCATGACATGTAAATGTGTTGTACTCTCATACCCAAGAAGGGGGTCGCAAGAGTCAATAAATTCTATTCTGTATGCATAATGTAGTCTTCTTTCAACGGTTGATCTCATTTCATGTAATGGACCAAAATGTACTGTTTTCAATGGGTCATCACAATAGAACGAACGGAGCTTAATGTTTTGCACCTTCTGCTTGAAGAGTTCCAAAGAGGTGCAATCAACGACAGCGGATGGTAAGGAGTTCCACAGTCGGATAGTATCTGGGTAGAACGTGGTTTGGAATAGCAGAGTTCGGGCAAAGGGGACCTGGAACTTCTGTGGATTTCCACGGGTTCGGGACCAACAACTGGTATGAAGTATTGCACCATTTCCACCTTTCTGATGTTCTCCTGGGTGGACAGGTCCCACACTATTGCAGCATACTCCATCACAGGGCATACTAATGTCTTGCACAGCAACTCCTTTGTCTTTGTGGGCAGGCCCTCATGTTTCTTTGCAGGAAGCACAGTACAGCATTGGCTTTTTTGGTGGTGACGTTTACATGGTGATTCCACTTCAGATTGCTCTGGATGTGGACCCCCAAGTACTTTGCAGTTCCTGTTACCTGTAGCTGCTCTCCATGAATAAAGTAAGGAAAAGAGGCTTTGGATGTCTGCCTTTTACTAGAGACATGCACATAACCTGGCATTTTTGAGGGTGGAATTGCATCAGCCAGTCTGCTTCCCATTCTTGGAGTGCATCTAAGTCCTTCTGCAGGCATGCTGCATCATCTGCACTTGCCACCTTCCTGTACAATATGCAGTCATCTGCAAACAGTTTCACCGTAGACTGGGCTGATATGCAGTTAGGAAGATCGTTGATGAACAGCAGGAAGAGAAGAGGCCCGACGACACTGCCTTGAGGAACGCCGGACAGGACGGGAGAGGTGTGAGAAGTGCATCCATCAAGCAATACTCTCTGTGAGCGGCTTGTAAGGAATTGCTCAATCCAGCTGTGGGTATTACCTCGGATTCCATAGTAGTGGATCATATGGAGGAGTCTTCCATGTGGAACCTTATCAAAAGCCTTTGATAGGTCCAACAGGATCACATCTATCTGGTCTCTCGAGTCAATTCCACTGGAAAGATCTTGAATAGTGAGGAGAAGTTGGGATGTGCAAGACCGTCTCTTCCGGAATCCATGTTGAGCATCTGACAGAATGTGAAAGTCATCAAGATGCTCAAGGATACTGCTGCATACGATGTGTTCCAATGTCTTGCAGATAATAGATGTCAGTGACACAGGCCTGTAGTTGACTGCTTGGCACCGCTCTCCCTTCTAACTTGTCTATAGTATTGGCACAAAGTTGGTTCTGGGCAAGGAAGATTGCCGCCATTATATCACCACGAAAGATACAACAACCCCAAACTATTGTAAATATTGTTGTAAATACCATGCAAGATAAGATAAGATAAAAGATACAACAATTTTCAGAATACCAATTATCTCTCGTGCACATACAGTTGCAAATGAGGATGAAGCGCCATATAATATGCACAATTACAAGCGCACAAACGTTTAAGGGCAGGCGCGGCCAAAGAGATGAGAGAAAACATACAACAAAAGATACAACAAAAGTTAGAACAATTTTCAGAATACCAACTTTATCTTATCTTCAAAGATACAACAATATTAGAGATAAAGATACAACAAAAGTTAGAACAATTTTCAGAATACCAACTTTATCTTATCTTATCTTCAAAGATACAACAATATTAGAGATAAAGATACAACAAAAGTTAGAACAATTTTCAGAATACCAACTTTATCTTATCTTCAAATTAGATACAACAATAACATATCGATCTCTAGATCTAGAAGACTGAATTTTGTGAAAACCAACCTGTGATTGTGGCACTGCTCTTGAACTCCTCTTGCAAACTAATGAAAATCAAGCCGTAGCAATATAGGACACCAATGGTGATAAAGTAGAGAACAAACGAGGCAACAGTCACGATCCATCCCCATCGGTCCCTCAGCCATTCTATCGCCTTCCGTAGCCGCGTTCCGATGGCCTGTGACTCCGACATATTACTGGTGTGTGTGATCTTGCTTGAGCTGAGCTGAGCCTCAAACTGAAACTCAAGATGCTGACGGAAAGAATATGCGATCAAATCACTTATTCGCAAAAGTCAGCATACACACCGTATTTTTATACAACTCGGAACATAATTTCAAGATGATACTGATGCCATATGACGGAGGAATTTGCTCCAATAATTAGCTGAACCCGACGCCGCGCGCAGGGTATATACGGTACCCAGGCCCAGCTACCAGTACCGGTACTTGTACGGTACCTGGATATGATACGGGTGTAATTTATTTACATATGTACAGTGTACGTACGTAGCTTGGCGCTAACTCCAGGAAGCTCCGACGCCGACGCCTCGGCGTCGGAGCTTCCTGGAGTTAGCTTGGCGCTGGCGCATTGAATGGTTACCCGGCCGGTCCGCGAATATTTTTTTTACACGCTAGCCTGGCCATTTTCGCCGTAATACTCGTAAAAGTGCGCTGGTGCGAAAGCCTACATGCACATAAGCATGCACGTAGTTATCTAGTGCAGCGTGCGGGTGAACTTGGTTGCTCGCTTTATTAGCTGATCGTTCGTTCGTTCGTGTGTCCTTAGATCAAGATTAATGTAAAGCTCCTAAATTGAATTAAATTAAGTTCTTGAATTCCATCGCCCGATGGCTGCGATGGCCGTCTCATTTACAAGGGCCACCTAAGTCTTCATCTGATGATTGCCATGCATGTTCTACATGTATAATCATGCATGGACCTTACTAGGTTCATGGTATAATGCACGCATGTAGGCTGCTAGACTCTAATATTAGTCGCTTCTATGGTATTTATCACAGAAATGGCCAGGCTAGCGTGTAAAAAAAAATTACGCGGCCGGTCCAAGTACCCAATCCTCTAACTTCCAACCCCTACTCTTAGTACAATTTGAACTGCAGCATTAAAACAAAGGTAATGTTTTGTTTTGTTTTCTTCTGGACCTACATATAAATAAATTACTAATTTGCTGTTGAGTGTGAAATCTTGAATTTCATATGATTAAAGGGTTATAGGGACTTGGGGTACTGGGGGCCCGTTTCTCGAAACCGTCATAAGTCTAACTTCTTCACTAAATCAGCGTTAGTAAGCTACTTGTAATTGTCCGCTACGTGTTTCAATTCACGAAGCCCTCTCTGCCAAGATCAAGGACAACATCTTGACTAAGTAGTTATGGGGTTATGACCACTGATCTCTACGGAAAAATCCGTAGAGATCAGTGGTTATGACGGGCCGACACCGTCATATCTCTGTCATAAATTTTTAGTCGATGGGCAGCGCCATCACATGTCATTTATTGGGTAGACTATGGCTGGCAAAAAGGACAAGAAATTCTCCAGCTATGATCTTTCTACACATTCACTTTTTATCATTTTTATATTTGAAAGTCTTATGAAAATATCCCATGTTTATATCTAAGGCTTTTCCCACTTAACTAAACTGATTATACGCGTTAATTTCCACATTGTAAAATCCTCGAAGGGATGGGTAATCTGCCACGGCAGGCAAGCCATAGTCAGAAGTGTATTCTCTAGTTTTCAGACCCATATTAATTTCGAGATAAATTCTATCTTCAAATGGGTAAACTGAATAGTTTAAAACATGTGTTTTAACGTGTGGAATGTTGAAGTTTAGTCATTTCAATATTGTGCTGACGCCTATAAAACACTGGACAAAACTTTCATAACATCGTATTTTTACTAAGAATATTTTAAGGGTGTATTTCTATAAACTATCAAATGAAAATATCCGGGTGGTACCCATTTCAAAAACGAAACTGATTCACCGGTCATGAAATGAAATACTCACAATTATATTTTACAAGTATTTCTATGGTATAATGTACTCAAATTTTGAAGTATATTGCATCTCTTATTCCCTGGTACCATTTATAATCTGTTTTAGTCCTAATTTATTCAAATAATTGCAGTTTTCCTAAAATTACTTTTTTTAATCCGGTGGAATTGCGACTAAGGCTATGTCTTGGCTCCTCTTGTCGCCGATAGTATCGATTTCACGAGATGTCTAGCTAGTAAGCTCTTCGTGAAACGGTTTAGGATGATCAGAGACATTTCCGTAGTTGGCGGATAAAGTTATGACTGTCTTGTCGTTGGTTTCGAGAAACGGGCCCCTGGATTTTATTACAGTTTCTATGTACAATCAAAAACCGATAACTTCGTGTATTAAGGGTGTCAACCATGGCAGGTCTAAATCATAGATAAATTACTAAAGACTGAAATATTGTATATAGAATAGGGCAGCAATTAATGTATAAAGATGCGATTGAAAAAACTGTAATGAGCATATGTATGACTTAAGCTGCTCTGTTTGTTACGTACCAGTTAAGGTATCTCTTTCCCTTCTATTCACGACACAGGAATGTTCATTAATTCTGTGTACAACAGTGTTTAGTTCAAGAGCAGGATATCCAAGTTCAAGATTAACCATAGTCCATTTTGCAAATGTCTAAAACCTTCAATGTGGTTGGTAATAATGTGTAGGACCAAATACATTTGAAGTAGAATTAAAATCACTGATGAAAATATACTTATGTTCTGTTGAACACATTATATTATTAGATACAGTGACAATTGTTTTTTGTGAGAAATATTTTTGATCTCTTCATGACATATATATGTATCTCTGTTTTAAATCTTAGGTTGCACAGTAAAGAGCTGTGGATGATGGATCTTTACAATGTACTGCTAATTCATGACATCTGGACTTCATCCTTCAGTAATTGTCCATCTCTTCAAGTTGATAAGGTAAATAGTTATTGATCTTATCAGTATATTCTGTGCCTGTCATTATTGCCATGCACCTACAGCAATCATTTAAAAAAGAAAAGACTTAAGTATGTGCAGTTTTCATAATCCTTGTAAGAATTCTAATACCCATGTTTTAATACCAACTCTGTTGTATAAAACATACGAAATTGATTATGAAAGGATTATTTTTCTCCAAAGCAAACAAATGAAATATTTATTATCTTGTTAAAAACTATATTATACTACTTTTGTCTCAATATATTTAAAGAATACCTTCTATTCTTCTACTTTATAAAATTTGCAATCAAAGTATTTGACATAATCAGAAATACAAAAGTTGTAGATAGATTGAAAAATTACACTAGTATTTATTAATTAATCCATTCATTTATTACATAACTTTGAATTCCTATTCTAGACTGCGGAGCCTGAATTACCTGCAACATTATGCTTCATATGGAACATTATAGTCAGCTTACAGATACAAGCTCTTTTTTCCAGCTCCAAGAAAGAGGGACCACAACGCTAATAAGATTTTGTTATCATGGACTGGTCGCTTTCTTTTTCAACTAACACTTCTAGTAAAAACAGATTTTCAAATTAATTAAATCCTCGGAAGCTATTAAATATGCTCCAGTCAAGATACTAGCATTTTGCCATCGAGTTAGAGATTATTGGTTTGATAAGATGTTATCTTATAATATTTTAAAGGAAGTTAAATCGATAATTAATTTCATGTAGATGAACTATTGTATCAAGAGAAACACATTATCGCCAACTGCATGACCTTCAATGACAATGTGTTTCACCTTTAGATTAAAAACCATATGAGTAACAGGGGTATGAAAGAACAAAACAATCACTTTGAAAGGGACGGAATGCAAAGAGTTGTGATGGGAGTGTGGTTGTATGTTAATGAGAGAGAGAGAGAGAGAGAGAGAGAAAGAGAGATGTTTATGAATGGAATAAGGGCACATATTTGTAAGCAACTATAGTAAGAAAAATAGAGAAAAAGGGGCACATAAAAGAATGGAAAAGGGGCTCTTCTAAGAAGGAAACAGTAGCAGTTCTCAGAAATAACAAGAGGCACAAAAAGGACAAAGTACTTAAAGGAATGAAATCGCTACCTATCTAATTTAACTGATCGGCAACGTATTGAATAGGATGGAAACCGAATCCCAAATCCAACCTTTTGTTTGTTTCATGTAATTTAAGCTTCTATACCAGCAAGCTTTCGTCCATCCCAGTGGACTTTTTATTCATCACTCAATTTCTTGTCATTTCTGCTGCCTCAAGTTTACTGGAGCGAAGATATAGATGGGTAACAATAATAAGACCAAGGAGTTATTATTATGTAGCTCTATGGTGACAATGCAATGAAGCCCTATTCAGTGCTAGTGCCAAGGATTAATCTCAGATGGATTCTTTAAACACTTTCTTTCTGCAGGGTATATGGTAGCTAATAGGACAGTGCACGTGGCTGATCCAGCATTTTCCTCCTGCACAAGTGGAGGGGGCACAAGTCTGGAAAAAACTGACAATCAGAGATCTTTCTGGTGCCAGTCGAAATTGTGAGGACATGCTTTGTTAAAAGTGTAGATAAGATTAAGGTATAATATAGGCCCCGTGTCAATAAAGTTTTGCTGCGGGGAGACACTATGTAGCACAAATGCCTCGAGCTCCCGGCCCCTACCATCAGTGGTTCTAAAAAAGCGCTCCTATAGCTGCCCCACCCCGACCTGCAACTGACATGGAAGAAAGGAGAAAATGACTTTGGCTTGCCTAAAATTCACAGGTAGGGAATGAGGGAGCAGGGGAAATTTTAACAGGAAAAAGAAATATATATAGGACGATCGAAGGAAAAGAGTTCAGGGTTAGACAAGTCAACAAGAGAAGAGGGGACACTTTGTGAGGGAGTAGAGAGAGCGATGGTGAAAAGAGGCTGTTCCCTTCCTCTCTCATTTTAAGGACTTCTAAATAGGTATTTTAATGTATTGTAAGGTAAAAATATCCCAAAAAAAGGTTTGTGATTTAATTCAATATGATTTATTTCCATATGATTTCATTTCCGTGTATGTGCTACATGGGGGGTGGCAGGTGATACAATGTCCCATACCTGTAATAGACCTTGGGGTAAAATTATGTTAAAAAGAAAACAAAATCAACTTACATGAGAGATGGATATTTAAGCTAAATTTAGGTGTCAACGGGGAGGAATATTTTGAAGGAACAGAACAGTAGGCCTTCATAACATGACCACTGTGATAGCGCTATTTCTAAATATCTATATCAAAAGGTTCACAGTGCTAAGCAAGGAACTGACCTAGTGATCTCACTTGAAATGGTGTTATTTTAATGAGAACTTGACCTTGTATTAAAGTGTAAAAGTGTGTTGCTTCGATTCTTTCTTGGCATATATGCTCAAGAAGATCACTTATAAGCCAATGAATTTAAAGGTAGCATTTGCTGTTCTACGTAGATATGGCTCATAATTTTCTATTCTAGCATTTAATGATCAAGAAAATAATAATAAGGTCTTCTTTCATGTGAGTATGGAATGGAATCCCAAATCCTCCACAGTGTTAATCATTTACATGTACCTAGAACATCTAAATTTTGTGATGTACAAAGTCCTTGGTCCTTTCTTGTCTAATGCATGAATGTGTCATTATCCTTGGATTTTTTTTCTGATCAAAGCTATTGTACAAGCTATCAAATTGATACACTATTCAGATATACTAAAATCTTATATCGTTGCATGTTTACGATGAGAATAAAAAGCGAGATCTATACGATTTGTGTTTTAAAAGAACGGCAATGGTATATCTATGGTTCAGAAACTTTGAATGACAGTAGAAGGTACATGTATCTTGAGGAGAACAGAAAGAGCCATTAAGATGTGTGGTGTGAAACTGTCTGAAAGAAAGAACACAATTGAATTCATGGAAAGGTTGGGTCTGGAAGAAACTGGTGGAAGTGGTAAAGAGAAGTGGATTGAGATGGATAGGTCATGTGTTGAGATGATGCTGCTAATTGATAATGGTGGTGGTGGTGGTGGCGATGATAATGATGATAATTGGTAATGTATTTATTGGACAGAAGAATAGAATAATATCCCATATTTCATCTAATCAGCCAATTCTACAAACTAATTAAAGAAATTCTTAAAATCATCTCTCTTCCAAGCGTAATTAAAATCCCTTTTCAGCATTATATACTACTTATTTGTGAAAGCTGTGATATAGTTGTACTATGATGAGTGTACTAAATGCTAGATATTATTATTATCATTATTATTATCATTATCATCATCTTAATCATAATCATTATTATTATCATTGTTGTTATTACTGCTAGTTATAGTGTCATTATTCAATATTTAAAATCCATGTTTTTCTGTTTCTTCTCTTCCAAATTCATATCTCTCCATGCCTCATCATCCAAAAATCACCAATAATCACAACAAATATGGGGCAATCAAACATAAAAGGGGAGAGATAGTGTCTTTTCCCAGGATTTTAATTGTGTAAAGGCAACATATAATTTGAATATCACAACACCAAATGCCACATCTTACAGCTAGGATTATGCAATAATAGCAGCCAATAATGCAATTTTACTAAAAACTTGAGGAACATTAACAATTCTGCACTTCATACATAATATGCAATGTCACACTCTACCCAAACACTTTGTGAACAAATACCGACATTTCGACGACAATTTATGTTTTGTGCTCTAGAACATCCGCAAAACATTTGTCACCAAATACAGTAATTAGGATGACTAGCCTCACTAGTCAGCACATACGTTTGAAAAAATATCTGGGGTAGAATTCTGGAAACGATTTAATATTTTATGTTAGTAAAACGATGTTAATTATCATTGAAATTTTTTTTAGGACAAGTCCTTGGTTAATGTCAGCGCAAAGCTGGCTACATTCGTGTAAAGTTAAAAGAGACATCTGCACAGGCACTACCGGTAATGCCAAGTATTGGTTCTGCACATTTTGAGTTTGTTATAACAATTAACATCCTTCTCCCTAACAAAAATCAAAAGGATAACATTGTTTTCAGAATACGGCCACAGATTATCACCAATCACAATAAGCCTTTCAGCAATTACATGTAGCTGGAATATGGATTTTGATCGTGTATTAGGAGAGTTAAGATCGACTGTACAAACTATAGGCAAATTTCAAGCCTTACACAATAGAGATATAGTGACTTAGTGCACTACATCATATAATAAACTCCTCTTATATAAAAAATATATATACAAGATATGACCAGTATTTTACAATGAAGTAATGTAGAGTATGTGCTTGAAAGCAAGGTCTACAAAGGCAAATATCTGCTTAAGCACTAACAGGTCTAAAACTTTTTACCAATAGTAAATAGAATATTTCATGTTCAATCATAGTCTTCCAAGTCCAAAGAACTGTCAAAACTAATTTTCAAACATGTTGTGATTAGTTTTGTATTTGAGGGTGAACCATATTACATAAAAGATGTATTGCAAGACCATCCTTGTACATATCATGAATATGATCGATTGTTTGTTTTACCCAACTGCTAAGAAAGCATGTGTATGCTTGTGAGTAAGCAACCAGGGTACGGATGGCTGTAAGTCCTCTCTGAGGGACTTGGTAATGCAGACTAATGCATTACCGAAGGGCAAGGGCACATCGACTTGGTTTTGAACCCGGGACCTCCCGGTTACGAGACCACTGCTCTACCACTGAGCCGTCGTGCCCCATTGCTATGTACTATCTAACAAAAGAATCTGGGGGTATTTCACTCTCCAGAATATTGATGACATTTTGAATGTATTTTGGTATCTGGGCACACAATACACTAATCTTTTGAAGGAATTTACATATTAACATAATTTCAATCAATTTTTTATTTATTTGATATGGTGAAGGCAATCTAGGTAATAAATTAAATTTGTTATAAAGCAAATTGAATGACAGTTAAAAATTTGAATGATTTTGTGTACTTTTCTCCATCTTTTTCAAGACTGCCTCAATGCTGAATGTTTATTTTATTTATTTAATATTTCACTTCAGCTTTCACAAATAGTTATACAAATAGAAATGCCTTCTAATGACAGGGAAATGTAAGGACTAAATATTCGAATTAAAAGTTATCACAACTTCAGGGACAAAGTACATAAAAGATAATCTGTAACACCAAACTATAAAAGCCCATTGTAAAATCAAGAGCAATTTATTAATGCAGTAAAACTGCCAGCATAATAAACTATGGTAGTATATCGAAACCAAAACTACAACTTGCAATCTAATGGCAATAAACATAGAATATATTATGCTTCATTGCTAGTTAATAACATTTCAAAAATCAGTTTTGCAGAACGTACTTATGTACATGTACATGTACACACAGCCTGAATACAAATACAAATGATTTTGACTATAGTATTTCTGGGACAAAGGACAAAGAATAACAAAGAGAAATTGTCTACTTGACTCCAAAAATATTGGGGAAGAGGAATATCTTAAAACTACCAAGGTACAAAAGAATTTAAATACAAGTTATGGCAAATAAATAGATGGAAATTGAAGTACACAAATGCACAACACACAGGTTACTAAAGAGTACCGACATAGATGTTAAAAAAGGATGAATGTAAATGTTAACTGAATTTCATAAATTCTTGAAATACACAAATCCACAAATCAGAGAGAATCCTAGAAATTGAAAATTTGTTTCTCTTCTCATCTCCCTTTAGTCTTAAAATTACATATTATACATGTGGGGCTATATAAGACAGATACCGGTAAGCATTTTAAGATTAAAATCAAAAGGATATACACCAGATTTATAGAGTGAAAATAAATTTGCTTAAAACAGAATACTATTATTACAAACTTGGATTAGAAATAAAAGCCCCTAAAATTTACATTTTGAATACTTCAAGCCCCCCCCCCTGAAATGTCCATATGGTCAATATCCTTCTTTCATGAGTCATTAGAAGGAAGATAATGATGAAAGTCTTACCACAGCTGTAAGAGAGAAGACAATGATGGACATCTTACCAGAGTCCTTAAAATGAAGAAAATGATGAAAAACCTATCAAATACATTCTACTGGTATGTCTCAAAATCATTCAAATGTACATGTATATCATTATAATACCTAACACAGAAAGCAAGCAATGGTAAACATTGCAAGCTATCTTACTTTATACAGACAGCTCTGTTGCTAGGAAAGCGATTCTTTACTACCATCCTATAGGTATGGATTAAGACTCTTCCTGTCAATTATTTGACACAAAAAATGTAAAATCTCTGGATATTGCACTCTTTGTCTAAATTGGGATATCCAGATAATATTCAAAGTATCACAGATTTAACGATGAGAGAATAAACAGAGTACGTTGGGCTTAATGAAAAGTAGTTCAGCAATGTATAAACACACTACCTTCATAACACAAGTACTCACCTCCTACTCACTAAATAATAGAGAAACTGTGGAAATTTCATTGACTTAAAGGCAGGTGAATCCTGAAGGAAAAAAAAGGGTTTAAAACAAATTTCAAAGAATCCAAAAGTATGATGGAGAAAGATTTTTTAAATAATTACACGAGAATCGGAGATGTATTCATAAAATTAAAACCAAACGAGCAACAAGCACTCGAGTAAGAATCTGGTATCCCAATTTCTATATTAATAAACCAGTCTTGCGAATGAAAAGACATTCATGATCAGACCTTTAGTTGGACTTGAGGTAGCCTCATCTGAACAATAACTTACTATACAGAATAACCATAGAATATAGAACAAAGCATAACCACCACCATCATACTTTAAATACCAAATGTTCTTTTCTGATCCTAAAAATGAATCCACATGAGTATTTGAGAGAGGAATTCAATAATCAGAACGGCACTAAACCACTTCCTATTGAATTGCTCAAATCAATAAACCTCACAGCTCCTGCTGACTGTGCAAGACCGCTCACACACAGGAAATGAAGAAACCTTGCAAAATGTTCATAGTTAAGGTTACCACACAACCATAGTTACCATAGCAACCATTATGTTTGTCAGTCATGTCACCTATAAAAGGCAGCGATGATTAAAAAAGAAGCAACATTTCTGTTTGTGTCAAAATGATTTTGTGCTGCAGGTGGTAATATTCATTAACAAGCTCTTTCTGAAGTTAATTTTAAACAATTATAATTTAGTACCAGAATAGAAGTAAATTGATTTTTAAAATGAGGAAATTCATCAGACATGCTTAAAATAACAATTTGTAACACTCGTATTCAATCTTTTCACTTTATTTACCCTGTAAAAAAAAATTATTGCAAATGTGATCAGTTTTATATTTGCAGAGGAAATGTAGTTCCTCTGCAAACCTATGTTGACTTCCTTACCTTTAACAATTCATTTGTAATATGAAGGGTATCATATTGACATGATGACCAATCAGAAACTCCATAGCCCATACAATTAGAAAATGTACCACTTCATAGCCTTATTATAACTGGATTTTGATGACGCATTCACCAACACAGAAAACCAAACACCAATGCTTATCATTTGTGTGCACTTACCAAATATTGAAGTATAGGCTTTTTTTTAGGTAAACAAACTTGGAAGATGTGTTATTTTGTGCTGAGCTTTGCAAGAAGATGTTGGCCTGTAATCTACCAAGGTTTAAACCTGACAGTTGGGTTTAGGCTTGCGTTTCAAAATCAGGATTCAATCTAAACTTAATTTTACACCCAGGGTCGGGTTTAACTGAATGAGTACAAAATGGACCACAGGTTTTTAAAACCAGCACTGCATAAAAGTGCTCTTCTCACTACAGCTATTCGCATATGCACGGAAAAGTATGCAAACATTCCATAGATCACAGAAAATACCACTTTTTGCAATACTGGTACCTTTCTGTTTCTCTTTTTAACATGAGTATTGTACCCCATGCCTTGGAATGCCAGCAAACTTGAGTCGTATGAATGATGCTTTCCTCAACACAGAATGACAAAATAATTTCACCCACAAGAGAAACATTTGCTGACATAAGATAAGATGGGTGTTTGGCGCTGGGAGTTTCTTGACGTTCATATGTGAATTGAAGATGTTCAAATGTGAGTGGTGGACCACAAGACCACAAGATTGGTAGCTGATGAATTACATTCTGCTCGAATTTAAGAAGTAGATAAACTATGATTATAGCCGAAAGAGGAGTCGCTCTTTCTAAAGTCTTTTATACAAGTAATGAGAGAAAGAACAAGACTTTCTCTAAATGTCTCATAAAATCTGTACACGGCTATTCAGCATGGAGGATAATTGCTGAGAAGAATTTAATAATTCTCATTCCTCGCCATTTATCCTCTCTACGACTTGTCCAATTAGATCTTGCATGACTCCTGCGCGCCATTTCCCGGTCTCCAGGACCTCCTCATGATTCGTCTCACCGTGGGTGGCGTAGTCCATGATGCAACAATTCGTGACCAGTGAGAAGCCAAGGACCCGCATCCCACAATGCCTTGCAGCTATCGCTTCAGGGACAGTGCTCATACCTGTACGTGGAAGAAGAAAAAATGTTTGAACTCCAGGCAAAGTGACATTATGCTCATTTAGATTACCGTGTGGATACAATTCATTATCTTTTCATCGAAGTAATGGAACGATAAAAAATTGTGTCTACCTGACAAATACAAATGTAAAATCATTGCACACTGACATACTAATTGCAAATCTACAGACAAATTCTGTTAAAATGATGTGGTTGGGACCCTGAAAGTTTCATTTCTATTCTAGGTACCTAATTGCATGAGAAAATAATAAACATCTTGATTCTACATGCAACTTTTTTCAAATTTTCCAATTCGTATGGCAAGATGCTTCCTTGCTAGGCACTGCAATTACAAATTTGATGATTATTAAATCTGTTTTTCACTGGATTATTCTTTACCAGCACACCTATTCCAAATTGGTTGAAAACATGCACTCCAGCCTATTTGTGTAAAATGTACATAAAGTTGTGGTTGGAATCTTGTGCTTGTTGCAGGTACTGCACATTATCCAAAATGAATGACATTTGAACAAATCACTGCTAATACAATACTATCTCACATGCAAGTAGGTATCTCTAGACCTGTCTTACAAAAAAATGATATCAGTCGCAACTAATTTGCGATCGATATCGATCGCAACTATGTACATAAGAGATAGGAGACTGCAAACTTGCGATTGATTGGAGGACTTGCGATTGATTTGGATCAATCGCAACTCTTTGTAAGACGGGGCCCAGATGAACATGCTTGCATCAAACATCACTCTCAGTGTGTTTTAATTCAGTATTTTTAGTTCCAAAGTAAAAAGCATCATGGCTGTATGTAAGATCGGAAAATATATCCCACGAACTTGGCTCAATAAAATTATTACTATGAATAGAGGTAACATTTTGTACTTAAATGACTATGTTGCATTAGTCTGTATGATTGCTTACACTAGCTGAATTCCAAAGTCTAACCTTTGGTCTAACACTGTATGTTACTCTAACCCTAACCCTAATCCTCTTCCTTTGACAAAATAAAGTCTGAAACAAATGTCACATCACTGTCTGCTTACTTTACTTTCATGTAAAATCTGTACTTTCATGAGATATTTCCATTTCAAGTTTGCCATATTGACGTCCGAGAGTCATCACTTACCTACAACATCCGCTCCCAATGCTCGTAGAAGCCTAAGTTCAGCTGGAGTCTCGTAGGAAGGCCCTCCGACCATCACGTAAATGCCCTCTTTGACAAACGTTGAACACTGCAGATCCTGAGCAACCTTCATTGTTAGCTTCCTCAGCTTCTTGTCATAGACGTTAGACATGTTGACAAATCTTGGTCCAAACCTATCATTATAAAAGGACATGACGATGAACATTGAAGTCTTGATCTCAACTTGCTTTTTTTATACAGTCCACATTTTCCAGGACATTGGTTTGGAAACTAGCTGCATAACAATCACATATACCCATGACTGGGAAAGTTCTAGATCTTCACATACTTTTTATTCCATGAATTATATTACATGTTCGTTTGTATTGTAAATCCCACATCAAAACATTACATATCCCCACTCTCTATCAAAATAATCACGGTAGCTTTGTCTCATTTCCTTCGCCAACGAGCTTTGGAATAAATCCTACCAGGGGAGTGTTTCACAAAGACTAAGATCGACTTTAAGTTGGACTTAACTATGGTAGGCCGTTCATGCTACTGTTTGCTCTCACCATTATGATCTTTAGATAATATTTTTTCCTACAATAATGAACTATCAAAAAATGTAAATTCTGTAGATTTGTGACCATGATTTGTACGTCCCTTGAGAGACCAATGCCAGTAAATGGTGAGAGAAAACAGTGGCATGAACGGCCTGCCATAGTTAAGTCCAACATAAAGTCGATCTTAGTCTTTGTGAAACACCCCCCAGATATCTGTTACTGACACCCAGGTCACAGCAGACAATTGACACGAACACTAGGCAAGAATTACAAATAAGCAACATCAAAACTAAAACTCAATCTCAACTTGCTTAGACTACAATATCTTAAATGTGTTTCAAACTTCCTGAACCTTTCAAGATAAGTATTCCACATGTTGTAGTTTGGCTTAATAACTTTTCATTCAGAGTAATACAAAAATATATAACAAGAAAAGGGAAAGGAAAGGGCAAAATTTCTGCACACGGATCCATTTTCTTTGCATGACCACATTGCGTGTGACACCACGAATTTTAAAAGGTAAAATAAGCTTTAAAATTCTTAAATTGGCAACACATTGACAGGATAATATCAGTTTCTCAAACAAATTAGTATTTACAAAAATTGTTTAAACACAAGCTTATTTATAACCATGCATCTCATTTTCAAAGACGGCATTTTATTTGAATAATGTAGCAATAAAAGAAAAATATTGTTGCCAATTTTAAGAGAAGTGATCAATTTAGCCCTTCAAAAATTCCTGTCCTGAAAGGGTGAAAAATTATAGGTTTGGTTACAGGTATTCTGGATCAATCAATTGACCTAAAATTGGGGATTTGAGAACAGGAAACAGTTCCAGGAAATCTTTGCTCCTCTACTGGAACATCGTTAGTAGGGAAGTACCTTTCATCGTTGAGTCCACGGAGGGGGTTAGCACCAGACAATGTTGGCATTCCTATGTGATCAATCATGACCATGATATCTCCAACCTTGTAGTTAGGATTCATCCCACCTGCTGCGTTGGTAACCACCAGGGTTTCCACTCCAAGGAGCTTCATGACCCTCACAGGTGCAACAAGCTGAGATAAGGAGGCAAGGAAGAAAAAGGAGGCATAAGATAAAAACTTTATCAACCTCACACATGTTACGCAAATACAATTATAACATTATCAACCTGCCTCTACTTTTTTTTTTTTGGGGGAGCAAGTGAAGCGGGGTTTTAACTGGGAAAGCCACAGAGTATCCCACAGATTGGAATTTCTGGCGGAAGACAACCATTCATTTCTAAAATCCACTTCATTTAATGGACTTTGGGGGAGGGGAACATCATACTTTTAATTCCAACACCCAACTTTTGAAATTTTGGTTAAAAGGCAGAGGGCTAGGATTAGAGGGAGAGCAAAGAATAGTTACAAGGGAGACCTTAAAAAGCTTTCTTTGACTTTGTTATGGCTCAATGCGGAGGAGATGGGTGAGGAGACACAAATCAGTTGGTTAAGATCAGATTACTTGTGGGAATAATTGTTTGAGAAAATGAATCATCACAGATGTATTTCTTCTGTAAAACAGCTCGTGCAATACCACTTATTAACATTTTTAATATGTATTATAATCGTGTATACATGTATATCCTGCTTCTAATGGGTCACATGACAAATGTTTAATCAACCAAGGTTGAGCAGGAATCAAAACAACCAGGAGTTATATTATCTCTTTACATATATTAGTCTACCAATGAAACAGACAGGGGATTTTTGCCACACATACTGTGAACATGTATACCAAGACGTGGTGCATCCGGACACTTGATTTAAAACAGTAATTGAAGAAGTTTACAAGCAATATTTCATCAATCTTCTAAGACTTATGTTGGACAAATATTCATGATTTGAATGGCAAAAGAGAAGTCTCTCTGTTTGTTCAGCATGTGAACACCCAACCATACACCATATAATAGATATGACCCATGGCAAAAGAGACTGTATTTTGTATTACCGGTAAGCACTATATAAATCTGTATTATTAGTTTTAAGTCATGAGTTAACAACCAATGATCATTCAAAATGGCTACATGTACCTACCTTCCATGCTGAGTATCCCTCATATAGATGAAACCTTCCCTGCATCATCACCACCGTCTTCCCATTCAATGTTCCAAATGAGAGCTGACCATGGTGTCCCTCAACTGAAAATAAGAAATGATTTGTACTATAACTTTCATCAATTTGCCTCAGAATGTAATAGAATGGGGGTATATTAATACATAAGTACTTCTTATACACATGTACTTTCACCAATCAACAATGGTTGATTCAAAGCAATCTGTCCTGTAAATCTTTTCGTTTTATTTATTTTGATAAAACCGTTTTGAGTTGGTGTTACCAGAATGAACCCTTAATCCCTGGTCATATTAAGAGATTTTCATCTTTGGATGAAATAAATTAATAAATGTCCTATGACGTATGTGACACATTGCAAGGAATCGTCCTATTAGCCCTGTTAATTGTTAAAATACTAAAAAGTACAATTTTTTTGCTCCTAAATTTTGAAGACCTTTTAAAAGCAAACCTAGACTTTGCTATAGTATCAAGAGTATACTTGTGGCAAGTTGGAAGTTTAAACTATTATTCAAACCACTTCGTTCTGAGAATCTGTGCATACCGGTACATTATTCTCAATCACAGAAGGGTTAGTGCCTCCAAATCAGCAGTAAAATAAACAAAATCATATCCTGCCAAATGTTCAACCAGCAGGATTCAAATGAACAAATACTAGGAGAAAATTGCTATTTAATTCCTTTTAACTTTCCCCTCTTTTGAATCAGTGTCCTGTTTATTGAAGTCTGGAAAATGTAATGTGTCAGGGAAAAGAGAATCTCCATCATTTAATAGGATTCATCTTGTCATTGCCATGACGCGTCAATATCCTTGACCTGATGACTGATAACCAGTAGATGACAAAATCAATTATCTTTCTTCACTTCTTTGAAATTCAATCTCAACACTTACTTGGAAAGCTGTAAAAATTAGCCTTCAGATATGGCTCCCCACAAACTTCTAAGTAGGTTTATTTAAAATATCATAAACTAATAATTACCATCAAAACAAGTGGGTCCTTTATAAACCAATAACTGAGCCTAGCACAAGAACACATCTCCCTTTATTTTTTTTGTTTTTTGTATTGACTCGAGTTGGAACCATACATACTGATATTCATTTTCATGATTTTACATTCCATTCATATTTCGTACCTGTGCTGACGGGAAAGTTTGGAATCTCGTCGTACGGTATCGTGTACCGTTCCTCCAGTTTATTACCCAGGTTCATCAGGCCTGAACCACAGATGATGCCTATTGTTGGACGATGCGGTTGCCTTGACAACAGGAATTCTGCCATTGACTCAAAGTCCTCATAGGAATACCTGAAACAATAAAAAGGCAAACACAATTTTAATAAAAACAAAAGTAACCAAAATTTCAGCAATATAAAATCCAAACAATTCTTCAACTGCTTCCATCAAACTGTACTAACCTATATTGTACATTTTTTTTAAAGGACAAAATACCTCATACTGCAATTTTACAGTTAAAAATCTATAGGTGCATTTTGTAAACTTAAACAGGTAGCAAGAATTATCGATTGGGAAGGCCATTGAGCCGAACTGAGTATCCACAGGATACTCAACAAAGTAATTCATATCAAAACTAGACTGTAATCTTTATGAAACTGCCACATCAATGACAAGGACATGATACATGGGAAAGATACTCTGATAAATCACAAAGATTTGGATGAATATCCATATTCCATAGCATAACAGTGAGGTACAGAGTAGGGAAATCCACAGATTAACACAGGGAAAGACTTGTTTCAATTTCTACTATTACAACTATCATGCACATTTATTACACAGAATATATCTAAAAACTTTATCACTCATCAAACAAATGTGCGATTGACCATGCATGAACATCAACAGACAATTCAATGACACGGATTTCTAAAATGAGAATCAAAATCTTTATTCAGCCAAATCTGCTACACATGTATTATTTTGTCTTGGTAGCAAACATATAATACATACATGGATAAGTCAAAGTGTACAATCCCAATTAATAATTTTTTTCTTTCTTTTCAGAATGATCAGAATTTTAGAACCCTTCAACCACCATTTAATGGCAGATTGATAAAAAGCTTGAATTCTTTGAATTTGATTTTCAATGACTTTGAATAAAAGGGAGTTGAATACTTTATTTAGTGTGCCAACAACAACTGATGCATGTTACATAACATTTGGTTCGATTTATTACTATTATTCAAGCAACTCAAATATTCAACGACTTGGCACAAAAAAAGGACTGCTAAATACCATTTCTTTGAATGATTAAGATTATTCAATGATTTGGGACATGAAATGACAGTTGAATTCTTTCCTTTGTGTAGTGACCTCAACATGTTACATAATACTTCGTAGAACTAGGGAATTGCGTCACAGAATATTTGCTCTTAATTCATTGTCCTTTGCTATAAATGGATTGTAAGTTGCACTAATACACCAACATGGTTAAACATGTATTGTGCAATCAAAGTATCTGTTTCTAAGTAGTTAATTTGACTGTGATAAAAATGTGAGATAAAGACAAGATAAAGACATGTTCCTAAGAACACATCTATTAAACAGTAAAAAAAAAACACTGTTTAGTCATATGCATATCATTGATTCCCTGAGAATGTTCAATATGATTATATAAGTGCATTTCAAAATGATGATAATGATGATGATGATGATGATACTACTAATAATATAAGAGTACAGTGTACTTATTAATGTGCTAACCCCACATGAATAATGCACTCAAGGTGCAAAAGAAAAACAGGAACATGACAATTTACAATAGTGAGGTAATTTAGAAAATACAAGTAGATCTACTTGAAAAAGCAATTTTGAAAAGGTGACTTATGAGTAGAAGTTATGAAGTCATTTTTTAAAACAATCTTCACTTGAAATATTACCAATGTCTTGCAGCAACCGATTCCATACATGTAGGTAAGGTCCAGCATGCGCAAATAAATGCTGCAAAACTAGACTTACTTTCTGTTTCATCTATATTTACTTCTCATTACAAGGGAATATATTCACTTAAAACCTATCTTAAATTATTAAGCCTTGGTTATAAAATAGAAATAGAAATCACCCCATTTCCTCATTCAGAAACAAAAGCCAGTTAATTTGGTTGATAATGAGCCAATGCCACATTATTATGCAAGGAATAGGCAGAAGGTCACTTAAAGTGCACCATACATTGTACACTGTTGCCCATTAAGTTGGAATAATTTTCCCTAACCTCTTTTCAAGAAATGAGTATCCCAATATTGTCTATTCTTGATAGGTAGAGTTTATATCTTCTCAGAATTGTATTCATCAACCTCTATGACTCTTTATCTATCCAGAATAAAGCGTATTGTCACAATCATTTCACGGAAAGAGGTTAGAAAAAAATTATTCCAACTTACTGGGCAACAGTGTACAATGTATGGTGCACTAATCTGCCTAATCCTTGCATCATAACGTGGCATTGGCTAATCATCAACTAAATTGACTGGCTTTTATTTCTGAACGAGGAAATGGTATTGGTTTCTATTTATAACCATAGCTTAATTAAAGATAGGTAGTTAGGTACGAAGTGGATATACAGGGGAAACTCGATATAACGGGGCAACAGTGTATAACCTACAAACCACATAAACTCACAAAATATAATATATTTTTCTCCTAAATTGCTCCTTTCATCTTTTTGTGTTCAGGAGCTTCAGAATCAGGAAGTACAAACAATGTACAGTGTACATGTAATACAAGTACCGGTGTAAAAATGTCAGAGAAAAAATGTCGGAGGTAAAAATGTCGGAGGTAAAAACGTCAGAGGTAAAAACGTCAGAGGTAAAAACGTCAGAGGTAAAAACGTCAGAGGTAAAAACGTCAGAGGTAAAAACGTCAGAGGTAAAAACGTCAGAGGTAAAAACGTCAGAGGTAAAACGTCAGAGGTAAAAACGTCAGAGGTAAAACGTCAGAGGTAAAAACGTCAGAGGTAAAAACGTCAGAGGTAAAAACGTCAGAGGTAAAAACGTCAGAGGTAAAAACGTCAGAGGTAAAAACATCAGAGGTAAAAATATATTTTAAAAAGCATGTTACAGGTTAAATATTTAGAATGGTTGTATATTAGGCTTATCGAAAAGATATAACGAAGGATTCTCTGCAGTCATTAATTTCAGCGCTGCTTTATTTTCTTCTTTTTTTAACGTTTATTTACCTTTCTGCCCGAAATTGTGACTTTTTGCCCGATTATTGCCGAGGGGAGACGGGGGGATGTATCCTTCTTTTGTGGGCATGGTGACTCGGCTGCCTCCCCCTCATATGCCTTTGTTTATTTAAAGCAAGTGATACTGGTACACTGAGCAAACTTCTGGAAAAAAGAATGTCTAAAATCGAGTAGTTTGGCCATGAATTATAGGCCGAGTTGTGGCTCGATGGTGTAATCATGAAATAAAAAGAAAAGTCATCACAGCCCCCCACAGAGGATAAGATATCACGCTGTGAGTCCCCCCACTTCACCGTCCCTTCTGAAGATTGATGGACATTTTAACAGTTCGGCAATGACTACTATAAAATGTAATTTCCTACAAATGCATATTTCCAACAATTTCACTTTCTTGTGGGCTTGATACATTGATACTTTGATACAAAGCAGAATTAAGCCGCCCATGTTACATCTAATGCTAACCGCACCATCACATTCCAGAGAAGTGCGCGCTTTGCAAAGAGTTCATCGTCGATCACTATTGCGGTATAAATAGTCTGGGAGAACATCAATAAGCAGCTTTGATACTCTGATACAGAGCAGAAAGCCGTCAATGTTACCTGTACATCAAATGCTAACCGCACCATCACATTCCAGATAAGCGCGCGCTTTGCAGAGGTTCTGTTTAAGCTACATCGTTCTATAATTATTTGCTGTGAGAGATAAAACTCTGAAATTGACAAATATATATTCATGCGTAACATATCAGAAACATAGTTTTACTGCACACATTTATAGCATCATGATACTGCTTGTATACATGATATTGTTTTAAGGATATTTGGTGCAGGATTTATAAAAAGGTGTGCTGGCATACACTGTATACGACAGTTTCCAGCAGGTACATATTCGTACAAGGTCGCGTTTATCGACCAAATTTTTGCCTAGAATCAGCGTTTTCAAACGTCTTTCAGGCAAATTTTTAAGGCGATAAACGCAAAGCCCTATTTCAAACGTCTTTAGATATGGGCATATTGTAACGAAAAAGGTGCGTTTTGAATGTGACATACAGCCAGAATCACGTTTATGAGACACGATAAACGCAAAGCTGTTTTGAACCCCACATACAAATCGGACCTTCCCATATAGCTCTATGGACCTTCCCAGGCTAATCCGCTTCCAGGGTCAAACGGCGCAAAGCAGCTGCGCAGAGACAAGGCCTTTATTTTGAATCGTGAAGAGACGATAAACGCGACATCCCGAGAATCACGTTCGTATAGTGGGGTTCGATAGTGGGGTTCGATATGTACATATCTGATGGCAAGACCCGATAAACGCACTCCAAGTCTACACATTAAACAAAATGCATCATGAATTTGGCAAAAAAACAAACAGTTGAAATTGAGGGACTTTCTCCCACGTTTCTTAAAGATACAATGTCCCTTTTGCAGCCAACATCAAATTCTGTAGAACTTTGCAAGAATTATGAATATGTCATGTATGTCCTATCTGTGAAATTTAAACGTTAGCAGTGTCCTAATATTCAAATTATGGCAGGAAACCCGTTTACTTGCTAGACTTCACTGTCAGACACTATTGAGTGACTGACTGGCTTTTCATCTTTGGTAATAACATACATAAAATGAGCTGTAAAGGGTACATGAGCATTTGTCTACATCAATAACCCACTTCTTGTAATGGCCAAAATTAAACTGATTGAATCTTTGCGCAGCATAAAACGTACGACCATTCGGTACAATGGTCTGAAAAATCAGACTATTACTTACTGGCTCTATAGCTCAAAAGTCGATTGACAACTAATAGTCGTTATTTTCCCACTTAAAGACATTTTCAAGCCCCTTTTTTAGGGAAGTTCTAAATTAGTATTGTCTTTTAAATGCCGTTGGAATTTAACCTTTTCATTTTTTTGGCCTACAAATGGGACATAGTACCTCTAATCACAAACATGATTTTTTTTAAATATAAAGTTACACAGTGTTATGGTCGAAAGCACATGACAAAATACCTAGATAGATATGTCTCGACGTTTATCACTTGTAGGCCTACTATCTGACATTCTTCAAGCGAAGCTTTGATATTGTTTGTTAAACTTTTGTAATAATTAAAGTATTGATGAGGGGGACAAAGCATCCATGTCTTTTTATTAATGTTTTCTTGTCATAACAGTCTTTGCTGGGATGGACATGAAGATGGGTCTAATTACTGAATTTGTGGAATTTCTGTGCGATCTTTACAACTGATTCCCTGTTTTATCTCATTCAATCTTACTGTTCTATGTACTTAGACCTACTTCCTCAAAACCAAATAAACATTAAAACATCAACCAATTTAAAATATCGAAAAATGATAGAAATTAATATATGCAAACCTGATCACAAAATATAAGTTTCAAATTTATTTTCCACATTGTATTATCCTCAGGACATGTACGAAGTACAATACATAGTCATTTATAAAATATAATAGACTAGCCCAGTAGCTTACGTCTCGACATTTTGTGTGATAAAGTGCTGAGATATTATGGCGGCACCAATTTTTACCCCTACAGTTTTTTGTACCCGACATTTTTTTTGTATCTCTGACATTTTTACCTCCGACATTTTTACCTCTGACATTTTTTTCCTCTGACATTTTTTCCTCTGACATTTTTACCTCTGACATTTTTACCTCTGACATTTTTACCTCTGACATTTTTACCTCCGACATTTTTTCTCTGACATTTTTACCTCTGACATTTTTTCCTCTGACATTTTTTCCTCTGACATTTTTTCCTCTGACATTTTTTCCTCTGACATATTTACCCCTGACATTTTTACCTCTGACATTTTTACCTCTGACATTTTTACCTCTGACATTTTTACCAGGCACCGGAATTATTGGGGTCTGTTGATGTACAGGGCCCCATTTCACAAAACTTGTCATCAGTGACAAATGACAGATTTTGTTATTGATATTTTATAAGCTAGTGAAATCCTTGCTTCAGATTGGTTATCAGCGGATTTGTCACCGATTTTTGTCATTTGTCATTGAAAAAGGGCTTTGTTAAACGGGTCCCAGATCTCGGGTTGAGAACTAAGTCATTTCCTCTGAACATCAAGCTCTTCATGATCGCGTTCTTTTTACACTTGGATACAATCGGGAATGTCTTGCATATCCCAACTTGAATACATCACAAGAACGTTAAATTCTGACTCCATTTCTGGTTTTATATAAAAAAACAAAGTGAGGTCAATATACACACTACAGTATCCTTGCATGCTGTAGATAATACCGGTACATGTAGAGATCTTGATTATTGTGCAAATTCATGTACAAACAAAGTTTACTATCCACATATCTATGGAGGTCAATATGAAATCAATTACACAAACAGTCTATATCGAGAATACACCTGGTGCATGGGACATGTACCATTCATTTCAATCCTGTAAAGAGTGCTGTACAGAGTCGACCCACTTGCATCTAGCGAAGGGTCAAATAAACACGTTTCTAGTTTATACTTGTGCGGTATTTTCTCTCTCTAATTGGCTTTATTAGTGGGAGGGGGGGGGGGGTGGGTGGGTAATGCAATTTATCTCTATATTTATACAAATAGATCCTGTATTATACAAGTTCACCTTCATGTACATACAGTTAAACTAATTACAAAATGTGGTTGATTTGAATTAGGCTATTTCGTACTGTAAATTTGACAAAGGTGGTAAAGCCAAAAGGCAAATACTTTCCTTCCCCCAAAATCCACTTTGTAAATACAATTAAGGAAATACAATGTTTACTTGACGTTTTTTTAATATACATAAACATGCATTGGCAAATTAGACAGGAAATAATTTGCAATAAAAGAAAGACACTAGATGACATTTATTCTGCTTAAAACTTGTCTAAATTACTCATTTTATTTCAGACACTACAGATAAAAAATTAAAAAGACAAGACTTTCAAAAATATATTGAATCATCTCTTTAACATTAAAAATAGCATTGGGAGAGAGAGAATGTGGCTAAAGCGGAAATAAGTTCCGTCTGCTGTAATCTAAATTCATGATACTCAAGGGAGGAAGGAAAGGAATGCAATAACCATCCAAAGACTGATCTAGTGGGCGTATGTACGTACACTGTAGGTCTTCCTGTTCTAGGTACACGTGGTCAGGCAAATTTGAAAAAAGGAAATAATGACGTTGTTTTACAGTTCAATCTTTGGATAGCGCACTTTATATTACTGTAAATATATACGGTATTTACAGGGTAGGCCTACTTCTACACTGTAACTCAAATAAAGGTACCATTTAACATTTTGATATGATCATGAAAAAAAGAAAGAAAAAATCCATCATCAGTGCTCATGCAATCCCCCTATCACTTTTTGTAATGATGTCAACAATGTATTTTCAAAGTTAATAAAAACCACACGGTGATGGCAAGGCAACAGTGGCATCTATAAGATACTCACATTTCAGATGAATTAGTTTGAACACAGACAACTTTCCTTTCCACGCTTTCTTCCATGCTTCTCTGGAGTTGACCAACACGTTTCATCGTCTATACCCTCTACAGTCTACACACTCTTTGAGTGAAACTATATTTTACTGATGAAAGAATGAATTCTGTTTAACTTAACGAGAGAGCATGACTAGCAGTAAAAGGGAGTATGACTAAACACCGCGAAGAACTGAAGAGAAAAATCTATACCAGATCAACAAAAGTGTTGGAATACTGCCAAGATAGATTTTATTTTTAGCCATGCACAGTAACTTGGCCCTGTGCGGAATAATGAATCCATAAAGTACACACTGTAGGCCTATTCTATGTGAACAAGTTGTATGGCCTACTTATTGTGCATGGTTTCTAAGCCATCTTGAATAGTAATAATTATCTGGGTAAATCAAGCAGTTCCTCACCCCCCACCCAACAATGAGAGTAGAAGAAAACACAGAGTCTAAAATCATTGTAGCAAGACTACTTACTGCCGCCCTAAACTGAAACAAAACCCACAACACAACATTCCTATTGCCTCA
Organism: Mesocentrotus franciscanus; assembly: GCA_037976565.1. NCBI lineage: Eukaryota > Metazoa > Echinodermata > Echinoidea > Camarodonta > Strongylocentrotidae > Mesocentrotus > Mesocentrotus franciscanus. Next base: position 8,007,367 of record CP137676.1, read on the forward strand.
CAATAAGTTTCCAACTGCACCCCCTCAGACACAACATTCCTGACCTCTTTCTTTCTAAGTTCATGTTAGGATGTACTATAAAACCAGACATGTATTTGAACATATAGTCTACATGTATAGTATAGTTACGAGAAAAGAATTTCTTGTTTCGTCTAAACAAGACACAAAACATGAGAGTTGAAAACATGAGAGATAAAAACACAAGTTAAAAACATTGCTGATCACACAGATATGCCACGCATCATCTTGTAATAAGCATGAGTGTGTTTGCTCTGTATCTATCGTAATCAATAACACTCCTGCTGGATGACTGTGTATGCAGACTAAAGGCCAAGCCTCCCACACACCCCCATAATGCTAGTCTCTGCAATCAGACCCATTGTGGTTTAACCGTAATGTATCATAAGCATATTACCGGTATGCATGCAAATGTGTCAATACAAAGAAAAAATATTTTAGAAAAATATATGAGAGATAGAACTACACTGTACAAGGACATACATGTAAAGGATTTGTCTGCACTTGGTTTTTTTTAAATGAAATTACAATTACTGCATCCCAAGTTTTATACTTAATTGCCCATTAAATGTTTAATGAAACTCGAGGAATTGAATTGTAAGCAACAATTAATTAATTATCAACTAAAAATTGAAACAAACTACAACTGCAGTCTTGAATACATTGTAAACAAATCCAATATCATGTGATGCCTACTCTACATGCAACTGGACTGAAATACAAAGACTACACATTTATTGGCAGGATGACCCTTCAGGATCTGGCAGGAGGCAAATCTTTTGGCACAGTGCCAATCTGATGCAACCCCCTTCAATGGTGTACACATGGAAAGTGGGCGTTGGCTTGCATGGTCAATAGTAAATATATGGGGATATTATGGATGCACAGAACTTATGCACACACTTCAAGACTGGCAGCCTGTTCATAATAATTGAAATTCATACAAAAGTCAAATAAAAAACGTGTACATGTACATGCACATACAGAATCAGTTTAGTGACAAGAGCGTGCAGAACAGGAAACGTTGTGTAAAGAAATGTCGTATAAACAAACTACATGTAGTTTGAAAAAGTCGATTGACACGACAGCCGGCAAATTATTAATGTGCGCTCACAATAAGCCCTGCCCAGTTATACGATTTCAGTACGATTCATACGACACATCACATTTTTTAAATAATTTTTTTAAAATAGGTTTTAAATCTTTTTTAAATGAAAGTTGTGAATTGAAAGTTAGTAAATTTCACCTGCCCCCCCCAAAAAAAAATTGATTCAACAAAGTTGTAAATTATAAGTTCATAATTTTGCATAACAAGCGTTGGAGAACATCTAAACAGAGAATTATGAGAGCCAAAATATTCATGTTGATAGCTACATGTACATGTAAATGATTATGCCATGGTTCCTTTGCCAAGGACAATATCAAAAGTAAATTAAAAAGAAAGAAAGAAGAAAAGATTGGGAGAGCTCACAAACACATTAATTTGGGAGTGAATAAACGGTACTATACTAATACTCATACAATATATTACAATGTACATATAAACCTAATACGAGCATGCAGAACTAATACAAAACTAGAAACAAAAAATACATCAATATTTCAATAAACTAACTAGCTCCAAATACACTAATCCAATTACTGTAAACGCGGAAATATTCGCGGTACATTAATTTTCTCGGATTTCGCGCTAAGATCGGCAAGCGCGAATTTTAAAACTCGCGAAAATATAAGCATGACTTCTTATGCGTGTTTAGAATGGGCTGAATTGCAACGCGAATTTAAGAACACGTGAATATGTTTTGGGGTCGCTCAGCCCGAAAAATTTATCATGCGAAAATAACAGCGTTTACAGTATTAAGCAGCAATTGAAAACTACTAATTTAAAATCAAAAGATGCAATTATGCTGTGCAGTGGACCAGAGCATATAACTTACAATTGATGGTAATTTTGCCATCAATATTGACCACAATCAAATCAAGGTTTCCATTTAAGTTACCATCAACAGTTTTATGCAACAGGGATCCAGAATTGGATTTTAAAATACTGGTAGGTGTAGGTGCAGCTGTGCCTGGGTCGAAACAATTAATCTGACTTGTACTAAAAGCCAATCTTTATTTTCAAAATGGCTACCCAATCCATTTTATTGTTTATTTTTTATTGTTATCCATTTGTTATCTATTTCAAACTGACAGCAAGGATGTGAACTTACAAACGATTAAATGACACCACATGACTGTTAATAAGAAACAATAAGACAGCCGATATCAAGGCTAAGAGTAATTAAAAATTACTGCTTTGACCCAGGCTTTCATGTGCAGGAGGAGCCAAGATGTATGATAATAGGTGCATGAACAAATCAGTTTAGCCTCTAAATGTTTGCTTTTTAAATTTACCCAGCACAGCACCAATTAACAATACATGTATGTGCAAGTTATACCATAATAAGCAGGTATAAAAAGGACTTCAAATTACAGAACCACCACTAGCACTGCCGGTAACATTTTCTGGATAACTGTAGGACCGAAACAGATTTACTTTGAAAAGAAAACTAATATGAATTATTCAACTGACAATAAGACAGAGTTACAACCATGCAGTTATAAAAGCCTTGCCATAACAACAAAAATCACTGCCTTCACCATAACAAAATCCCAAATTATTTTTTTAGTGGTACTATATTAGGTGAATATTTTAGTGCTATCATTCAAGCTCCCCTCCTTTTTTTTGTAGGGGGGGGGCACTTTGATGATTTACATATATATCTATCATAAAAAATCATGATACCCCAAAATTTAGTACAGATACAAGTTGAATACACATGCAAGCTGAGTAAGGAGACAAGAGGCAGCTATATACAAACGACTGGTTGTCACACAGTACCTGGTAGCCTGACATGTGGAATGCGTGGTGGTAAGGGGGGCTCCCTCCGACATAGGGGCACCCTCCGAGGTACGGGCTTCACCGTTGGCCTGCGGTGTTGTCTCGGCAGACATGGTAAGCCGATCACGCTTGTCAGAGGCGATTGGATCTGTAAGGTTCCTGGTAGTCAAACACTCAAAAGATGAAATGACACTGTCACTGGAACTCTCCGATTCCACTACACTGCTATTGGATGCCATCCTACGCTACAGCAATGTCTATTGAAACACTACGCTTCGTGGCAATTGGTTTGTGTGCATGTATGTCAAAAGCGTACAAGTGGAGAGAACTTGTCCACACTGTAGTACTAACTGACAGAGATATGGTATGTAGCTTTGAACCATTGACTGTATTTTAAGTGGTGCTAGATAAAGTAGGCCACCAATTGTACAATGCATATTTCCTGACAAAGGGAGTCTTTTGAAAAACAACTTGTGATGACGTGTTGTACACGCAAATAAAACTTTTGTAGATACACTGATTGTAAAGAATAGTTGTTCAACAAAACTGTGCATTCCCACCATCCCCAACCTCAATTAAATAAATGCCTTTTCTTTTCATAACCAAGCACGTGCTCAGCCGCCTCACTGATGCCACGGTATTTTGAAGAGACAGCTTCCTAGTAAAATCACAAAGGCTTCGTACTTTTTTAATAATGGGTTTAAATTAAGCCCGAGTCAAACAATTTAACCGACGGTTAAACGACCGCAATCATCAAAACCGTTTAGCATTTCTCAGCAAAGTTCTAAATGTTTACAAATTCGATGGTTTTGTCTCAGTCAGTTCCTCTCACCTCCCTTCTCCCGGAGTCTCTCTCTCTCTCTCTCAATATTAATATCAATCCCTTGCCGACTCGGCCCCTTAAAATAAAGTATATATATAAATAAAATACAAAAATAATGATAACAATAATAATTGAATTTTTAGAAATATTAATCAACAGAATCAACAACGTCTTGTACATTGTGAGTAATTAAATTTTTTGTTCATTCTTCAATTCAGCCGACTTGGGGATCGAACTCTAATTAACACAGCCACCCTTTCTATCTTACTTCTTCACTCTCTCCATGGTCCATTCTCTCTCTGTCACACACACCACACACTTACACACAATCCACCTCAAACATTGGCGCCCAAATACACTGTACAAACTTTCATCATAGCACACAGAAGACTAGGGAAGTTGAGCTTGCAATCGCGCTCAAGTTGCGCATACAGCTAAGCAACAAACACGCGTATGCGTATGCTTGCATATCGCGCGATCCAGCTATTTACCGTATTTGCCAGCGTAAAGGCCGCAGTATTTTCTCTTCCAAAAATATCACAAAGTCTGGGTGCGGCCAATCCGCAACAACAGTAAAAAATCGGCTGTTAAAACAGCACGTAATTTTGTACATATGGGACTCCCAACGGTACAATGACTAGATCTATACCAGTAATGGTACAGGACATTTCTAGATTAACTCCACACATCTTACCGACTATTTCATGTTGCATTGTTGACATGAAGTTTTGTCGATCTCGTGAATAAACTTCATTACCTATTTTTAACAAATTCTACCGGTAGATCTAGATTTAAGTCCGTGCCATTGCATTGCTAAAAGAAGGGACTGTTACGGAGTTACCGCGCAACGCAACTGCGCATCCGACGAAGTCTGTTTTCTTACTGTTTTCTTCGTATCCATTTCACGCAATTTCGTAGGTACGGGTATAAATAGGATACCAAAACTGCCTGCGATACAGTACTAACTTCAAACTCAATGAAGATTTGATAAATTACGATCAATTTTGCATTAAACTTACTTTTTACTGTAAATTTTATAATATTGATGAATTTGGTATCAGTTTGTAGAAAAAATAGTTTTCTACAAGAAATTTACAATAATTTTGTTTGGTCTGTTTGATTTTTTTTTCATTCCATTTTTTTTTTTTTTTTTTAGTCTATGAAATGTCAAAATCGGGGGTGCGGCCTATGCGGCGCTGCGGCCTTATCGCCGGCAAATACGGTAGCTATAATTAGCAAAACAAAATAACTCTGCGTGTACGTCTTTTTCGTCGATTCTGACAAAAATAGGAATATTTCTTAGATTTGAGGGGGCTGTATCTTTTGATAGAAAAATCGGTGAGTCTTGAAATTTAAAATGTATTATTCTGAGTAAATGATTTTTTCAATTATCCAACCATAATGGTGAAAAACGATCCAAAAGGGAAACTTGAAAAATCGTTCAGACACCCTACTATTCCACAAAACAGACTTTTCCATATAATTTTGTTTAAAGCATGTGAGTTCATGAGATTGAGGATATTCTTTTATGCTTTGGAGCATTTTTTTCCCATGCTGGTGAATATCCAGACCAGACAATTTGATGAATGGATTCTTGCCTAATTTTTAAAATTTGTATCTTCATCCCATCAACTGTAGCAAAAATATCTCACCACGGAATCGGATGTTCTACTGAATAACTTTTTTACAATTGTTTCCATGGAGAAATAATTACTGAATACATTTTAATCATAATATCAATATTGCTATTCATAACGTTTTTTAATGTGTGTGTGAAATTGAACTCTGCTTTCTTTCAGCATCATTACTGCATGTACAGGTGTAAATGTACATTTATGAAAATTCTTGAAATGCATGGTACATATTCCTATTATATGTCTCTTCTATATTAGATCGCACGCATCCCTATGCAGTCTACATGCATTGCACGATCATGCAAAATTGGTCAATGTTTTTTATAACCAATTTGAGATTCAAACCTTTATTGCTCCTGATCCTGAAGTGATATTCAATAAATGAGGTGTCATATGAAAGAGCAGGTTTTTCTCCATATTCCCCAAAGGGGCTCATTTCGGAATTCTAAAAATATCTTGATCAAAACAGCGATTTAAATATCGTTTCCATCGTAGCTCTGATCTTTGCCACTTTCCTGAAGTGAGCCACCGAGGCTTATGTAGGGCTAGACGTAAGGATAATATCCATGCGCTTATTTTTTCGCTAGCCCCAAGGGATCACAAGCGATAACAGTTTGAAAATACCCTTCCCTCATTTTGTGGATCAGCTAAATAGGGAGACGTGAGCACCGCTCAGCCTGAACCCATGGTGACAGCGCATCTTCACATGCATATTGCATTCGGACCGCGTATGTGTATTAGGCGAACAGACCTGGAAGCGGATGCACATTGAAGACAATGGAGATAGAGCTTGCCGATCGCGGATAAGTTGCGCATGCAGCTAAGCAACACGCGTACGCTTGCATATCGCGCGATCCAGCTGTTTAGCTATAATTAGCAAAACAAAATAACCCTGCGTGTACGTCTTTTTCGTCGATTCTGACAAAAAATGCATGAATATTACCGGGATTTGGGGGGCTGTATCTTTTGATAGAAACATCGGTGAGTCTTCAAATTCGAAATGTATTATTCTGAGTTAATTATTTTTCAATTATCCAACCATAATGGTGAAAAACAAACCAAAAGGGAAAAATAAATACAATGAAATAAAGCAAGGTTTCATGATCATCTTCCTTGCATAAAAGATTGATTTTAAATTTCTATGAAAAATACAGCGTTCTTCTGTACCATCCATATTCAGCTGGTGATTTCTAGAATACATTACTTTTAACAAACTCAAGATGCAAATATTTATCCAAGATAGCGGAACCTTGAAACTCAGACAGCATTCAAGCACATTATCAACAATTATTACATCTAGGTCACAATTATTTGATTTAAATTAAACTATCTGGCACATATCATGTGGGCTATATTTGTTAGATAAATGCAAACTGAAACGATAAGAGTGTTGATAACCCCTCCTTCTTGTCTCTATAATCGAACAGAAATGAAGTGCGTGCGATTGTAGTTTTAATGCTCTCTGCATTTTGTGACTTGGCTGAGAGTTAAGAAAGTCTGGAACTCCCAGTAATTATCCATGCGGATATGTAGCCTAATGTATTCCCCACTATACCATAAATTCATCAGGACAAGGTCAACTTTTCACACTGGCCTACACACAAGTACAATAACAGATGGGATACAATCAGTAGGTATGGTTTCCAATATCACCTCTAATGGACTATTGCTACTGCCTAAACTACAGATGCAAACAATAAAAACAGACTGAAACCTACATGTTATGTATAATGCTTGATTAAGATCATCATTTGTAAATTACAATTTCAGAGGTAAATAGGGAAATGTTTGATGAAAATACCCAACTAGGGAGGAGGGGGGTGGAGGAAAAGAAAAGGACTTCATAGCTCATGCAGCCATCTTTTAAAAAAAATACAAATGATTTTACACTTTTATGGGCCAACATTTTTTTAATTTAGCAGGGGCTCCAGGCACATTAAGCCTACAAATTTTAATCTGGACCCCCTAAGGAAGACAAAAAGTTAGAGAGGTCTAAAGCTAATACATGAACAATCATGTGTTATTATTTTATTTGGCAAAGACAAAATCAAGGAAACGGTAAATACAAAAAAGTAGTAGTTCCATCAACACATTGCACATAAAAATAATAATAATCTGGATTTTATATAGCACTTAATAAAATACTACCTCTAAGCACTTGACAGATTACCCCAGACATTGGGATTCATTCATGCACAATGTGCACTATCTCCACTCCCTGGGGAGTATTCCTACCATATGGTCACCATGAGGGCATATGGCAATTACTACCAGGCTAAAAGGCTTTCGCCATCCTACCAAGTCCCATTTCTTTCCTGGGTATGGAGTGACAAATGTAGATTAATGCCTTGCCGAAGGACATTGATGCCGTGTCGGGGATCAAACCCACGATCTTTGCATCTCAAGTCAAGTGCTTGAATCAATCGACTATGGCACCTTTACATAGAACACTGTACATGTACATGTAAGTACGGATAGAGCATAGAACACGTCAAGTATAGAAGCCAAGTCCAACTGGAGTTCAGTATGAGGGCCTTTAAGTTTGTTTTTGTTTTTTTTCTTCATGCTCCTTACGGTAAACCTTTTGAATGCCAGGTAAAAGTATTTGAAGTTGATTGTATACATTCTACTGATTCTAGGTGTACACAAATTATTTTTTAAAGTGATTTGTACACTTTTTAACAGCTTCAACTGTAGACCAGCAGTTGGATGGCTAACTTTTACAATTTAGCACTAAAACTAAAATAAACTCCTTTGAAGTTTAGTTTAGTACTGAGGTGCATGCATGGAGTCGCTGATTTTATCAAACTCCCTGCGCATGTCTTTTTACATTAATTGCTATCATCATAAAGTAAGAATCAAATTGACAATGCAAAACCAGCTATTTTCGTGTACACTATGGGTATTGCCTAATGGCGTTTAGTGGAGAACTAAAATGGAGAACTCTTGTGAGAGGTTAGCATTTTTGTAATGTAAATCGCATGTTTAATAGCTCTTTATCATCAGGAACATGTTGAAAGTAAGCAAATCACTCCAGTATCAAATTTCACATCCTTGGTTAAATTATTGCCCAATTTCAAAGTGCTTTGTATGAGTGGAAAGAAGAGTCCACTAGCAAACTCTGTGAGCAGTATGCAAGGTTTGTCGGATGCATGTGCATGGGAATGGGTGATTTAATACAAACGCATTTTAGGTTTTGTTTACATCGCTCTTCACGCAGCTCAGCTCAGGGGTATGGCTAGGTCACAGGTGATAATCTGATATCAATATCATATCACTTAGCCCTTAAGGGGTTGACCCTACAGTACAATGACAATTCTTCTTCTGTTGTCATGACTCAAGTGACTCATGGTTGAAACCCCCCCTCCGCTCTATTCAATACTATTACTAGATGTAGATCTAGTAGTACTACGTACCGCCATCATTTGACTCTTTTGAACTATACTATAGAGTATAGCCACATTATTCTCGCCTTAGTTACAGACCCACACACCAAACTAATCATAGAATGATAGATGTACAACTTAAGATTATAAGTTAGATGTAGGCTAAATCACATGTCCATGCACACATCACATGCAACTATGCACTGCATGCTGGCGTGGCATGTACAGAGCAGAGATTGCCATTCACATATTACTACATAGGCTACACGCACAATTCACAAGACGCACACTCAGTTCATGCCGCGCCGGTATTTCTCAGACATGTTTTCAAGAGATGCTGACGATAATTACCGCTAAAATTCATTTAGACCAGATTACTTGAATAACTTACTCGTTATTATTCTTCTCAGACATTGTTAATCGCTGATATATACGAAGTTCACTCGCTTTTTCTGTGTGACGATGTTGCGTCTCTGTTTTCCAGTCGTTGTTTACTACGCGGCACGAGGTTTGGCGCGATCTCTAGCTAGCTTGCTGCAAAAAGATAAACACGAGGCGGCGCGCCAAATGTGGAAAAAAGAGCGGGGTTACGTATACATATACGTCAGACCCGCAATCAACATACGCATGCGCTATGCTGACGAAGCATTCAGGGTTAATCATTTTTGTTGTACATTTTACTCTTATTTTATTCCCAAAAGCTGGGATGAATAGAATATATAATAAATTTGGATGAAACATAAACAGAAAGGGATGTACGAGTGTACATACTTCTTCAAATTTCATTACAAGGCTTCTAAAGTTGTTCGTTTGTAAATTTCGCTCATGAATATTCATAAGCTAAGCATTCCGAATTTGTGAATGGATCATGCAGCTTCTTGAAGTTTATTTACTTATTTATTAATTCACAAAGTATACATTACTTGTTGTTTTACGAGAAAATTTCTTCTGTCTGCTATCCTGGCTATTGCAACATGTAGTGTACTATAAACAGACATAATCTTTTTGTTTTATTAACTTTTATTCAATGTATATAGATTCAAGTTTAACTGTAAATATTTTAGATTGCCTTTTCTTTATGGACTTTATGGCCGTTAATGTTAAAAATCAAGCTCCCAATAAAAACATTTCAATTTTTTGTATTTAAAAAAAAAAATTTTTACAAATTATTCAGGTTTATAACAAATATGAAAAATGATTTGAGATAAAATACAGAGCAGACGACCAAATTGAGATCTAGAACAACCAACTATTAGGGACAATGTGGAGGGGTCTACTAAAATGCTTATATAGTTTGTAAAATAAAGACCCCTGACTGTAAACAAACTAAAAAACCTTGCAAACATTATATGATTTAGCTAAGCAACAAACACCATAATATATGTACTACGGTATAAACAGATGAACTATACAAATACTGTAATAGTTACTGCACATGAAGTGCATATGAATGACTGTACAGTCAAAGAGGTGAAAAAACAAATAAATTAGACTTAGAGAGTCAATTAAATCAGTAAGAATTCAGTATATGGTTGAAATCTATTAAAATTTAAGGATTTTTTTTCTTCCAATTCCAAATGAGTTGCCATGGTCAATGCTATGAAAATCGCTGTATCAAGGATTTTTCTTTTCAGGGGAGCGAGGAGGGAGGGGGGATATTGTGTCTGATTCCCAGTTTGTCTATATAATGTCCATTTTGTCTTCTATCCATATGGTCTAATAAATAATCATTTAATCATAAATGATAATAATCCTCGAGTGATTATTGGTTACCATGATTTTTAGACCTTATGGATGGTAGACGAAATGGGCATTAGACCAACTTGGAATTAGACCGACAGGCAATTAGGCCAAATGAGTGATAGACCAAATGGGTAATTGATTTATTGGAGATTAGGATAAATGGAAATTAGACCAAATGGCTGTTAGCCTAAATGGTCATTAAACCAAATGATAAGTAGACCAAATAGTATATAGATGGGCTGTGTTTAGACCAAACGGCAATATATTTCACCTAATTATATCCACCCCTCTCGATCTAGCTCTCCACTCCACCCCAACCTCTCCACCGAGTCCTGGGCTGCGTCTCACGAAACCGTCATAAGTACAAGTTGAGCGACATCCCATTGAAATGCGTGTATTAAGTTTAACACGCGTTTCAATGGGATGTCGCTGAACTTGTACTTATGACGGTTTCGTGAGACGCAGCCCTGACTCCCTCCTGATCCAGCGCAAGTGGACGAGTTCTTCAGCATTTTTTTTTTTGTAGTTTAAAGTCTGAACTCAAGGCTAACTCGTACTAGACGTTGCGGATGTACGTGTCGGTAAAATCTATTATTTTATGTTTATGAATTATAGATATTATATATTTGTGCGTTTTAGAGATATTAGAATATATATGAATTTTTAAGAGTTTTTTTGCATGTTGAATTGGCTCTTTGAGATATCTATATTAAGCCTGGCCTGGTTTTCTGTTTGTGTTGTCCCGCGTGTTTGTATTCGTGCTGGCTGCACCCTAGCAGAATTTCTCCTAATCATGAGTTCTGACAGAGTCTGACTCTGAGCTCATCGGCCTCGCTGCGAGCTGCGTGACGCGCTGAACACTTAGATTGACATCGACCATAAGCTTCGCACTTTTTTTTGCTAAGAGAAAAAGCGCCCTAATTTAGTGTCTTACTCTTATAGTCTTAGGAATTCGAATTAGATCTAGATCATCTAGGCCCTAAATCTAGTCTATACTCTACTCTTCTGTCTTGACTCTAGCTAGTCGACTCTAGATCTAGTAGGGCTTGGGCCTAGGGCAATTTCTTTAGTTAATAAGCAGTTAGTTAATAATATAGTCTAGATCTATATTAATAGTAATACACGTAATACTAATAGATATTTTTAGTTTTAGTGCCCTAGCGCCCTTGCCCTTACTTTAACTTAGCACGTAGATCTAGAACTTTTACCATTCCACGATGTACAGTGAGTTTATGCGCTCTGATTGGCTGATACGCTAAGTGGCTTCGAATTCAAGTGAGAGAGGGCCTACTTAAGTCGCGCTTAAGTTAAGCCCGACTTAAGTTCAATGGCAAAGTCAATACGAAATATTACAGAGATTTTGACATGACGTGCTTTAAACAGGTGACGCATTTCACACATAGGTGACGCACACTCAGCATTGTACACACATAAAATAGAAAAATCAACAAACATGTCGGTACAACTTGCAAGTTTGTACCTTAAATATGACGAAAATGAGAATTTTTCAAACTTAAGACTTAGTTAAGTAAGACTTAAAACTTAAGTCAAATACTTAACTTTTCAAGGACGCTGAAAAAATTGTAACAAATAGAAGATTTGACTGAAATATCATAATTTTGGTATCGGAAAAAACGGAAAATCGCAAGCCATCTCCTCACACTAATGTCTTATAACATAGAGCCTATGGGAGCCAGCGATAGCCAATCTAGTCGGCTCGGCTAGGCGCCAAATTACGAAAATGAGCTGAGACGGGAGGAATGTAATGCGCATGCGCTGGCTGTATTGCCAATGTAAGCTAAAGTTCTACGTGCTGAGGCTGTCGTGGTCAAGTGGATACGTCGCCGGACTGTCGATCACAAGGTCCGTGGTTGAGTCCCGCCGTGGCACTAATGTCCTTTGGCAAGACATTGATCTACATTTGCCACACTCCACCCAGGTGAAGTAAATGGGGACCTGGTAGGACTTTATTCCTTGAAACGCAGAGCGCGTGACAGCTGCACTGCTAAAGCCAGGGTAATTATGCTGCATTATTGTAGAGCGCTTAGAGACTTCTGATAAAGTAAGTGTTAGGTGCTATATAAGCAAATATAATTATTAGTGCCTAGTGGTACTATAATTTCTGAAGTTGTGCCTTGCCCTTGACTTGTGCCTTGTGGACAAAATTATGACGGACTAATCTGAATGAATAACGGATTAACGGCAACAGCAAAGCATCATGATCATTTTAAATTCAATCACTCCTGTTCCTAACTTTTAGATCTACAATGCAGCACTGATAGCAGCATTAGTATACTTAATGCGTAATGAAATTTCTTTTAAACACCCTCTATTGTAGACCGAAAATTCTGTTTCTTTCGTTCGTTAGCCTCTGATTTGGGTAGGGTCGGCTCCTCGATCTCTTTCTTAAGAGGAGCCGACCCTACCCAAATCAGAGGCTAACGAACGAATGCTCAAAATTCTCAAAGTACTTTACAAAACTCGGAGCAATTTTAGAATACCCCACCACAAATATTGACCAAACGCTTCACCAATCAAGCTAAATCTCAAGAATTAAGCTTTTTAAGTAACACTAAACCTAATCCTAATCCTAACTCTAACCCTAACCCTAACCCTAACTCTAACCCTAGGTCTTCGACATTTATGTACATTAACCCTATTGGTGGGGTATTCTAAAGTTAAGCCCAAAACTCACCAGCAAGAAATTACAGTCAATTCAACTCGCCCATGTCAAGAAGGAATGTATATGTACAGCTAGACCAACTCACATCTCACCATATGTTAGCAATTAATCCCTTTTTTTCTTCTTCTCAGTGATTCCAACAATTTACCTTTCAAAGGCTTTCATCACCATGGCAACTCTTGGTTCATTTTTCACCAATGTACTCATCGTTCTCTTTCTTGGATACCTGTGCAATACGGTTTACACCATGTATAACCTGTTCAACCCACCTCAGTGCAATGTCAACGAGGGTGCCAACAAATGCCTTATAAGACACCAAGGAAACAAAGGAAATATGCCTTTTCAGGTACTTACACCCTGAGCCTCCCCCTTCCCCGGTAGATTGGATAGTTAGAAAGCAATTCCTTAAGGTCAAGAATAATGGCTATATAGTGTACATTGTATTTGAGTAAAGAGAGGATTCATGATCTTAACATTCATGATATTTCAAAAAGGGCAGTCCATATTATGCAGTTTGTCACTAATTGCCTGCTGGAAGGGTCTTCGCTCTTATCATCTAAATGTATCATTTGGTTTATGCCCTTGTTATCTCTCTAACCAAAGCCCTGTTGCATAAAACTTACCAGTGATGGTGACTTTACCATGAATATTAACTAACATGGCAACATCAGTCAACAGTCAACAGCCAATCAAATCAATGTTTCCATAGAAGTTACCATTATTGGCATTTCAGGTTTTTAACAATTTCACAATTTCAGAATAGTTTCCTTCACAAAGATTTGTTTCTTCTTTTTAATGGAGTAATACACTGGCAATCACTCCTCCACACCTGTAGCATTTTATGTTTGCCCTAACTAAGCCCCTAAGCAACTACCATAAAGTAACTATTATTCATTTGATTTAGTGCATAATTAGAGATCACACTTCATCGCAGTATACCGGTAATGGAATTGGGGTATAACTATTATTTTGTTTATTCCGATCAAAGTAAATCACAGATTAGATATCTGCTATTGTTTGCTGTTTTTGTTTGTTTTTTTACAGCTTAGATTGTTTTCATCACAGAGCAAGTCGAGGTTTCCTCAAGAACACCAACTCACAGAAATTTTACATGTTCAAAAATTCAACATATCAGAGGAACAGTCATGGTAGGTACCCATTCAGGTGAACTATTTTATTTATTTTTTTTACAAAGATTTTAAAGTTCTTTTCACACGATGAATTTTACAAAAATTTCCAGTTCACTAATTATATCTTATATCATATTCATAGAATTAAAAAATGATAAGGAATTGTCAATGTGCCATGCCATGGTTTTAAGGGTGAAATGCCTGGAATTTGCTGTGTGCTATATATGGGACACCTCTGTTTCTCCTCCTCTCTCTCTCTCTCTCTCTCTCTCTCTCTCTTTCTCTCTTTCTTTCTCTTTATGTCTCTCTCTCAGTCATTGTCACTGTCTGCCTTTGTTTTTAGTAATATTTTCCTGTCATTGCTTCTCCCTTTTTATCTCCCTCTTTTCCTCTATTTCTCTCTCCCTCTCTCCTCTCTCTCTCTCTCTCTCTCTCCCTCCCTCTCCCTCCCTCCCTCCCTCCCCTCCCTCCCACCATCTCTCTCTCTTTCTGCTTTTCACTTTTCACTTTTCACTTTTTTTCTTTAAGTTTTTTTCTTCTTTCCAAATGTCCAGGACAGTGAATGTCTCTCTCCCAGCAAGGGCGCGTAAGAATGGCACACTGTACATCCATGTGTACCTCCAAGCTACGAACACAGCAAGATTAGATCAGAACATGGCATCATATCAGACTTCGTCCCTCACCAAATACTCGCCTCCTAAGGTGGAAGCATTTAATCTACTGGGAGACAACAAAGCTCAGGTTAGAATTAAGTCAAGGTTAAGATACTGGCAAGCTCTGAATTAATTTGTTTCTCAAACATTAGAAGTGCATAGGAGACAAATGCATTTTATTTTAGTTATTAACTTATTCAAATGTTAATTGAACATGCAACAGTATTTTTATTAATCATTGAAAATGTAATGATTGAAATACATGTACATGTATGAGAAAAATATCATTCATATTTTAATTGACTTTTTGGTACTCCATCTTGTTAAAGTTATGTATTTTTAAAATATTCATTGTAATGAAATTTAAAGCTATCTTGCAAAACTTCATCATGGAAAGAAAAAAAAATTATTATTATTTTAGGAGTTTGTGATAGCATTAATTCATATGAAACATGTTTGATGTATTTTTGCAGAATGATTTTGAGCAAGTTTCCATCATACCCATTGCACACTGGAAACCTAAACTATACCTCAGGGTTCTGGAGGAGCCATTTGTCTTCCATAGGATGGAGGTTCCAGGGGATATCTACAAACACATCAGGTACTTTCACTTTTACAATATTACTGTACATTGTAAATTTACTTATCCGTTTATTTGATTTCAAGGAGTAAATAATACAAAATATGCATTCAATTAGAAGCATTTCAAAATTTTCAATATCTGCAGTTTGACTAAAGTTTTTGTAGAAGTCTGTTTTTAAAAGCTCTCCTCACGGGTGTTTAGCACAGTAGTAACGCACCTTGGTTTTTGTTGAGAATCAGCTGAAGTTATTTTATTAAATATTTTTAAATGGGTGTTCTTCAAGAAATTGTATATATCATGTTTTTTTAATTATGTGTGTAACATAGGCATCTCCAACTATGCCAATTTATGCTATTTGGCAGCCATAGTCATCTGCTGGTAATTAGTTAGTTTTGTGGAAATATGAATGTGATTCAATTCATGTATTTTCAGATTGACACCTAAAGGGGACTATCTGCCTATTTTGTACTTACATGAGATGGCTCAAAAGCTGAGAGATCTGCAGGTAAGTCAGTGATCGTTTTCTTCATTATGGAACGCAATGTTTGATATACTAGTACTAGTAGTCTTTTATTTTGAATGAGGCTGTAAGTGAATAATACAGTCAAATATGTTTTCTAAAAATGAAACTTGATAAGGGTGCACACAATTTTCTAGACATACAAATGATCATACTCAACAGTCTTTGCATGCTCGGTTCAATTGGGTGGCTTTTATTGGGGGGGGGGGCCGAGGAGGAAGGTGTTTTATTTCCTAGAAATTGCAACAATTTCTTCTAATTTATTTGTCAGTTTTATTTCATATCATGTAATCTAAAATATTACATACAAGATGATCGAGGTTTTAGTTTATTCTTTTGAAGTCTTTGATGGTTCTTTTTATTGTATATCCAGCCTATTAATTCCACCAGTAAGGAGATGCCACTAACCATAGAGTACAGTCCACTGTCAATTGGTCAACTAAGATTGTTCAGCAGTCTTGAAGAAGGCATGAGTACCATGTATCAGTTCGGTGAGTAATATTTATTTGTGAATGGTGGCAGTTCTTTTCTTTTTTTTCATTTTGAATTATCCAATGTTATTCCCATTCTTATCTATCTATTCTTTATTGCAGCTCTCTTGTCTCTATTTTTGCCTCTTTTTCTTTATCATTTTATATTTTTATCATTTTATATTTCTTTCAGTCTTGTTTCTTTATCCTTAGTCACATTCCATCTATTTGGACATCTCTTTCGGTCTGACTTTCTAGCTCTTTCTTTCACTTTCTCCTTTTCTCTTTTCCATCTCTGTGAACAAGCATCTCTTTCTCTTCCTGTCTGACTTTATATTTTAGTCTCTCTCTTTCATTTTTCTGTTTTGCCTCTTTCCATGTGGGAACTTAGTTTTTGTCCGTCTGTCTGTCTGTCTGACTTATCTATCCTTTCCTCTCTCACTCTCTGTTTGTCTCTTTGTCCATATACCCCTCTCACTTATGCTTTTCATTTTTTCCTTTCTTTCCAAGGTTTCAAGGAGAAGGATACAGAGGAGGTTATGTCAATATTCACAGACATAAATATTATACTACTCAGTGCAACAATATTTGTCTCCTTCTTCCATGTGAGTATCATAGGTTATCTTTTTATTCACAGACATAAGTTAATTCCATAATATATGTCATACTGATAGCTGCAATAGTAACGCTTTTCTTTCTCAGTATCTCAGGTTATTTCTTTATTCACAAAAAGATGAACTCCCAATAGACCGGTTTACTAACATATTCAAATTTATGGATGTTTCATTCCTGGGGACCTAGTGACGAGTTGTTCCATTAACCTGTTATTAATAAATGAACTACAATACTCAGAATCCTGTCTGCATATATTACGTGTTGCTTTGTCCGATGAGCCTCGGACAAGCTTTCAGGTTGTCAAGTACAACCTTTGTTTTAAAAGTATGCATAAAGTTTGAATATGTTAGTAAACCGGTCTTTTCCAGTATGAGCATGTCAACCTGCAAAATGTAAAAATGAGGCTAATATTCAAATAACTAACTGTAACTGATTTCTCTCTATGTATTTTAATGATTATTCTTCAAACTATCTTTATCATTTGATTTATCTATTTATTCATTGATGCATGGAAATCATTTAAATAGCAGTATTTAAAAAATAATATTCATATTTGTTAAACATGAATGGTAAACAATTGTGTGTTTAAAAAGGCAAATCTAAACGTGCTATTAAACTAATATTATTTCGTTCTCGCTTCCTTGTCGTCTTTTATTTCTTCTCAGCTCCTCTTTGATTTCTTAGCCTTCAAAAATGACATTGCATACTGGAAAGCAAGAAATAGTATGGTTGGCCTTTCTATTAGAACAGGTAAGAGGGTGAATAAGATTTCTGTTTTGTTCTTGCTATGTAATATAACATTTTTGTTAAAACTGCAGTATAAGCAATTTGGTGTATTGGCCTCCATCTGATATATTTTATTTAATACAACAGGATTATATTGTTATGTCTGTCTATTAATGTATTCTATTATATGTCAAATTCTTTCTCCATATCTGGTTTCTAGTTTCGTTATGTAGCTTTGATGTTTGTTTGTTTGTTTGTTTTATGTGAATGTCAGTGCTGTTGGGTTAGCTTGTGAACATTTCTAAAATAGCACCTGGCTAGAATGCTGTCCACAGGAATGGAGAACATACACTATAATATGCATAAAAGCAATCAATCCAATGACTTGGCTGATGATAGTAATAATAATAATCTAGATTTATAGAATACCGTCTCTAAGCGCTTTATAGATATTATTACCCCGGTCATCGGATTCATTCACACACAATGTGCACCATCTCCACTCCCTGGGGAGTATTCCTACCATATGGTCACCGTGAGGGCATAGGAAATTACTAACACAAATGCTTTCGTCATCCTACCGGGTCCCTATTTCTCTCTTGGGTATGGAGTGGCAAATGTAGATTAATGCCTTGCCAAAGAAATCTACGGGTAGTGTTAAGCACTATTCAAATGCAATTATCATCCTAATTATTATGAAGTGTACAGAACATGTGCACTCTGCTTCATGTTCTGTATTTTATTGTCATTAACAATCTTAAATGAGAAAATGTGAATAATGAATGGATGATTCCTTGGTACCAATCAAACTTTTTTTTTTTCATCACCAGTCACATGGCGCTGTGTGAGTCAGATCGTCGTCTTTTTCTATTTACTGGACCGGAATACCAGTCTCTTGGTAACAGTGCCTTGTGGGATAGGAGCTATTATTGAGGTAAGATACACCCCTCTCTCCAACCGCAAATATCATGTGATGGCAGAATCAATGTTAATTTCTAGCTCCAGTTAGAATTTTACCTCTTGCGAGCCACTAGGTGTACAAACAATTATGAAGTAATCTTTAATGATCCAAAATTTTGTTTTATTTTTAACTACCTACCGGTATTTCATTTGGGCATAAACTGTCTGCTATATAGCAAATTTTCAGTACAAGTACCCTTTTTCTGCATACAAAAAAAGAACTAGCTGTTCCTAATCCAAACATGTGCCCATAGATTTTTGTGTGGGTTTCTGATGCTCATGGCATGGAAGAGGTTTATAAGTAAGTAGAGAATGGGATATTTCTACTCTTGTGAAGAAATTTGAGATAAACCTAGTTGAAATCACATATTTCAAACAATAAAACTGAATTTTGAATTTTGCTAATAAAATTCTGATAACTCTAAACATTGACCTGTGGAATTCTAAGCCAGTGATTACTCGGATGGAAGCCTATTAGAAATTTTTTGTAAATGATGAAACCATTTTGAGTACCGTATACTTAAATCGTCTTTTACACATGCATCCATTGAGCAATTTGGGAAACTCCTTTAACTAGTATCATCTTTAGTATCATTAATCTTCCTTTTGCAATATCACATTTTAGATGTGGAAAGTGAAGAAAGCATTCAAGGTCAGCATATCCTTTAAAGGCTGGAGACCAACCTTAATGTTTGGTTCAGCTACAGATTCAGAGAAAGCAACAGCAGAGTTTGATACAACAGCTATGAAGTACCTCTCATATCTACTCTATCCTCTGTGTACATTAGGAGCTATCTACTCTCTTGTATACGTCCCTCATAAAAGGTGAGATTCTCAAAAGAGGGCCATTTTTTTGAAGAATTTTAACAAAGAAATCCTCACTTAATCTGACTTTCTTTTTTTCATCATTTGTTCTGCCCAAAATTATTTGAGTCTTCTTTCTATGCAAGCTTTGACTCAATGTGGAACAAGTAAAGATTTTTTTAAGAACTTCCAGATATATTTAAACTTTAAAGTACAAGTCCACTCCACTGAAAAGTTGAGCTGATTAGATAGACAAAAATCTAAAAAGCCCAAATATAACTTGGTTTTGGAAAATGGTGCTCAGATTTATTTTTAATAATTTTTTTTAATGAGCAAAAAACAAGTTAATGAGCGAGTCGGTTGTGACGTAGGGTCCTCACAACACAGATTCGTAATGTAACCAAATTTAATGCATACGTCTTTGTGAAGTGCCTCGATACAAACTATTTCATTCACCTGATAAGAATAATGAAACACTATTATTCTTATCAGGTGAATGAAATAGTTTGTATAGAGGCACTTCACAAAGACGTATGCATTAAATTTGTTACATTACGAAAATAGCCTATTGTCAGAATGTATACCGCTGGCACTTTCGTTGTGAGGAGCATACGTCACATCCGTACAGCAATATAAATGTTTTGCTCGAAATACCCGAAACAAAAATCGCTCTTAAAAATCACCTGATTGAAGTACGCCCGTGATATTTGGCAGTTTTAACCTTTGATTTATTTACAACATGTTATAATTTTTGAAAATTGGAGTGGACTTGGGCTTTAAGCTGAACTAGGACACATTCTTATTAAACCTTTATAAAGCTACTTATGATAAATCCATCAAAGTTCTACTGGTATTTTGCATTGATGTCAAGTGAAAAAATAACCAGATAATGACAGGGTTCACACTCTGTCTCAAAGAACGTGGTGCACAATGGCATTCAGGTATTCTTACACAATAAATGATTGCCATGAGCAATCAGAATTTTCAATATCATTGTGATCATCTTATTGGGATACTTCAGATAACGACACTGTTGTCTTTTGTGAGTTATGAAAACTCATGTGATTCTTGTTATTTTTGCAGCTGGTGGTCATGGCTTATTAACAGCCTGGTGAATGGAGTCTATGCATTTGGTTTCCTGTTCATGTTGCCTCAGCTCTTTGTCAATTATAAGGTAAATTTGTCCATTTACACAAAAAAATCAACTTTGATTCAAATATTAGTTTCAAGGTAAATATTCAAAAGAAAATAAGCATGATAACTCATTTTTAAAATTATTAGACAATTAATTTCATTAATATACAACAACAACAAACTATGTAAAAGAATTATATTATAGATTCTGTTGATATCATTGTCAAACTTTGAGGTCACTCACACATGTAGTGATAGTGATGTTTGCTCATTCATCGTTTTTAAAACTCATATGACTGATTCTAATATTCTGAATTTCCCCTCTGTGGTTCTCTAATTAATTGTCCTTTTTGATGGGAAATTAACAGTTATTTTAAGGACTATCACATTATGGATTGAAGAAAAAAAAATACTAACTGGAGTTGTTCTTGATTGTTTTTACAGTTGAAGTCAGTAGCGCATCTACCTTGGAGAGCATTTATGTATAAGGTAAGTCCCTTTACCTCTCTTGTTAAAACCAGTTTTTATATCAACACAAAGGTCTGATTACAATGTAACCATACAGTGAACAGTAGTATGGTTACACTGTAATCAGACCTTTATTGTGCAAAACACTTCACATTTTAAGAAATTGTTGAATCTTGGGCCTAAAGCAGCTATAATAGCTTTGCTGAATCAATAGAATAGGAATTTTGGTTCTACTTCATGTTTGCAAACAGTAATATTTTGCCAACACCCCACCTATAGTTAACTTAGGCTTTTAGATATTTTGGTCAGAGGATATGATATTATAATGTAAATTCTCAATGGCCAGCTCAAAAACCTGTAGCGGACCTTGCAAAAAAGTGGAAGGAGACACAACAGGAATATATGAATGTATCTGGTCTCACCCAGTTGGATGCTAAAGACCGGAAGGCTTGGGAAGGGACCATTAAGGAAATGAACCATCTAACCCCACAGCGTAGGGAAAAACAGATGTTAAATGATCACGATGATGATGATGATGATGATGATGATTCAGTTGATGCATGTTTATGCCCAGATGAATAGCATGTAGATAAAGTGATAAAGTTTTTCATAAGGGAAGTTCATGTTTGTAATTATTTGTTCTCTTAATTTTCAAAATGCTTTTTCCAACAGGCCTTCAACACATTCATTGATGATGTATTTGCATTCATCATCACCATGCCGACAGCCCATCGAGTTGCATGTTTCCGCGACGATATTGTATTTGTTATTTACCTTTACCAAAGATGGTGAGTACATGTGGCATTCCATCAGTTTTTTCTATTATTTGCTCTGTGCTATCTCTATACTTTGATGATGAACATGGTTACAAGTGTGTGTTCTAGGCTGATTTTTCAATAATTCTTACCAATTGCAAATTGATAATACTTGACTGTAATATCTAACTTATCATCATGAAATTGTCCATTAAACTTGTACAATGTTGGACTCAATTATCATTCCAAGATCAGAAAATGTAAATTTAGATGAGTCTCCTAGGTTTCCATGGATATTTTACAAAAAGAGGAATACTTTCTCTGTGCATAGAAAACATGTGATGGTTTCCTGATTGCAGTTCATAAATCATTTTGTGCAAAGCCTGTGAATATTGCAGATAAAATCTTTATTCAGATTATATTTTAACTCGGACTGCTTCTTTTCAAAAGTCTGTTTGGATGAAATGATTCAAATATGACAGCAGAGGTCTTTACGTCTTTACAAATGATGATTATTTTTGTTACTTCTTTCTCCCGGACCAAATAATTACTATTGATATAAATAATTCTTTGATTTTAATTACACAGGTTGTACCCAGTTGATAAGACTCGAGCCAATGAGTATGGAGTTTCATATGAAGAGGAGAAGAATAAGAAGGAACATAAAGAGTGATGGGAGAAATACAGCTTACTGGTACATCATTAGGTTTGCAGCCATTAAGTATCAAAACCGTGCCAAGTATATAGTAGTAGAGTCTCTCAATCAAAACCGTCATAAGTCAAAGTTTGTGCACATACCATCGAAATATATATGTGACAATAATTGGCAATGATAATGAAAAGGACGATGATTTGTATTTCTTAATTGGCCCCTTCTGGGTCATAGAAAAATACAGTTGACAACAAATGAACTTATTTTTACAGCAATAAACAACAACACAAAGTGAAAGCAGGAGTCATTTTATATATAAGTCATATCAACTGACATAAAGAATTAACTCTACTATTTATATGATTTTACAATGGAGCCAATTTAAACCAATTTAGGTCTTATGCATCGATAAACTAAAGAGAAAATAATTATCTAAACTTAGACATAATGAATTAATGATGTTACAGAATGAATTAATGAATGAATAATGAATTAAGGTTACAGAATTTTGAAAGGTTCTTGTTGCCATGTCAGTCAGGCATAAGAAAGCTATGCACAGAACTACTTTGTATATACACAACATTGACATACTGGACAGGTTTTACTTTGAGGGGAAGGAGTCAGTAAATCTATTCAGACTTATTCTGTTAGGATGACCATGTGTGTCTTGGAGCAATCCCAACTGTTTGCATAAAAATATTCACGAATTTCACAAATAGTACAGGTACACAAAAATTTATGCTGCTTTAGTTTTTGGATTTATACCGGGTTAATGTGCCTTCTTCATATGTTTAAGACAAAGTATGATAAACATATTATTATATCAAATGTATCACTCACTTTCAGTCAAATGTGATAGAGTGTGTGATTGTCACTTGCCTAGATAGCAGCCACTGCTTTCTCCCCCCCCCCAACAGAATTTGTATCGAACATTACAAGTAGGCTGAATTTGTAAGCATAACAATGACCACATTATTATCTCCAAACGGAAGCAAAACTTTTGAATACTTGTGTATACAAGGGTATTGTTTTATATTAATAATAAAATGGGATTAGATTCATTTGCTTTTTTATGCATATAGAGAGGAAATATTGGCAACTTCTTTATTGTCAATTAGTTGTCCCTTTTTCCTGTAATTTCAAGTGCCAATTTTACCAACTTTCCTCGAGTAAGCACCCATCATTACAATGATTCTGTACCAAGTGCCTTTCATTTTATTGATCACTACATCAAATTATGTTTTACCTTTAAATTAAACTGTAATAAATAGAAAGTGTGCATGCTGGAGAAAATAAGCTGCGGACGAGAATGGAAGGAGAAGTTCCTTGTTATTTGTCTACAAATACATCCTATAGAATGCTTACAACAACTTTAGCACTTCAGTGTCTGTTTACTGGTGTTGCCTTGTTTAAAAAACACCACACACATGAATTTTGTTTCTCATGGCGTTGTGATTTATTGTGCATTATTTGGCTGTAAGATTCCACATCGTCGAGGCAATACATTTCATTCCATCCTATTTGTAAGCACATGGATGCTCCATTAATATTTCATATTTATGATGTTTGCTATGTTGAGTGATGCAATGATGCAATTTAATTTTGAATGAAAATCTATGACAAAAAGAAAATATATTAAAAGAACTGCATGACACGATTCACAGTAATATTCTTTGTTTCGTACTTCATACTTTGGTATTTTCTGATAAAACATGTCGCATGCTCAAATGAACAGCAACATTAGAAATAGGATAAGAAGTAGACTTCTTTTGTGTGGAAAAGAAGTGAGAGTAGAGGGAGGAAAGAAAGAATGCAATGCAGAGGAGAGAGAGAGAGAGAGAGAGAGTGAGCAAGAGAGACAGCAAGAAAGATTGATAATGAAAAGCAAGAAAAAATCCTTGTACACTTCATGGAGAGAAAACATATCACATTTTAATGCATCAAAAAAATCTTTCAGAAGTTAACTTTTAAAAACCGAGTTATCTCATAGAAATGTTTTTCTCCTATGCTTGACTTCCACCCCCCCCCCCTCACTTCTTATTTTGTCTGCCTATCTACCTACTTTTTCACATTTGAACACTCTCTCTCTCTCTCTCTCTCTCTCACCAAAATTTAGTGATCATACAACTTACAAATAAAGAATTTCAAGTTTTGTTCATGTTGTAAATGATTTAATGTACACTCCACACAAAAACAAATGCCATGAAAATATGGCACAAATATTAATGCAACAGACGCAAATAGCAATACAGAATGTGGTTAAATACAGTCTTTTCTTAAATTGAAAAGATACTTTTTAAATAATAACATCAAGTAGTTCAATAAGTTGCAATCTTCATATCTTTCAGATGAAGTACAGACTAAATATTAAGCGATTGTTTTGACCTATTGATTACTCGGATTGTTAAAAAGCCCGAAACAATTTCCATATAGATTTCTTTAAACAAAATTAAAAAACGCAACTTTTATATGGATGAAAATTGTATCAGATGTCATATAAATAATGGGACAAAAAATATCAAAATTAGTCATCTCAAACAAATATCAAGCATTTTTGCATGGATAATGTAGATGTATTAAAAAAAGGCTGATACAGCTTCTGTATTATTTTTAAGTAGAGCTTATGTTTTTTTCATACAGATTAGAAATCTGATTACTACTTTTTTAAGTTTTATAAGCAAACATCACAAGATACATGTACATAGAAATCATACTCATTGTACCTCTTTGTGATGATTTTTTGATTTTAAAATGCTTTTGCAGTGCAAAATATTTGAAAAAGAAATGTTGCTAATTTTATGATTTCTTTCTATCATAATACATTACACACAGATATATACACATACATAAATAGGCGGTGAAATTATGAAAATTGTTATCCTTTAATATTAAAGTGAGAGATATGTTAATTGTCATAACAAATCTCAATCTGTTAAATTAATTGGCTAATTTCTGCAATCCCATACAGTTCAGAGAGACATATGCAAAAGCACCAGTAAATGATCATTCCGCGCAATTTCGTTTTTTTTATCTATAAAAGATCCTCTCGCATAAGAACATTAAATGACTTCATAATATATGAAAATGTACAGGTGTTAATCTTGTACTATCTTTTGCTTTCACCACAGACCTTTATATCAATCTTTAAGTAATTCATAAACTGATGATATACTTATCTCAAAGGGAGAGAGTTGTCAGTTTCCATGTGCAGAACGTCATAATTCGCTGACACCAGATTTGGTGGAAATACCATTAATGGGTGTACAAGTCTGCACACAGCAAACCCGTAGTCCTATCAAGAAATACCCCCTAGTCTGAGAGTCTTCGGGTGGGGGAAACGTTAAGATAATGGCTTTACCATATGGGGGATTGGGTGGAAAATGCAAAGCATGACATAAGGCCTGTTGGTCATAAAACTGAAGGCTAAGGGGGAAATTAAGGAGCATTCCTTTCTACACAAGAACTTTGAGATATAATATAAGTGCAGTAAAAAAAAAAAAAGGAAATAAATGGTAACTACCGGTAATACAGAATACTCTTCATATTCTATAGTTATTCCTTATAACAAAAGAAAGTGGGAATATGTACCAGAAATGGATAAATGCACATTTCAACTTCACAGACTTGAAATTAAGTTAGTCACTCAGGTCATCTACTTGACATCCATAGAACTTGTGGGGTAGTCATGTCTTTTATAATTAAACAGCCTTATGGTCAAATGCTACTGATGATAATATCTTCATAACCACCTGGATTGCTTTTAAGTCGATCAAACTGCAAGGAAATGGAACGTGTAATGTTTCAGAAATTTCAAAGCTTCCTTTTCAATGTACACAGGTGACTCAAAGTTAGTATGAAGAAAACAAATGAGAGAAAGTACATTATCTACATGTATGTCTCACAACAAAATGAGCATTTAAAAAAATTTGGGTACATTTCATTTTCCTATAACATGCATATTGTCATGATAAAGAAAATTTCAACAAGCTAAACAGAAAACATGATTCCAGATTTAATGATGCTGAAGAAAATCTGCATCTCCCTGCATTTTATTGACTGTTATTGTTACGAAATACTGTTAACACAAGAGATAATATCTTCTGGAGTATGTTTACCACCTCTAACATTACAGACCAGCGCCCTCATGGTTGTGCAGCATATGATCCATTTCGTTTTCAAAGCTTTCAAAAGGCTGGTCAGTCAGATCAAACATTTCACTCTTTCTGTAGATGGTTCCTTAAGCAAAGGAAGTACACTTGTTATAACGCAGGACTTCTTTTAAAGATAATTCAAGATTGCAGCTAAAAGTCATCGTCATCGTCTGAATCCAATCGTCTCCTGTCAAACTGTACAAGGGAGAAGCAAAATAAATATTTATTTGATCAGGTGTATCATTGTGCAAAATATTTCCAAAGCAAAATTTGTTCATCCAAAGGAACGATTTTCTGTAAAAATTCGAATTTTTAAGTTGTGCAAATATGCACACAAATAGAAATGTCATATTTACATCTCACAGGGTTTTGAAATAATCACTTTATTAAATATTGATGATTACTCTTCATTATTTCGTAAACCTATCAGGATATCTCTGTTCTGACCATGCTCGTGCAGCAATTTTTGTCAAGGTGCTTTAATTGAGGATTTAATTATATAATTCCAAATAAACAGAGATGTTGAAGGCTATAGAACCATCACTTCACGTGGCTGAAGAAAACAAAATGTTTCCACAAATACAGCAAAAATACAGGGGGTGTGATGCGTGTGTGTGTAATTGGGTTTTTACAGACATGTATCAATCAGATTATTTACGTCTGGGGACCGACCTTTAACGTCACCATCCGAAAGACGCGACTCATTTTCGAACCTGCGTCCATGGCTGAATCAGTTTGTAACTTCCACTGTTAGCTGGATTACAGGCGCAGGGCATGCCACAACGCCCAGTGCACCCTTCCCCTAGTCCTTTAAATACAAGTCAAAGGAACTTGTTTTCCTTGAACAAATGTGATGAAAGACAAACAGAGCAAAGACTGACCTTAACCTTGGTTGAACGACTAGTCTTTACGTTGACCTGTTCTAGAAGACTCTTTAGCCCCTCCTCACCAATCTATACAAACAGAGAAAGTGACCAAAGATAGTAAGATATGTTAAGACTCCAAAGCGGAAATAGTTATATTGATGGATTGTGAAAAGAATGACGTTAAAAAACATTTATGATTAAAATCACGTAAAACAGAAATAACCCTAGCTGTTTTTGATCAGCTCAGTTATTGGAATGATCATCAGACGTAAATTGAATGCTGTTCCATTTAACACTGTCCTGAAATTAAAACTTTTCTGCAAATAATAATAATAATATTCAGTTCTTGTATAGCGCATATCACATTATAACACCTTATGCGCTTCCAAAGAGCAGCAATTATCAGCACACAGTGCATTTCAAGGAATAATCCTACCAGGTACCCATTTACCTCACCTGGGTCGAGTGTGGCAAATGCAGATTAATGTCTTGCCGTAGGACATTAGTGCCGCGACGCGACTTGAACCGCGGACCTTGTCATCAACAGTCCGGTGACATATCCACTCGACCACCACACCTCTACTTAATAACTGTGGTACTGTTGACAACTTTAAGGCGCGTCTTAAAACATTTCTTTTCAAAAATACTTTCCAATGTTAACACAAGGAAGTATGTTGAGCAAACCTCACTCTTCTTATGTTACTCTATCCACATTTCCTTCTTACTCTTTCTTACAGCCATAGAGTGATATTGTGATAAGCGCTATATAAGTATGGTATATTATAATTATTATTATTAACTCTAATCATGCCACAAGGCTAATCCACATTGTGCCAAGCCCCAAATCTCCCCGTGCCAAGTTTATATTGAGATAATCTGATTAACGCGATGGTTCTATAAATAGCGCGGCGAAACACACAGCACAGTACAATGAGCATGAACAATAACTGCTATTACGAATGCGTGCAAGCACGCACAAAACAGCGAAACAATGGCTCACTCGCACGTACAAAGCACTATAACGGTAGCGTGCATGCAGCCTTATGGCAGGAAATGAGTTAATAAAGTCTTATTTTCCCAAACTCAGTGAAAGTAAAAAAGAATAAATTTTCTTGTGTTTGCTCTCTAGATCATTCACTACAAATCGTTAATTATTTTTGTGAAACTACAACCATCTACATTCACCATCAGGGGGGTGTTTCACAAAGCCTTTTTTCAATGACAAATGACAAAAATCAGTGACAAATCTGCTGATAACCAATCAGAAGCAAGGATTTCACTAGCTTATAACAAAAACTGTCACTTGTCACTGATGACAAGTTTTGTGGAACACCCCCCAGGTAGTCAGCAGACGATCGCATGATGATGATTATCTGATACCTTTCCACCAATCTGACCTGTCTGTGCCATCTTGATCAACATATTTTCTATCATCTTTGCCTTCTCAGGCTTCACAAGAGCAATGCTGTTTACTGTAGAGACAAGAGGAAATGGGTGAAATTTCTTTGTATAAATTGACTTATAAGGCAGAGGCAGGTGTGGTTCCAGAAGAATAATAGTTACTCTTTATTTCATTTTTTAAATCAATTTATTCATATGTTTATGTTTCATTCACTTATCATTTAGTTATTATCCTCGCCGACGTAGTCGGATGGGATATAGTAACGCTGCCATCCGTCCTTCCTTCCGTCCCTCAGTAACAAATTTGGTTTCCGACCGATAACTTCAGTAATGTTTGACGGATTTTAATGAAATTTTATATGAAGGTACATGGTATCAAAATACAGCCTAAGTTTGATTTCAGAGTATGTAGGTCAAAGGTCAAAGGTCATAGCTCATTAAATATGCGAAAAAATACACATCTGGTTTCCAATCGATAACTTTAGTAATGTTTAACAGATTTAAATGAAATTTGATATGGAGGTACATGATATCATAACACAGCCTAAGTTCAATTTCCGAGTATGTAGGTCAAAGGTCATAGCTCATTAAATATGCGACTCTGGTTTCTGTTCGATAACTTTAGTAACGTTTGACGGATTTTAATGAAATTTGATATGAAGGTACATGGTATCAAAACACAGCCTAAGTTCGATTTCGGAGTATGAAGGTCAAAGGTGAAAGGTCATAGCTCATTAAATATGCAAAAACACCTAATTATATATGTGAAAATGTGGTTAACTTCCTTACCTAGTAATATGATAGTATAGTCTAATGGAGGTAACTTGTTCTAACGTATATAGGCCATTTGTACCCTGCGAGGGGATGCTACGCTTTGCGTTGACTTGTTTATTTTATTTATCTTTTTTTTATAACCATTATCATAAAACTTTTACATAATATATTTCAGGTAAAGAACTTAATTTGAGGAATTTGTATATGTATCCAAATATTGAAATAATGACAATGAGCCTTTCCATCAGTACAATGCTCAACAATAACAGTGTTTAATTGTTGTTCCTAATGGAAGCTACTACTTACATCTTGCCCTGGCAGATTGATCGAGGAGTTGAGCTAGCATAGAATGCTTCATTTCTTGTTCCCTGGATAAGAAAGAAAGAAATGATTACATCATATAAGAACAAACAATAGCAAAAGACACAAAAAAGAAAAGAAAAAAAGGTTAATGACTGAGCAGAATTACGCTACTGCAACGTCAGTCAATGTCTCTTTGATTCTCTGTCTCAATCTCTCCATATAGAAATATAATAACATCATTACACAGGAAGCTTCAGAACTGCTTCTGCTCAAAAAGTTCGAATTGGTTTGTTACCGGGTATTCAATTATTATCTCAAATCTACTGAATACTTTCTAATGACCAAAGTACTGACAATTACATGCACTTTATTTTCAATTTTCACTGAAACATGAACATAATTTTCTTGTGTTTTCTATTTGGTGTTATAAAGCTAAAGACTGAACAGATTTCAATTTTAATGCCTACTTTTGTTAAAAATCTTAAGCAAAAAGGAATACTTATCTTCTTTTGGTGAAGGTTTAATCTTACCTCTGGGCTTGTTCAATCTTTTTTTGTTCATTCTGCCCCTGATTTTGCCCCTGAAAGGAAAACAATTTCATTTAAGTTACAAGAAAAATAGCAGGGAGTAAGAAAAAGGAAAAAAAAAAAGAAAGGTAATCTACAAATTCACTTTCTCAAGACTGAATTCCTGAACCAATTCTACCAGGTCTTCTTGTTTGAATGTGTTCTACAGATGAGTGAAGCAAATACTTCATTCATAATTCATGAAAACATGTGTTACTAATGACATCTAAAAATTTATAAAAAATGATGAAACTCAAGGTTGCTTTGGCGACGGTGAATCAAAATTTGCAACTAAGAGGATACCATAACATAATCCAACTATTTCTAGTCAAGAAAATAATGTGAACAAGATATTGTATGACTCATAATTTTAACATTTATTAATCAAATAATTATGTGATATGATTTGTATCAAGCCTAGATGCTTGAAAATAGAAAATATCTAGAGAAATACCTGTATGAAAATCATCATCTTTAATCTCATGGGTCTGTAATTACAGACTGTTCCATCTTCAGTGACTTTTCTATGGTACATGCATGTATTTGATGTATACTGATGTATGTTCAAATAATCTTATTTACTTGTTAAGGCATTAAAATCACAAAAGAACAGTTTGTTTGCTTGCGTAATGCTTTTAAATTATCACCGATAAGATGTGATCTGTGAAATAAGAGCTTGAAGATCAGGAAATAAGTTTTAAAATGAATTTTCAGTTTTCATTTTTTTCGCTGCCCATCGACTAACTTAAAAATGACTTGAGATGAATTTAAAAAAAATACTGACAGGTTTGGATTTTGGAGTTGCGACAAGTCTTTTGTCGGGGAAGTTGTCGCTTGTCTTGGCAAAGATGGTTTTGTGAAACACTTAGAGGACAAGTTAATTGAGCGACAGTGTCGAGATGTTGTTGATCTTGTAGTTATTACGGTTTTGTGAAACAAACCCTGGGTGTTCTGTTCACATTTAAATAAATTCAGACCAAGACATGCATGATGCAGGGGGTGATACGTATTAGCATTGACCACTGTCATAATCATATGTGTTGCTGGTGTGAGGCCTGAGGGGGAGTGTGGGGCAATTTTGACCACTATTATTATTAACGGACTATTCACTAATTTTAACTGGTGTGTTACGTCTGCAGTCATACTTCTTTGCGTCTGTTTATCAAATACATGTACATGTCATAACTTCAGCTAATGTAATATCTAAATAAGATTGCATCACTGCTGACTACTGTGCAGTGCAGTGTGAACTACTCGGCTCACTGGGTTACAATTACCAGACACATTATGTTAAATCTCATTCACACAACACAGTTTATATGCCTTTGGGACCAAAGGCAAGATTTATACCACACCTGGAGACACCAACACATTTATAACAAAAGAATATGACTACTTACACCCATTTGCTGTTGCATTTCAGCCATTCTACGTGCTCTTATTGCTTCAAGCTCACTGTCACCCATCTTTGATTCCAGTTACACAGATTTTATATTTAAAAATAATGGATATTAAATCGACTTTCGACGCGCAGTATAGTCCGCATGAACAGATGAACAGCTGAAGTGGAATAAGATTGATAGTTGTCTTACAGTTACAGCCTTACAGGATTAGGAAAAGTTATTAAATTTACCAGTTAATAATACAAAGACGAGGCGACCATAGGTGGAAAGCAGAAAGAGGCTATTTTGGTGAAGAAACCTTTGTAATTTCATTAAAAGTTCCCTCTTAAATCTGTGCGGTAAACAGTGGGTATTCAGCTTCAGTCCCACCTTATTCCATTCGTGTCAGCTGTGTAGCTGTTACAAATACAACTTTTTACAAGTTGTAGTTGTACTTGTAGTAGTAAAGTTGTACACTTGTTGTGCGAGGAGGAATTACGACGAGACAGAAGAGGATATTATTTGATCATAGTGAGCTCTTGCACTAACAGAAAATGGCACTTGGATTTTTGGTAAGCGGTGCTATGAATGATAGAAAATTTGAAGCTATGTAATATGTTAGTGTTTTCTATTCCTTTGTTTCTTTGTTTTGTTTTTATTTATATCATGTTCATTAACTGTCAAAATTATTTTTTTTAATGTCAACCTGTCAATACATGATGGGTGTCACTTAAGTGTTTTTTTGTGTAATTGGGTTTTTACAGACGTGTATCAATCAAATATGATTATTTACGTCTGGGGACCGACTTTTAACGTCACCATCCGAAAGACGTGACCTAGTTTCGAATCAGTTTGTAACTTCCATTGTTACTGTTAGCTGGATTACAGGTGCACGCCACAATGCGTCAAAACCCGGCCCGGTTACAGTTCCACAAGCAAAAATATATAATAGGGTCTAGTCTAAAAAGATATAGTGTGACAAAGTTGTCTGTAGACCTAATAAGTAGTATTACTAATACTATATCTATACTTAGTATAGTACTCAAGAGCATTAGATGACTAGAAGTAGAACACCAGTACTGGCAGTAGTTTTAAGATTCTTCAAAGGTCTTCAAAGTTCAATGTTCATGTTCATGTATTTCTCTCTTGCTTCTCTTTTTTTTTGTTCTTCACATTTCTTTAATCTTGATAGTTAGACTTTTTTTGTGTGTGTGTTATTTTGTCCTTTCCCTTTTTGACAAGTTTTTGTTTTCTGTCATCTTTCAGTTTCTCCCCAAGTTAGCCTTCTTCATTTCTTCCCCTTCTGAGTGAAAACATGCATTGTCAGAATCTGTAACAAAGAAACACTATTTAATATCATTGTCATTAGGCCAAGAAACAAAATTTACAAGTTTCTCGTCTCCGCCTGCCTCCTTTTTGGCCGCCTTACTATTTACTATTCAGAAAAAGAAAAAAAAAGCTGTCTTGTACATTTTGTATAAATAGCTTCTAATTCAAGCTGAACACGCATGTACATTTTTGAACACTACATTTTTCACTGTTTCTGAATTTTGAAATTTGCTTAGCAAGTGGACTAAAATGATAAAAATCATTTGTTTTGTCATACATTTCATTAGTATACTCAAATAGCACAATATCTGTGAATAAATATACCTTGGCCAGCCATATTTAGCATGGCGGCCATCTCAGAAAAAAATAGCAACAAATTGAAAAATAGTAAATAGTGTAGTAAAGCGCTGCCTCCTCCTCTTTTGACTTTTTTTTACTTGGCCTTATCAGTATGATTATTTTATTAACAAACATATATTTTGTGGTATGTGTTGTATGTGACTAGACATGTATTACATTTGGAATAATTCCACAGCAACCTTTTTTTTAACCAAATCTTTGTCTTTATCATCTGATTTCTATCTCCTTTGACATACAGGTTGGCTTTGCATCAGGGACTGTTTTTGGTGTATATCTTTCCCAGCATTATGATGTAAGTGAATATCAAACTTGTTATCCTTATATTTTCAGGATATGATGAAGGTTTAATGCTTAGATAACCAGCAGACGGATGGTCATCATCTGTTTATCTGTATCAGAGAGTCTCATCTGTTTTGTTCCTTTTGTAACATTGATTTGGCATGTATATGTTAATGACTCAATCAACCTACCGTATTTGCCGGCGATAAGGCCGCAGCGCCGCATAGGCCGCACCCCCAACTTTGACATTTTGTAGAGGAAAAAAAAACAAACGGACCAAACAAAATAATCGTAATTTCCTCGTAGAACACTATTTTTTGTTACAAACTGATACCAAATTCATCAATATTCTTATAAATTTACAGGAAGTTAACCTAAAAAATGTTCGTATAATTTAGCAAATCTTCATCATTTAGTAAGTTTTACTTTTTAGCGATGCTATGGCACGAACTTAGATCTAGATCTACGGGTAGATTATGTTAGAAAATAAGTTATGAAGTTTATTTTAGACTTCATGTCAATAATGCAACATAAAATTGTCAGTAAGATGTGTGGAGTTAATCTAGAAATGTCCTGTACCATTACTGGTATAGATCTAGTCATTGTACCGTTGGGAGTCCCATATGTACGAAATTACGTGCTGTTTTAACAGCCGATTTTTTACTGTTGTTGCGGATTGGCCGCACCCAGACTTTTTGATATTTTCGGAAGAGAAAATACTGCGGCCTTTACGCCGGCAAATACGGTAAATCTTTTCCAGTAAGTACTTAATGTATTTTCAAAATTAGTTAAATTTTAAAACTCCACAAATCAATCTAGATGATATTTGTACAAATAATAAAAATCTTCAAAATATTGAATTTATCAAAAAGCCATGTTCATGGATAGTGATAATTATATTGTTCCTACTTTTATACTTCTATACATCGTTGCTTCACAAATAAAGTGAAATTTAAATTTAGTTTAGCAGTGATGTGCAGGAGCTGCAACTCAGATTTGGTGATGGAGATAGGGATTAGCTAAGACTTTGATGTAATGCATGGATGTGCTATAAATAATAGTGATATTTATTTTGCCAAATGGTTTCTTTAGATTCCAGATATAGGCAACTTGCTGGCAACAGTCAAAGAAGCTTCCAAGAAATATGAGAAGAAAGATGACAAGAAAGATTCAGAATCCTGATGATTATGTAAAGGTAGTCTATCTCTTCAGGCCCTGTGTCATGATTTGAATATTGTTAGTTTTATAGACAGGCCACTTCGGCTAGGTAGAAAAAAGTACCTGCTATTGTTCTTTGCTCAAGATAAACAGCCAGTCATTATTGCAAGACAGCAAGGTAGAAACAGACATGTTGTCGAAATCAGTAGAGAAATGATTTGATTATCAGTACCGGTAAGTTA
Source organism: Mesocentrotus franciscanus (assembly GCA_037976565.1). Classification (NCBI taxonomy): domain Eukaryota; kingdom Metazoa; phylum Echinodermata; class Echinoidea; order Camarodonta; family Strongylocentrotidae; genus Mesocentrotus; species Mesocentrotus franciscanus. The sequence continues at coordinate 8,042,819 of CP137676.1, forward strand.
TATTATTACATTCAAACTCTTTTAATTTTCAAATTAGGCCCTCTTTATAAATTATTAATTATCAAACCATCACAATTATTTTTTCAATTCACTTCAAATTTAATTTCCACATAACTAATAAAAACAAATTGCAAAATTGGTTAAGTATTCACATAAAAGATAACCATGACAAAGGCATTCAAATATTTAATACGGTAAGAACATAAACATGGATTAAATAACAGTACATACTCGAAGGGCAATCCAACCCTTGTAATAAGTTGATTTGTATGAAAGCAGAAAAATAACAGAAACAGAATGGCAAAAGTTTGAAATGAATCGGACCAATAGTAAGGAAATTATGAATGTTTGAAATATGAGATCACTTAGTCTATGCGAATCTCAAATTGGTAGTTTGGTCAGTGGTCTGTTTTTCTCGTGAGTTCCTTCTCCCTTGGGGCACTACTCAAAACATATTATAGATAGCATATTATTATAGCTCCTCTAAAAAGAATAGACCCTCCTGAGCCATGCTTTTTTGACAAATTTAAATTTGAGTAATTTTATATGCTGGAACAGATGGGAAAGTAGTCCGGCACTACATCACATTGACATTACCGCTTCAGCCAATTTGAAGTGCCCATGCGTATTGTGATTACAACTTTCAAAAATTCATAACTTTCTGATATTTAGTCAGATTTAATTGAAACTTTCATCAGTTTGCTTCTGTGATTTTTCTGCATTCTTTTAGAGTAGTTGTCTATTTGGGTTGGATTTACCTTTAACATGAAATTATAGTAGAGTATGGAGGGATTACCAAAGGTCCAAGGGCCAAGGCGTATAGAAGGCTAATCCCCAGTGAGATTGGGATAGGAAAAAATTTAGCACATTATACAATCAATTAGAACAAAATAAGTGACCATAAAAAACAAAATGGAACAACAATAAAGTCCATTAAAAACAAATAAATTTTGAATCTCATCATTCTGATTAAGTGCAAATGGTCATTTTGTTCCAATGAAAGATATATTTTTTTCTAATTGCAAGTGTAATTGATTATGAGCTCAAGTGCCATAGACGTGGAGTGCGCTATTTAATTTAAAAGTTTCATTAAATATATTTGTGGATAAAATATTCTTGAAATATGAATAAATAAATATGGCAACCGGCAATTCATATATTTCAGATACTGTAAAGATTTTAATTTTCTAAAAAGGTCTGCAGTATGAGAAAGTGGTGTTGAATTGGTAAATATCATTACCATTACCAAATTTTGTAAAAACAACTGTTTGTGTTATTTTGTTGGTTAGTGAAATAATTATCAAATTATGTTACTCGTACATAATACAATGTATTTTCTTCCAAACAGTGTGCAAATTACCTATGTTAATGTATATGAGCCTCATCAAGATTGTTATGTTACTCTTTGAAACTGTCTAAGTAAATATTTCTTTAAATCAACATTTTAACTGCAAATTAATTATTACTTGTAAAGAAACTGTTAGTTTGATAATGGATATACTAGTATTGCTACAAAATCATTGTTTTGTCTTGAATGTATGCAACAATGTTAAGAATTAATTTTTTTAATGCTTATCTTCAATTTCAGATTCCAGGATATTTGTAATGTGATGGTGACGGCGTAGCCATTGGACCTGTTCTCTTCATCCTTGGGCCACTTCGAAAGACCTCTATTCTTGTAATTCCATATAAAAAAGAAAAGAAATATTAACAAATTGAGATAAAGCTATAATTTACAATGAAGACTGCAATCCAAAATGTCTATAAATTTCCATATGTGGTAGCTATTTTCAATTTTTGTAATGATTTGTTTCACTTCCTGGCCCTGTTTCATCAACATTTGTAATAAGAGCAAGTCACAATTATTGATATAAGCTACAGAAATCATTGCATTTCATTGGCTGTTAGCAAATTTTGTTGCAAATTCTGACAGTTTTGGATCAAAAAAGTTTCATGGAACAGGTTATAATAACATGTCATAGTGATATCAACAATCATTGCAATATAATTGTAGATTTATGAAAGTGTTATATTCATGTAATATTCATATGTTCATGTATCACAAAATAACATTGTACATGTTTTGCCTTAAGATGTCATCCTAAATGCAGTTTTCTCCTATGACCAATATGTTGAAAGTCAAATTGATTTGTACATATTGAAAGATGGAAGATATATCATAATTATATGAGATTTGAATTCAAAGCATTTTAAATGTTTTGATTTGTTCATTTGTGTGTACCGTAGGTTAATGCATATTGATGAGTGATACACTTGTCACTAACGTAACCCTTTTCTTTTCAATTATCATTCATTTTCACTTCTTCAGAGGGGTGTATTTCTGTCCGGAGGGGGGGGGGGATAAAGATAGGATAAAGAAAGAACATAGAACGATGATCAATTACTGTGTCTTACAAACAATGATATAGATCATACAGTTGAAGGTTATTTTCTGTTTAAACAAAATAGGTGAAAAGTAAGCATTATCAAATTTTTAAAATTTCAATCTCAGAGACAGAAAGTACAAAAGCTCAAGTACCACTGATATTACTATGGCTTTCTTGTTGAGTCGGGTTTCTTGGGTTGAGAACAACAGGAGGACAGAATCTAATACATGTATCTTGACTTGATTTGAACAAAATAATAATAAAATAATAAAACGGTGCTCAGCAAGCGCTTTCCACCGAAGTCTTTAAGCGCTATAACAAACAAAATACAATGCCAACTATATATATTAAACAAAAAATTACAAATCAGCCTTCAAATTACAATACATATGAAATATACATCAATGTGAACAGAGTAAGTTAATCATCAAAAAAGCAATTTTGAATAAATGTGTCGTAAGACAAGTTTTGAATTGGTTGACAGTCTGACAGTTTTTTACATGTAAAGGTAGTTTGTTCCAAAGAGAAGAGATCTTGCTGCCTGTTGCCCTCATTTTTTTCTTTTTCTTTTTCTTTCAAGTCAATATATTTACATGTTACAAAAATTATGTTTGTCATTTTTTTGAGGGATCCACATTTTACAAGCTCTGCTTTTCAGTGGATCCCTCCATTTCCACAGGGTTATCTTGAAAAATCTCTTAAAAAACCATTGTACTGGATATTTATGTATACTTTCTATGTCACAATTCTAAACCATGTAAAATGTATTATATTATTGAATATTGAATTGTATACTGATTTCTTGTCAAAATTACTGTTCTGTTGGAAATGAAAAAATAAACTGAAACTGAAACTGAAATTTCCGGCAGGTCAACTGATGTCTTCATTTGGACAGTTTTCTCATCTACTGTAGAGATTGTCAGATTATATGTAGCCCCTAAAAAACTTAAACTAAAAATGTGTAAAAATATATATCAAACTCAATCATTGATGCTCACAAAGATGATAACACAAAGGCTATATTCCAATTTGCATTTCTAGAACTACACTATTTGGAAAGTACCATCAGTGATAAATATTTTTGTATAATAATGTTCTTGTTAATGTAATTTGATATCTTCTTTGATATTTTGGTACATGCAATGTGAATTAAAATGAATTTACACTGACTGAACTCTGAAACTTTGTCTTATTTGAACTTTACTGTGTTATATTTCTTTACTTTTATGTTGGAAATATCCTAATGTTATCATTATGAACTGATTCAGTTAATAATAAAACAAAATTAAGATTATTAAAGTTTGAGAGCTGAACCAATTCAGAATTAGTTAAGCTCTCAAATTTTAGGAATTTATAGATTACTATTTTCTCACAGCAATATGGATACTTAGATACTCTGATGGTGATGCTTTCATTGTGGGAGAATTCATTGTTATTTGGTATTCTTAATTCACACTCCCTGTATAAGAGTTCCTTTATTGAATCATGTGCAGAAAATCAGGTTATTAGATTTTCCCTCTTTTTCAACAAAAAAATGTAATCAACACAAAAATGTAATCAACACAGATCGAAACGAGGACAGGATATTTGAATATGTTAGTAAACCGGTCTATTGTGTCGAAGAAAGAAAATGAGAGAAATGTAAATGTATGGGTGAAAGTTTAAAAATTTGACAAAGAAAAAGAAAGTCATGATGTTTTATAGGGAAGTTTAAAATCACTTGTAATCTCAGATAATGGATTTGTCATTCGAATGTGAAATTATAGCTAGGGACAACCTCCCTGTTTTTGTATACTTGAATCTCATTAATGTTCAATTTCTCTTCAAAGTCACCTTCTCCTTGAGGCTGTAGACCTCCTGAATGGGGGTATAGGCCAGGTAGCATGTTGATAGAAAATGTCCTGCTCATTATATAAACATTTTGATAAAAGATAATTATGCCAATTTGTTTGCATTACTTTTGGGAAATTGTTACTTCGTCCTCATTACTAATACTAGTACCTCATTTTAGATAATTATTATATTTTGTTGATAAATAGATCTTCATAACTAAAGAAATTATCTACTACTGTATATTCAGAAAAGGGTGAAGAAAGAAAGGAAGAAAGCAAACAAATTTTATATAGGTATATATACGCCTTTAGCATGTCTGCCTCATGCATTGTACCAATTAAGCAAGACAGTTTACCTGACATTTGTGTAAAAGACAGCAAAATGAAAATGTAAAAAAATCGGCATGAAAATTGTATGGGTGGTAGGGCATCTCGAATTTCTTGGTATTGTTTATTTCGACTCAGAATCAACTAGGGACATATCTGTCGTTATGAATATGCATTTTGTAATCTAATTTGCATAATTGATATCGGTCTTCATGACTCCGTTTTACGCCCTGCCGCCGTACCCCGAGTCTGGAGATTTGCCCACATTTTCACATGTTTTGTTCCTCATTCTGGAATTAAGGTTGAGCTATCTTGCTACAAGATGAGTCAAGCATTATTTGATGCCCTTGCTGGTAAGTAAAATGTTCTTAAATGATATTTCATAGCGAATCCATCTCAAATTTCAGTCAGAGTTGTTGTCTGCGCTGCGCTACTGGAGTACTGCATCTCTTGCTTTCCACACACAAGGCGCGGCGCGGCGGTTGTATTCTAGCGGTACATGTCATGCTCGGCTCTTCAGGCGCCTGGGCCCGGCCGATAAACGTTCGGGCATGCAAGTGTTATGCGGAGCTGTGGCGCTTTCAAACAAATTATTTTCAGCTTGCCAATTTCCCTCAATTCAGAGCCTAATTTCAGATTTAGTTTACCCTAAAGGCTAGCATGCTATCAGTCATTTGATATAGAATTTTCCATAGGGAATTATACAATTATAAATAAATCTACGAGTAATTATATTCATGCTATATTTTCAAAAGACAAATTTTGGGGGTGTAGGAATCTTTGCTGGAAAAGCAACAACAACCCATCGCCATGTTGGCTTTGTCCGGTACGAAATGAATATTCATGAATGGGTATTTTTTCGTAGAGCTTTGACCAATCACAGCATTGTATCGTTGACTACAATTTCGAAGCACCTGTAACAGATATATTATTATATTTTCAACAAATTGTTCATCATTTATCAGCATTATCTAGATACAAACTTCCAGAAGTAAAAAGGACAAAGCATGAATATCTCTGTTGTTTATCATGATTGATCAATGATTACGGTATAAAACGACAATCAGTGAAAAATGCATATGTGAAGAAAAAAAGTTATGAATTTAATAGGTTGCTAACTACGTAGGGCAGGCCTACAAGAAAATAAACAAAATTATACTGGCGAAATTTACTTGTTGATGCTGACAATTCAATCCTATTTTTCTCTGGAAGATCAACCAACAAAGCATTAAATGTTTGAATATAGATCTCTAGGTCTAATTAGTCTAATATGTTCTAAATCGAGAGGATCTATTATGTTTTAAAAATAAAAGATTAAAAAAAAAAAAAATATTTTATTTTCAGTGATCTACTTTAGTGTAAAAGTTTTAGTTTCATTTTATTTTATTTCATTTTGATGTTTATTTAATATACATTGTCATATATGTATACAATATTTTTAAATGTAATGTCATGAAATTATACATAGAAATATGGGTTGTCACAAATTTACTACGTGTTATTTTAGACTTATAACTATAAATTGTATACTAGTCTTTAGCTCATGTTTATTTGTGTTTTAGAAATGTAAATATGCATATATCATGTCTATATGTATTTTATTATTATATCTTACTTTGTTTTATATATCTTTCTGTATTGTATTGTAAATATGTTATGCTCTCATACCCCTGAAGGGGGTCGATAGAGTCAAATAAAATCTAAAATCTACTAATTCAATTTTATAGAATTTTATGCACTATTGATGTCAAGGCTTTATATGTGATAAATATCAGTGCACTGGAACACTTTTATGAAATAGATTTACTCTAAATGCCATCTTAGACTGGCTTTGATACTGAGAAAGACAGCTTGCTGTTATCAATACCATTACTCAGTATATATATATATATGTGAACATGCTGGAAAAAAGCTGTTATCCTATATGTGATTGTTCTGGTTTGTTTTCTCCCTTCATACAGGCATCGATGGGAGTGGTTTAGGAATGCAGGGTCTCTTAGAGACCACTCCCACACACACCATGACAACCATTGTTCAAGACCCAAATGCAGGTAACTTATGTTCCTTGACCTCAATCTTTGTTGAAGTAAAAATATCTATTACCAGGGTAAATAACAATTGGTTAATTTGGCCTGACTGTCATGCCAACATTTTGTAAGATTAAATTTTGTCATTTGCCAGAAGATGGCGTTGGACATTGTGGCATTCACATGTAATTGAGATATAAAAATGTGACAGATCATGGATTTTCATTACAATTTTTTTTAAATGTAGTCTTGAGAAGTTGAGAGTTAAGAGCAACACTGTTCTGCTGCCTACCTACTTTGAGCAAATTTTCATGCAATTTGTCATATTCCTAATCCATACAAGCCAATATTTAATGTTATTCATTATAAACTTGAAAGTGGCTTTATCAAGTGATATAGACTAAGATGCGTTTATGTAGCTGTCATAGACCAAGTTGAAGTATGCATTGCTTATGTATTCCCTAAATGTAATCTGGATACATAAGGTTTTACTGATTTGCCCTTACTTATTATGGTTGATTATAATTACAGGTGTGGATGAAGAGGATATCTTCCAGTGTGGCAAATGCAAGAAGCAGTACACATCACTCAACTCCTTCATGAACCACAAGAGAGATCACTGCATACCACCCATCTCAACACATCCCATACAAACCATAACAACCCTACCTCGCCCTCAACCCATCCCTGCTTCTGCTCCACACTCTGTCAACAGTGCCTTCTCCACCCTCACCCAGACCTCACTGGGGAACCGTCTATCCCTGGGCGGGACCGGTATTGGACAGGTGCCCCAGTCCCCGTTGGCTCAGCTACCTTCCAACATGGTGCTGGGTGAGGAGGTGCTGATCTCGCAGTTTGCCAATGTGGAACAGAACATTCAGCAGCTTCAGAACACTCTGATGAACTCTGGTTCGTTATCCTCGGCACCATTCATCACGTCTCAAGCTGCTTCCAGGCTTCTAACCTCCACCACACCTGTCTCATCAGGCGGCTCTTCGATGTCTTCTAACTCTGTACAACAGACTCTCAATATTGGCCAGGTATGCACCACTCTACAATGCTAGATATGTAATGCTAGATTATGGGATGATTTTTGTCATTTATCAAGTGTATTATATGTATACTATTTTGAAATATAACATATAATTCAGAAACTGAGTTGACAACATGAATAAATATTTGTTATTATACATCAAAATGATGCAACTAGATTTTTTATATTATATTTGCAATAGAGTTTCAAAGATGCATTGAGCCAATGGATTTATCTCCAGAGTTGTGAATATAAGTGGATGAAGGAGGGCAGTCTCATGAAACCGTCGTAAGTACAAGTTCACCGACATCCCATTGAAATGCGTGTATTATTAAGTTTAACACGCGTTTCAATGGGATGTCGGTGAACTTGTACTTATGACTGTTTCATGAAACGCTGCCCAGGATTCCATCCTAGATTGTAATAATTTTAGAAAGAGTGAAAATTATTTTCATTTTATTTTTTCTGAATGTGTACAGCATAGGAGCTATGTTGAGTAAATTCAAATTGTTGCAAGAGCGATATTTATGAACTTGAAGTCTGATGTCCTCTACAGATAATAATACTGTGTTTTTATATTACCGGTACTTTCTTCCAGGTGACCAATATTCAGATAGTTCAACCAAATGGTAACATCACATTACAGCAGGTACTCCCCAACTCCAACCAACAAGATCAACACCTCCTCCAGCAACAGGGTCAAACCCTGATACAACCTGCAACCATCATGCAACCCCCTCGCAGTTCAGGGGTACAGGAATTGACCCGCATTGCCCCCATGACTAGCTTGGTTCAAGGGAGTAGTGATGGTAGTGACCCTCTGAACAGACCTGATCATATCTACAGCCTGACTGCAAGGAGGAAACGTCGGGGAGAAGCTGAGAGCAAGAAGCCAGGAAAGCTGAGGTATACAGAGCAATACCTACAGCATAATTAGCTTGCCTCTTTCGATAGCATACATGCACATCACAACAGCCTCTGTGTGCTTTGAAAATCCTTATCCTAGAATAGTTTGGCAACCAACGTACACTGTTTAAAGCTCAAAGATATTTGTCTTTATTAAACTTGGGGTGAGAGGGGCACTAAAGATAAAATACTTTTTTTTCTAAAGGTTTATGCAACCAGGGGGGTGTTTCATAAAGCTGTTCGTAAAGTTACGCATGACTTTACGAACGACTTGAATATGAAGTGCCAGATAGGATGCCCAAAGTTTTTCCTGATGTTTTAACAAAGTGTGACTATATTTCCAATAAACTCATTTAATAAATTATGGCAAAAAATATACCGGTACTTAGCATTAAAAGTGTTTGTTATAAGAAGAATGTTAATCTACATCTGCACAGTTCAACTTTAGTTGATGCAGTTAAAAATGATTGAGCATCCCATTTGGCTTTTCATATATAAGTCATTCGTAAAGTCATGCGTAACTTTACGAACAGCTTTATGAAACACCCCCCAGCCTGGATTAGAACCTTGTGTTTCAAAATCTAATAGAAACCTGCATTTCCACAGTGCCCCTATTATTAGACAATTACCCATATATTTGTATGTTTCTAGAATTATTTTCAAACGCACATGATTTCAACTGATATTTATTTATAATATTGATATTGAAATCTTTCTTTTTCAATAACATTTTTGATGATTGACATATATGTGTGCATGTTCGGAGACATCTCAAACACTACTTCATATGTAGTGTATCGGTGTTCACAAATTCTTATTTAATCATATATTCAATCTCATGCATGCATCCTCAGATGTAACTACTGTGACAGGACATTCGCAAAGAACTTTGATCTGAATCAGCATCTACGCAGTCATACAGGAGAGAAACCATTCCAATGTATTGTATGTGGAAGAGCATTCGCACAGAAGTCTAATGTCAAGAAACACATGCAGACACACAAAGTATGGCCAGAAGGAAAGAGAGCAACCTTGCCTAATAAAGTAAGTTAGATTCATAAACCTTGTTGCTCAGTTTACATTTCCTTGATGTACTAACATTTTAAAAGAAAGATTTGTTAAGCTGTACTCCCAGTGCTAGATATCAGCTGTATGTCTGCATACTGGGAATACAAGTATTCTTTCTTAAGAATCTCTCCTGTGAATCGTCTTAACATTAAGAATACCCACATCCGCATAACTTATATACAAAATTCATATTTATATTGTACATTCATGTATTTATTTGAATGCTTTTTGAGTATTTACATTCTACAAAAACTATGTAAATGCAGATGTCCATATGTAAGAGGTCAATGGTATTGTGTTTCTTTAATCACTACTATCATGAAATAAATTGTATGTTTCAGAAGTGATGGTGCATTTTATTCTTTTTGGATTTTTCAAGTATTGGTTCTAACTGCTATTTCGTCTATTTCTTTCTTTCAGCCTATTTTGAAGGTTACCAATCTTGGAGAAGAGAATAGTGCCAAAAATGCCAAGATTCGTTTGGATGCTGGTATGTTACTTTATGAGATGGTAACAAACTACATCTATAGAGAGATATAAGGAGAGATAAAGAGAGACAGAAACAAATTGAGGAAGAAAATGAGAGAGAAAGAGGGGGAGGGGGACAAAACTCACATATCTTCATTTTCAGTGCTATCCCTACTATTTATTATAATGCTATAAGACATTCATTAGTCTAAAAAAGACTGTCCAAACTCATACCAAAAAATGGTGGAACGTAATGTTGTACCCATGGTTGATGTGTCATCATCATGAATTAAACCATTAATATGGGAATGAAGAAATCACAATAGTATTATCACCTAAGACAATTACAGGGCTATTCCAAGCAATTCTAACATCAAACCTTATCAATTTGTTGCTTCTAGGTGGCAGTCAGGATTTGTTAGAGCCCATCCCAAGAGAAGAAATGCTGATTGATAACTCCTATGTGTGTAACTTCTGCAATGAGAAGTATAAGAACTACTACCTGCTGAAGACACATATGAGACAACACAAAGATGAGCAGGTATGATGATTTACCTATGATTACAGTGATTCACGCTTTTCTTCTTACTAGCACACACAGAATTTACTGATGCTGGGCAAAATGTGGATGACATGATATTATGATTGATTAATGATGAGGCCATATTATTCTGTGTTTTATATTTCATACCGCCTCTCCTGCTTTAATGGTGGATTTTTTTTTTTGATGCTGGGCAAAATGTGGATGACATGATATTATGATTGATTAATGATGAGGCCATATTATTCTGTGTTTTATATTTCATACCGCCTCTCCTGCTTTAATGGTGGATTTTTTTATATCAATACCTTTGCCTGGATTTGAACATTTGATTCATAGGAAGCTACCTCTTGGATGATCACTTTCCATGGAGACTTCAATATCTTTCACCGAGATCTTGAAAAATGAGGTTATTGTGAGAATCTTGGGGGGGGATGGGAGGGGTGGTACCAGATATGGAGCTAAAGCTGAAACTTATTTCCTGGTGACATGTTACATGTACATGAATGAGTTTTTCTCCTTTCATTTTCAGCTGTACAAGTGCATTGTGAAGAACTGCTCACAGACTTTCAAGAATCTGGATGAATTCCTGGAACACATCAGAGCACATGACAAGGAACTGTCCTATAGATGTCACCTATGCAACAAACAGTTCAACGACCTCAATGATCTAGGTGTTCATCAATATTCACACAGTCTCTATCCTAACCAAGGACCAAAGCTTATTCAAAAGTAAGTCTATAAAGTGATGCTACAACAGGGGGAATTGCAAACTATGTGTATTATTATGTTTGCGAGGAGTTTGCAATTCTGGAATATCAACATATCTAACTTGTGATTTGTTGTCATTTCTTAAGACAGGTCACATCATTAGAATTCTTTTTATAATTCATTGGTGTGTGTGAATTTGTAATAACCAAGAATTGACCAGACCCAGCCATTAGCATACCAATTTTTATAATCTACTTATTACAAAGTGTTCTCCCAAGTGCTTGGATTTTTACTAGATTTGCCTGTGATATGATCATGTACGAAACAAAGACCTTCAAATGTTTTCTCTGCTTTGCGGGAAAATTCAATCTAGAATGAACCATGCCATTTTCTTTCTCTTTGCAGAGAATTCAAGTGTCCCAAATGTAACAGCAAGTACTCGTCACCCGATGCTCTCGATCACCACATGAACACCTCATCACATAAGTTCAACTGTCCAGAATGCAACAAGATCTTTACCTGTGAGCGATACCTGCGACGCCATCTTGTCTCCCACTGCACCCAAGCCCTGCATGAATGCCACATCTGTAACAAGAAATTCAAGAGTGAGCACTATCTGAAGTCTCACATTCTCATTCACACTGGCCAGAAACCATTCAGCTGTCAGGTCTGCACTACTGAGTTTAACCGCAAGGACAAACTCAAGAGACACATGCTGATCCATGAACCTAGTAAGAAATTCAAGTGTCCATTCCACTCCGTGGCAGGCTGCAATATGGCATTCAACCGAGCCGACAAACTCAAAGCTCACATCATCACACACAGTGGGATCAAACCCTTCAAATGTTTCCACTGCTCAAAGACATTCAGTCGCAGGCCTAACCTGGCTGAACACATGAAGCTCCACACCAACGACTTTGCTTTCCATTGTGAGAAGTGCAACAAGGGATATGCCAGAGAGAAGTACTTGAAGAACCATAACTGTAATGCCAAGACGGGTCCCAAACGGGCATCAGCCATTGAAGGTACAAGCATCAGCCTTGAGTATGCTGCAAAGCTGATTGATGCTGGAGCTATCATGGACCCAGAACAAGAGCAGATACAGAACAGTATCGTTGAGGCCTTGGCGGACAAGGCTAAGAAGAAGAGAGGTAGGAAAAGGAAAAGCGATCTTCAATCACAGAAAGCAAAAGAGGATGCCAAGGAGGAAGAGGAGGTTAGGATTGTCCATACAAAGACAAGACAGGTGAGGATGAGAGCTGGTTCTATGCTCAACAAATCAAAGCGAACCAGGAAACCAAGGACACCTCTTAAAGCGAAACAATCCAAAATACAAACCCCATTAATGTCAGAGAAATCCACCATTGCTGCCATTGAAGAAGACCTTGCTATTATCCAGAATGTACTCGCCCAACACAGTAACAACGTCAATGTGGATGTGGGTATGGAAGATCTTGGCACAGACCATACAGACGGTGGACATAGCCTTGCCTCCTCTCTTTCTCGTCAATCTGGAGTGAACATCAGTCTCCCTTCGGAGTCTTTGATCCAGGATCCTATCAACTTGGAACCTGGAGATTTGAGTGGACAGATGGTTCCTGTGGTAGTCCATCGACTCGAAAACATGGATGAAGTGGTGGTTGTTGTATCACAACCTTGAGTGTTCCAATTGCCTTTTTCCTTGTGGGGAAGACAAGTCTTTAAAGAAAGTTGCAGCTACATGTGCGAATTCTCTAGATATCTAAATGTCAAATGATTTTAAGTGATGATCATGTTAGCAGAATCTCTAAACAGGGATTATGTTACAATATTTATGACTGCAATTCAATACGATTCTCTTATTCCGATATACACCCGTCTATAGGCTTACTATAAATAACAATGCCCAGCTTTTAACAGGATGTGATGGGGTGGGGGTGTGCGAGCTCTCTATTTAGACCATTGGTATCAGGTGTTATGAACCAAATCCACAAAGGACAAGAATCCTCTTTCAATGTTTCTTAAAGAGAAGGTTCATTGATTTTAAAAGCTAACTTTATTGTCATTATTGCAAAGGTGAAACTTTGATTGGACAAGGTTATCAAAATTCAATGCTTGGAAACATTCGAAGTAATGATTATTATCAATTACAAACGCTTAAATACAGCTCGGCATAGCACCTGAAAAGCTCTCCGATTGCTGCTGAGATGTGTGACGTCACATGTTGAACATGATTTGCACAAGCAGACGATGTCCTATGACATCTCACACATTTTCAGTGCCTGTTTTGTCATCTTCTCTTCAGTTATTTCTCTTACTTCACTACCCTCAGGCTAAATGTTTAATCTATTGCCTCACTCTAAACCCCGCGCATGGTATTATTTTGATGAAAAATGCAAGGATAAAAAATAAAGGAATCCGTCGCTTGTAAACAAAATAAGACGCCATTGTATTTTCAGCTGCATACACCGCGGTATGTTCCGCAAGAGGAAAAAAATGCTGTCCATGTTATCATTCCGGGGTTTTTTTAATTTGAAAGTGTGGTTTCTTTGATTGTTCATTAACCCCTATCCTGTGTATTTACAAACAAAAGAATTTAGTTATCAGAATCGGGGACATATCCCTTTCTGAATGGTGTAAAATTCCATCACATTTATATACACTAAACTCATTATAATTTGAGAAATAAAAGCATTGCAATTATGTTCATTCTTTATGGGATGTCGTCTGCTTGGGCAGGATTGGTTCATATTGTGACGGCATTAAAACATCGTTATTTTTCTGGCGAATCTCTCGCATATCCCAGATGCTATGGAGGTTGTTTTATATGTATTTTTATAAATCACCCGATATGTAGTTGACCTAAAACTTGTACGATGGCCATCTGTTAGCTTACCAGTTTCTAGTGATACGTTTTTTGCCATATTTGTGATTTTCTTTGAACAGGCACTTTAAATCAACCCCCCAAAAAAAAAGAAGAAGTATGACTGTGATAATTTATTTATTTATTTAATTAGTAATGTATGTGTTTTGTTAGTAGGGAAATAGTTGAAACATGAATAGGTGAAATGAGAAATACTCCTGACTAGCCTGTGAGGATAGCCAAAAGAAACGGTTCCTGATATAAAAGATATTAAATCTGTTGTTTACTAACCTAGATAGAAACAAACACAAATACAGGGCATTCTACCTATGCTGTTATTAGCAAAGATAATTCTGAAAAGATTGATTAAGAAATAATAATCAGCCATGAAGTTCAAATTAAAAAAGTAAGGAAGGGACACAATTAGTTGTATCTAATGGAGGAAGAAAATATAGGAAGTGATATGAAAAGAGAAGTGAGATAATAGTAAATTCCATAGAGTAAAATACATGTACATGTACGTGATGGTGAGACAATTAGGAGAGAGAAGCTGATAAAAAAATATAAAAATTGGTTCAATTGTTTTTAATGAACTCTGCCTAAGTCATGAAGAATACTGCCTTTCGTTTACGGTGCAAGTGTTTTTCTTTCACTTTGAAAGCCCAAAAGCCAAAATAGAAACTGTGCATAGAGGTTTATTTGTACCAAAAAATACAGATTTAAATTTTAATAATTTATTTATTTATATGATGGATCGATGATGAAAACTATTTTATGCTGTGCATGAGACAACTCCCCTTTGCCTGTATATCTATACCAAATCATGAATAAGACAAGAAATATGAGATTATAAGTCCTTTGTTCCACTGATGATATTTCAAATGCATTTTGCTGCAATGATTTGATGTATGGCATTCACTGCCATGACATACAGGTGGTCATTAATTGCATTTACATGTGTAAATTTGATGTTTACCATCTTGATTACCAAAGTCTATCTTAAAGTATTCATATTTTTCTGCCATTTATCATAGGTAATTTTAAAATTGACAGAATACTTTTTTTTATTAAAGACCAGGCAAACTTTGCCTAATTGTTATGTTTTCTCAGTACTCTGGTAGTTAAAGGAATGTTTGGTGCCACCTGCAGTGTATAAATATCAAAATATGATGTTCATTTCAGTACTTTTGTTCTGGGTGGGAAACTGTCACATACAGCTTTCCAGGATGTTGTCATAATTTGGATATTACATGTTTGTCAAAGATGTCGTCTGGTGAGAGCCAGAAGGGTGTTAACTCTTTCTAAAAGTAAACAAGTTAACTTCCTTCTAGCTCTCAGCAGACATGGGCATGAAGAAATGTGAGACTTGCTGAAAGAAGAATAAAAATGCCAGTGATGAAATTATATAAAAGTAAAAGATGAGAAATGTGTATAAACTGAAGTAGGTGATTGACACTAAAATACATTATTTGCCTTTAACCTCAGAAAAATGGATATGGTTATAAGTGATTAAATGCACTAAATTGATTATAATGTAAATGTTATTTTGACTTCTTACTGCAGATGATTATTTAATGTTAGACAGTGTGAATTGCATTATTTATGTTATTCCAAGATTTGTGTATCACAGGTACTATTTAAAATTTGTCACTACTCGTGGTTGGAATGTAAATAAATCTTACAGTATATTTGAATTGCAAAGTTGTGGTCGCGTGGTGTGCTTAAAGTAAAAGTGTTATGTACATGCATTGCTAATTGGCTGTAAAAGAGAGCAAAAATATGGTGTTGTACCTGCCTCCAATTTGTTTATTATTATGTTTGACAACTAATTTATTCAGTGATCATATTATTGGTTATCTCTGCTCCTAGAAATCTTTTCCATTATAATATTGTAAAGTGCCTGTTATGATATAATTCTCTGTATTTTTAGTAAATATTGGAAGATAAAACAAGGCAGGATGAAGTCTATCAGTGTGATAAATTCACAGAAAAGAGAATACAGAAATAGAAATGGACCAGAACAGGGGGAGGGGAGAGGAGAGGGAGAAGAGAGAGAAAGCGAGAAGAGAGAGAAGAGAGACAGAGGGGGCCGGGGAGGGAGAAAGAAGGAAGGTTAGAGGAAAGACACAAAAGAGATGAATGAAAAATTTATTTAACTTGAAAATGCAAGGAATACATGTAAATACTTCAGTGCTTTCACAGATATCTCACTCTTATTTATTCTGTCGACTGTCTGCAAGAAGGCCGTTTCTGCCATTGACAATACGTAGCTTTTATGGCCTTCTTGCGCACAGCTGATTTTTTTCATACTCCCACTTTCAAAACAACTTTATCTGTCCATTTTCCACATTATCTAATATTTATTCTTTTTCTCCTCTTTCCTCTAATTTTTTCCCTTTCCCTTCTTCGTCTCCACCCTCTTTCTTTCCCCCATTTCCTCTCTTCTGTTTCTATTCTCCTTTACTCATATTTATATTTATCCTCGCATCAGTCTTTCATACTCTCTCCTTTAGCTCTTTCTCTCTCTCTCTCTCTCTTTTCATTGTTGCCTACATTTATGTTTTAACCCCCCACGCACACAAAAAATGAATTGCTTCTTGCTATTCATTGACAAGCCAAGTTTTGCTGGGATGACTTTTAATGGGGTCTGAACATGGTTTAGAGCTCAAGATAATACACATGAATATTGATATACTTCCCCCCCCCCAATAAAAACAGCCACAGACATTTCTCCATGATCATAAAACATTTATTATTGATCATTACTACACCAACAAATCTGAACATATATATAATCTATAAAATACAACCCGCATAATCCCGTAATAATTTATTTCACAGTCTACTTCTCATAATCTCGGAAGACATGAACACTCTTCTATTTTGTACCGTAACTACCATATCAAAAATGTGAGGAAGACAATTCATGGAAGATTGGTGTTTTAGACACATCAAGAAGTGAACATGATAGATGACAGAGAGGGACCATTCTTTTCAAGTCAACAATACACAGATCAAGGCACGAGTGGCTAAAGAGAATCTATTTTCTTGACCAAACTAAAGCATCAGCTTGACCAACACTATATAAAAAAGATTTGTGGCCACATTTTGAAGGGGACTCAATCCAGGTTGAAAATTAACCTCTTTTTCATTAACATACACGTGAAAGCATTCATAACTCAATGACATTTTATTTGCTAGTCTTCATGATTTTCAACATATTAGTCAGAATTTGTCTTTAACCTATTGAGGACGTTTTTTATTTTGCAATAACACGCATTTCCAAAGCCTGAGTATACTCGGGTACCGTCCTCAACAGATTCACAAAGCGACAGGAATCATCAAACTTAAGCAAACAGCTCTATATAAAGCAAAATTTTGATCCCCAAAAATCAAACTGAAGTTGTAACGTGTTTCTATCATTTCAACCATTTTGAATAAAGCCACATGATGCTAGACAATGTACATGTCATGTATTATCAAAATATGAGTCTTTTTACTAAGTGTTTAAAAGCTTGAAATGATATTTGATTTGCTATGGCCATATGAATATCTACATACCTACAACCCAGATAAGAAAGGATATGATTTCTATTTAAAAATTTTGCAGCAATTACAGATATAAAAGAGGGCCAGAAGCAAGGGGATCTTAATATTTCCTATTTCATGAAGATTACAGAAATAACAAAAATGTACATATATTTTCAAAAAAGACAATAATAGTTACAATTGCCACAATCATTCATAAATCATAAAATTATCTTTTATAAATTCAATAAACAAATATGAAATCCCAATTTAATACATTCTGATATGTTTCTATTTTTTCATAAAGATTTCTGTCAATCAATGACATAACTTAAAGATTCATTTTTATTTTATAAATGATTTAAATTAATCAGTATTAACACAATCAATGTGCTTTGTGATAATTGCGCAAACCTAGACTTCTTGACAAAGATAATTATGCAAACAACTTTTTTTTTACCATTTCAAATGTGAAAAGAAAAATTCAACTCAAATGATTTTGATAGTTTCCCAACAGAACACTCTGAGTCACATAACTCTGATGAATATCTCTAACAATAAATCAATACCATCAATATTTTCCATAATCATTTTAATATTTTACATCCACCAGGTAAAAGCCTTAGTAAATTTTCAAGTATGATATAAACATTATTACACACCTGTCTTAGTAGTACAGTATCTTCATACAGTGATTGCTTGTGCCCAGTCTAAAACACAAATATTTACAACCCTTTTTTTTCTTCCGAGAAATATTCTGTGAATTAATCTCAACCTATAGATTCTTTCATGTCCCTCCACTAGATATACGATTGAACGACTAACTATATGCAAGGAGGTTAAAACAATGTGTATGAAATAATGCACCATTATCAAAAGTCTTAGTGAGGTTAACTATTTAAAAAAATCATTTATGGACATATAATTTCTAATAAAATATTGCAGCAATTCAAATTCAAACAATTCAAGCCCTGTGTTATAACACATATCTTGATTTTGCTATTGATAAATGTGCCTGTATGGAGAAAATAACAACAAATACATATACATATATATGATACAGCATGAACATATCAAACAATAACTATCAGATCAAGGATAAAAACAGTTCAAGTTTTCAGAAGAAAAGAACTCATAACATAACACATTTAAATGTTTATAGAACGATCCTTTCAACACTAGTAGTCAAATTTAACTTAAACATGATATTTCATTCCAATTGTTAACAATTCTAACTGTTAAACGAAGAAAAAAAATCCCACTTGTTAATACATTTCATTTCCATAAAAGTACAAATACAGAATATGCAAATCATTGTTCAGCATTCTGACTAGACTGTTTAGAAAGTAAGTTCAACGTCTTTTCTTCTTTTAATATTTGAAGATCACAAGTACAAACAACCAAAAATAGACTTACATCAATATGTTTTAGAAAAGAGAAGCATATATTCCCCGACACAAATAGAATAGTTGAATCTATACCAGCATATCGGGTCCCACTTCAACACGGTAGTTACGACATGGGAATACGAAAACTTACTTTTTGCCAGCCCATTGAACTTCACCTTTTAACATCCCTGTATTTCAAGACTTTACACATACAGGCACAAATTATGACATAATACAACCAAAACATATATATATATTTCAATTAATGAAGTCTTATTATTGCAGAGGTATATGGATTCCGGCAAGGCAGAATTATTTTTGAAAAGGCACAAGACATGCAAGATGGAAATACTGAAGTGGAAATTTGAGAGAAAATAAGAAAATACAAAGGAATGTGAAACTGGAGAAAAAAAGATTCAGAAATGTCAAAAATTGTAGAAAATGGAAGAGATACTAAATTGAAAGATCGATATCAAAGAGGCACATATACGTATCATAAATTTTTGTTGAACGAAAGGTAACATTTTCTTCTTCTTTCATGAAATTTTCAAGACAATCAAGATAGTTTAGTGATGGAATGTAAATCACACAAGGAATATGTACAAATCATATGTTTATAATGCTATCTATCCATTTGATACTCCTAGAAGTCTAGCAGCTGAGTCAGCAGATTCAAGCATCTGATCCAGAACAGATGAATCTTGGATTCCTAGGAGATTTGAGATGATATCATTCTTTTCCTCACCTTGTCCACCAGAGAAGACATCAGACGGGTCGGCAACATCCTGAGCCACCAAAGAGTCTTCATCTTCTAAGAAACTGGACACGTACAGCCCCTGCTGCTGGGTGGGTTTCCTAGAGCCACTAGCATTAGCAGAGTTTGCAGAGTTGCGTTGGCTTTCTTGCGTGGATGTGGGCGACTCTGGGTTGAGGATGGGAATGCCTCCATCATAGTTGATATCATCATCTGTGCCATAGCCATTCATCTGACCATTCTGCAGGTCAAGGTCAGAGTTCAACCAGTTCTCAACTGCCATTAGTTTGTCAGTGCTACCCTGTAGATCTTGTACTGCACCAGTTCTCAGGGCCTCGTCAAGCTTTGGAGTCTTGGTCATCTTCACAAGTTGAGCCATGTTAAGACGTTTCTTACCCTTCTGACCAAGACGGAATGGGACAGGTGTGCCATTTCTGCTGCCCTTGTTGGACTCCCCTAGAGCACTGACACTGTCTCCAAGATTAAGAGAAGTATGGGACATATCATCTAGTTCTTGTTTGGCTTGAAGATTACCTTCTGCTGCTTGTTGCCCATTGTCCCCATTCATAACACTGTTCTTGATACTTCCAGTGCCATCCTCTTTCAATGACCAATTAGCCATTTCTTCTCTGCTCTTCTTGTGTAACTTCATCATATGGCGATGACAGTTGAACTTAGTGGTGAAAGTTGCCTTGCAATCAGTGCAGTGAAAAGGGTGTTCAACTTCATGTACTTTCTCATGCTTCTCGAGTGTTGCAGCAGTCTTGAAACGCTTGCAGCATTGAGTGCATTCAAAACGAGCTCTGTTTTTCTTTCCCTTAGAACGAGGCTTTGAATTGGCAGAGCTCAGTCCAGCAGCTGCAGCGAGTTGAGGCTCAATTTCATCTACTTCATCACCAGAATGCTGAATGCCTTCCATTCCTTCATCTTCTAAACCCTCTTCTACATCTTCATCTTCACCTAACCCTTGTGAGACCTCCTCAGCAAGCGAATCTCTAGCTTCATCTTCAATCATTGATCCTTCATTAGTGGCGGCACCTTCGTCTTCCCCTAAAATATTGGTAGATTCTCCGTTCACTGCACCAACCTTGATAACTCCCTTGCCAGTAAACATTTTCACTTTCAGAGGAACACCTTTAGACTTCTTCTGTGACTTGGAATGGGTAGTTGACAAATCTGCTGGAATGTCTTCAGACTGTGTGGTGTCCTCATCATTGCTCTTTTCACCATTAGTGTTGTCCACTGTCAAACACAAGGGAGCTTCTGAAGCAAGTTTGGCATCCAGTTGTTGATTCACAATATCAACCGAAGTGGAAGCTACTTTCTTGGCCTCTGGGTAGATGCCTGCAAAGTCAATTTGTGGATGGTTCTGCTCATAGTGACCTTGCAGCTGGGTTCTTGTCGTACACTTAAACCCTTTGCATTCTGGACACATGAAGGGATGATCTTGTCCACCAGGCACTGAGCCTCCAAGACTACCAGGCCTTGCACCACCATGACGCCTTACTATGTGTCTCTCGCAGTTGGATTTGGTTGAGAAGTTGGCACCACACTGAGGGCATTGGTAAGGCTTTAGACCAGTATGGGTGAGGATGTGCCTTCGGAGAGAACTGATCCATGGGAAGCGCCGGCCACAGTATGGACAGCACTGTTTGCTCTCAAACTTTGTTCCCCTCCTTTCCTTTTTTTCTTCCTTAACATCCTTCTCACTGTCATCTGTTACTTTTTCATCTTCCACAATCTGGAGCGGTCCACCTAGTTCATCATCTGCAAATGATTGATCCAGCTCTGGTTCCTCTACCTTGACTGACATACTTAGATCCATCGTGTCACTTGCATTATCTTGATAAAAAACATTGCCATTTTGAATGCGGTCAAGTCTTACTTCTGGCGGTTCCCCACTGATATTTGTAAAGATGTCCTGGCTCTCTTCATCTCTGTAGTCATCATCTGTTTCACGGAAAATTTCTGGAACTGTGAGCGGTGATCGAGATTCCGGTGGTGACAAGAAGAGCTTGAACTGATTAGAGTCAGTAGCTGCCAACATCTTGCTGACACTGGCAAGCTCTCCACTGGAGTCTGACCCAACACTGTTATGTGGAGAAGGACCAAGTTTGATCTGTTGAGATGCACCAACTGGAGTGTTGGGTGAGATGAGGGGGACAGCAGTCTTTGATGCTCTTGATGTGAAACGCAGACCTGATGAAGACTTGGCCATGAGTTTGAACTGCATAGGTGTGGCACTCTTTGGGATGAAGGATTGTTGGGATTCAGACTCATCAGAATTGCTGTGGCGACGTACAATATGAGCTTCTAGGTTTGCTTTCATGGTGAAGGCTGCTTGACAGAGGTGACAGCGATAAGGTCTCTCATTGGTATGACTCCTGATATGTGACTTTAGATGACTACCACGGTTGAATTGCAAAGGGCAGTGTGGACACATCAATGCATCAGTACCTTCATCGTAGAATTTATGATAGACTTCCTTGAAACGCTGCAGGCCGAGTGAATTTGCAGGCTTGACAGAGAAGTTCAGTGGAAGAGCTGATTTAGGCATGGACAGATCAATAGGGGTGTCTTCTGTAAATATTGAGGTTCTGCGCTGTCCAACCCTTGCAACAGTGCTACCATTCTCTGGGCTTTTCTTCAGGCTAAAATCTAGTGGCTCTAGCTGCTCTCCTTGATTGTCTAACACAGGGGTAATACTTCTTGACTCACTCTTTATAAATGTGGGAACTTTGATGATGGGGGCATTCTTTTCATCCTCATGCTGGAACACAGTGATGTAAGTCTCCACTTCATCTGCTTTCACCTCTTCATGTCGCCTCATGATGTGGCGGGCACAGTTGCTGAGGCTACTAAAGCCTACCTGACACTTGGTGCATGTGAAGGGCTTCTGCGGTGTCTTCTCATGAACACGCAAATGGTTTTGTAAGTCTCTGAAGAACTTAAAATCTCTGTCACATATCTTGCAGACTGTGCATGGGGAGCTGTATTTGCCTTCATCATCATGCTTGGGGCTTGGGTTGTGAAGAATGACCTCCTCTGCTTCTTCTTTGGTATTCTTGTTATGTCGCTCGAGCGTGACGCTCACAGTTGGCTTTGGTGGTGAATGCAAAATCACAGACCTTGCATGAATATGGGCGTTCTCCACTATGAGTGCGCATGTGTCTAACAAGGGTGCTCTTGTCTGCACTCGCATAATCACACAGCATACATTTGTAAGGCATGAGGCCCATGTGGCTGCGTGTATGGACCTTCAAGGTGCTAGAGAAGGGGAAGACTTTCTTGCAGTATTTGCAGGTATGGGTGCCTTTCTTCTTGTTGGCAGATGATAAATCACAAGGTTCCTCTTCAATTTCCTCCAGTGATGCAACAAAATCTCCTTCAGCTTCAGCTGCTATTATGTCCCCAGCTTGATTCTCAGGAACTTCTGCTGTTGAATTATTCTGATTGGCAAACTCACGAGGCGTGTGCATTTCCATGGCTACATCACCAGATTTTGGTTCAAACGCATTCTCGACTCTACTCTCTGATCCTTCAGCAACATCCATTTCTGACTTGATTTGTGGGACACTTCCAGCTGTTACACCCTTGACTGGGGAGTGCTTCATATGTGTTGGCTTGGTCTGTGCAGTATGGACCTGTGCACCTAGAGGATTGGAGAAGTGCTTCATACCTAGAAGAGGTGAAGCTTGAAGATGTTGTTGAAGTAAAGAGCTCTTTGCTTTCTCGGGAGATGTGAGAGAGGGTCTGCTCAGCATGCTATTCAGGATAGGTGCAGGACGGCTGCTCTCTGCTTTGTCAATGTCTTTGGATTTCTGTGGTGACGTATGGGGTGAAGTTTGAGGTACTTTCTGAGGTGACTGAGGAGGGGATATTGGTTTCAGATTCAGCGCAGCAAGGAATTCATCACGTGACACTTCTTCGCTTGAAGGCTCAATATTCTCACTGTCAACATACATCTCTTCATCCCTAATTGTGGAATGTGATTTTTCATGATGAAGGTTTAAGGCACTTTGGCAGGGGAAAGATTTGTTGCAGTCTTTACAGGCATATAAACAGTCCATGTCAGTTGTTCTGGGTGAATTCTTCTCACACCACAACTGAGCAATGAGGGCAAACTTTGGAGAGGAGAATTCAGCAAAACCCAACTCCGCCATACTTGAAAATTCTTTCTCTCCCGTTGTGATAGGGGATGGGGCTTTGCTTCTTCGATGAGCCATGTGGACATGCATACGTAGACCCTTTTGGTTGCGGAATGTTGCTTTACAAATCATGCATTCCAGTACTTTGTTAGGGTGTTGCTCTATATGTGTCTGGAGTCCATTCAGACATAAGAATGTCTTACCACATATAGGGCATGACAGTTCCTCCTCTATTTTCTTCTCCTCATCGATGCTTTCACTCACATGTGTGTGTGTTTCCCCTGAGGACAGGTCCATGGGTTCATCCGAGATCGCTTCGTCAGAGCTTTTCACGTTCATACTCAGGTTCAGAGGCCTTTTCCTTTCTACCAGCAGCTTCTTTTCTGAGGACTTCTTCTCACCATGATGCGCTCTCTTCTTAGCTGGTTGACCTTCTCGCTGCGGAGACCCACCTTCCATGTCCATGTTCTCAATGAGCCGTCTCGAGGGAACACGCTTACGAGGCTTAGCATAGTCGTGCTTCACGACGTAATCCGGAGGAGGCAGCTCACCTCCTTTCTCATGAGTGCGGAGGTGACGATGCATGTTGCCATTGGTGGTGAAGGACATGGCACACAGAGGACAGGTAAAGGGACGCTCTCCAGAATGGATCAACATGTGGCGGTCCAAGGAACTGGTAGAACTCAGCTTCTTACCACACATGGTGCAGGAGTGAGAGCTAGCAGCATTGTGGGTACGGACATGGAGAGTCAGCTCATGGGCGTTCTGAAGTCGATGTTGCACACCTGACATGTCAAGGACTCGGGACATTCAAAAGGGCGCCTTCTCTTCATAGAGTTCTGCAAAGATAACAAAAAAAGTAGAATACCTTTCATTAATCTTTTATCTCCAATTAAATCATGAAATTTTAATTCAATTTTAATTCAATTTTAATTCAATTGATTATTCCTAACCTAAGACCTATGATTGTTATATTCATATTAACCATTAAAAGATAAGTCTCAATTAATACTACAAATATTAAGAACAGAAAAAACTTTGCCCTTTAAAAAAATTATTCATCTAAAATGCAGCACCTGGATATGGTTAAAAAAGACAATGGCCATGCTGACTATATGACATCACAACAACAAAAGAGCAAGAGTGATTGAATATAAATACAGACATAATTAAAGGAAACTAATTCTTTTAAAAATTTATTTAATGAAAAAAGCCATAATTTGGTAATGTGCCAATATTCATAACTTTGTTTATTCATCAGTTCCACATAAATATGGAGCATGTACATGTATCATGGACCAAAATAAATGACTAAAGCCACAGATCATGTTTTAGGGTTTTACAGCATCGATAAAATGACAATTATGATGGGGGAAAGGGCTGATATTCAAAACTGAGTATCATATAACACCACATGGTATGTGGTGTACATGTAGTTCTTGATGCGAGTGATGTGTCATGATTTTTTTCCCCTTTATACTTGTGTATGTATCCCATTACAATCAAGTTGTCACTTCTCTGCTTCAGTTTTATAGCTGCACTCTCATAATTTGTTCTGATTATGCATCGTAATATAACTCTCTGAAACTTGAACGACCTCATCGATTCTTAAAACATAGCCCAAAATGCCAGCAAACGCTTTGAGTTTCATTTAAACTGCTTCAGCCCTGATTCATACAGCCTGCATCACTTCATCTAGCCACATTCACTCGAGAGGGGGGAAATAGGGGTACTAAAAAACCTCAAGGACTTTGCAAGATTAGAAGTAAATCTTTACTCCCCAATGCCTCAACTCATAAACCCCCACTGTTTCCATGACGACCACAGGACTATGTGTACTATTTTGTTTCCCAACGAGCGAGCAAGCAAGCAGGGAGGGAGTAAGACGAGGAGTGCTAAAGCAGTCTGCTGAAGATGAATATTACATTACGAACACACCCTGGATTTGTAACACTCGCAGGATGTGGGTCAATTTCTATCTTTCTACTCGATAGTTTGAGGGGAAAAGGAGGAAAAGTTCAACCTTAGACTGGAGATAACAAAATGGCTGAAATTAGAGAACATGTAGGCCTATTACTGATACTGTTGAGGGTATCACCTTATCCTCTCATTAGTTTCATGTTCATCTCCACTGTACACAAATAGCTGCAATGATGCAACCACACTGAGAACCATAACTGTATTGCCCCCTAAACCTACTCTGGACATTTCATTTACCGTACCATAACTTCAACCAGCTAGCAACAAAAAAAAACTTTTTTTATAAAACTTATCACTGGTCTTCAATGTTCCTTTTTTGTTTAACTTATCAAATGGATCAAGCAGTGCTGAAA
Organism: Mesocentrotus franciscanus; assembly: GCA_037976565.1. Classification (NCBI taxonomy): domain Eukaryota; kingdom Metazoa; phylum Echinodermata; class Echinoidea; order Camarodonta; family Strongylocentrotidae; genus Mesocentrotus; species Mesocentrotus franciscanus. The sequence goes on from CP137676.1 coordinate 8,069,112, forward strand.
GCCAAATCATTTCACTTTTTTCTTCGTCACACATCATTGAGTAAAGAGAAGAGTTATTAAAATGCAGATTTATAAAAAGTTTGCCTTAAGTACATCAATTATTGGGACCATAATAATAAACTCAAGTATAATGATTAAGGGTAGGGATTAAAGTAAACTTTGGTGTATAATTAAAAATTACCAAAAGTAATGTGAATACCGCTGATTGTTGTAAGTTTTAGAATATTCAGAATAGCTCTACGTCAGTTCTTTCAGGACAAAAATCATATTTAAAAAAAATAGAATGGCAATATTGATAGTATTATTATTAATGTAATTATTCCTATCAATGTGGAACCTTATAGAAGGGTTTCCTCCATAAATATTTCATCATATTTCTCCATCTCCTGAGTCCTTACACAGCATCATAAGCCAAGAAATCAAAGGATTCCCTAAAATTAGCTCAAAATTGGCCTTGGTTGAGGGGCAAAACTTGGCAGTGTTCTCGAATTGTTTCTATGCAGATTTAAGATACCCTGTATGCTAAGTAGGGTTTTCTCACAAGCCTCCTTCATTGAAGCAAGAAGATTGTTTATAGTAGCTGTTGAAATGTGTAACAAACTGGCAAACTGTGAAAGGTTATGACGTCACATTGGAAATTTTTCCATAAACGGAATTAAATCAAATTCATCTTTCCCCTCCCTTTAATGTATGACTTTGCTTTAATATCTGTTTCCATAAATACAGCTATTGTTCTGAATGCATAATACATTTTCCCAATACAATTACATCTTAGATTGAAAAATGAAAGATTTTTCAGTTCTAATCAATGTCACCAAATTGAATTAGTGATGGAAGTCCTGTATATTTAAAATATGAACAAACAAAATAAGCAATAAGCTTCAATGTAGAAAAAAAAATCTCAGGATGAAAATCATGCTGAGATCATAATATGTTGTTATCACAATCTGTACATTAACTGTCTTTTGGGGAGGGGTAATTAAAAAGTATAAAATTTACCACATTTTCTTCCAATTTCCTTTATATTTCAGTATAAATGCATATATTTGACTATATGAAGGACATTTTTTCTATAAGGCTCCATTAACAAAACAAGACAAGACAGTATGTGGTCCAAAAGATGAGCTCAAAGGAAGCAAACAGTTGGGATCTCAGAAAATGAAGAAGAGACAAAGACAAAGAGATTGCAAAGATGCTAGACAATGTAATTGAGACTCGTAAGAGAGGCAAGATGGCTGCCTGCCATTGATGGCTAGCTAACCGGCTGCGCCCCTTTCCCTCAAATGACTGCATCCTGCTCTGAGAGCCATGAGAGACAGAGACGACATCATGTGACTGGGCTCCTGGAGGTTGTTATGCCAGTCGAACCCAAGCGAGGGCAGTGCAGAGAGTCGCTAACAGGGAGGATGTAGAGATTGGCACGGGTAAATTGGTACATCCTGTTAGGGCTGCATCCATCCCAAGCCTGGCTCTAATGCTTCATGATAAACCAGTCCATGCTGTCTTCTAATATGGCTGGGGTCTGTCTAACGTAGCCAAGGGGCCCACTCATCTATTCCTCATTGTCTTCAAACACAAACTTTCCAAGCATTTAATGTCCATTTTCTATCCACCTCTTTTATTCTTGATACCCTTTCATTTATCTTATCTTAAGTAATTCTCTCCTTTCTGAATTCCTTTAAATCGTCTTTTCATCAATTCATTCTATTCTATTTTATCTCATTTCCTTTAATCATTTCCTTCAAACAAAAGAGTAATCTCTCAAACTAGCAACTACAGCATGTTATATGGTTATATGTTACATCTTGAGTCTTACCAAAGAGATATATCTCTTTAGTCTTACAAATTTCTCACATGAATTGTTTAGACTTCAAATCAGTTTTATTACATACTGTACATATCTTGCCTAGGAGTATAATAGATGTTACTGCCATAAACCCGAAGTTTCAAACTTTGCAAAATTCCATACATAGTCTGAAACATGCACTAATTCTAAACATATTGATCACACATCCATCCAAATGATGATTACATAAGTCCTAATAACTTTGTCTAAAAGCTAAAAACTAAAAGCTAGATTTGGGGTAAAATGCATCCAAAACCAGCATAATTTCAGCAAATGTACAGTCATAGCCGCTTGCAAGGGAGTTTTTCAAAGCAAGCATCTAAATTCCATCAATCTACAAATCAACTTTGACTTTGACTCAACTCATCTCTTGCTCCTTAAGCCCAAGTCAATTTCCAAGCGCAAATTCATCACCACTGCTCCGCTTCAAACTTTTTCAAAGTTGTGTGTGATTGAAGCGATAACTGAGAGGGTCTCTGGCGATGATTCATGGGAAGGATTAGGATGCTGAGAGCTTGTTATCACACCATAGCAGCAGCTTGCTTTACAACCAAAGCTACGTGTACAAACCACGCTTGTCGTCTACATTACAGAGACCTCTCATATTCCTCCCTGATGCAAACGTGCTTGATTCAATGTAGTACTACAGATGGGTTTCAAAGATAAGCAGTGCTCCAAAGTTATAGAGGAGGAGAAAAACTAGGTTTGAAAGCTTTTGATGAGGAAGTAAATCGTTCGTTGTAAGTTTGTTTCTTTCTCTCCATCTGCTTGTAACTGGCAGGATACCATGTAGGGTCCATGTTTTTTTCTGTTCTGTTCTTTACAAACTGTAAATCATCAATGTTACCATCTCTTCATCGATTGTACTACATAGTCCTATTTCTTGGTAATTGATCATAGTGAATATAGTTCATCTATTGTTAAAGTATTGAGAGTTGCTATAAAAGGGTATGCCAACAAAGGGTTGAAATAGTATGGCCAAGCTCCATCAATTGACTTGTACAGAATAAATTATTACATTGCTGCACAGGAAGCAGAGTTTAGTATATGTTGATGTTACCAAGTGATAAACAAGTACAATGTGTAATTGATCATGTTTAATATGATGATTTTATCTATATGTTTAGATCTATAAATGACCTGTTTAAAAATTATTCCCTTTGTCCTCTTTCTTTTTTTAACTTTCATAATACTCCTAGTTCAATCCATTATACTTTCCTTTTTATTTATTCATTCACCCATATTTTTTTAATCAATACAGGAACTTGAAGGAAATTCAGATTTGTAAAATCAATGAATCAATACTATCTCCAAAATTTTGACTTGATGGATAAAGAATCATTAATTTAGGACAAAATATCTAAAACATCTATCATCTTTATTGATATTCTCCATCATCTCCTCAACTCCCTTCTTCAATTTGCAGGTGGCATAATTACTAAGGGAAAGTAATAACTGCCATGAACCAATTCTTTTAATTCAAATAACAGGAAACTCCTAGAGAGAAAAAACAGAGACCCAGCCTTTTTTTTTTGCTCAAAAGAATCTTCATAGCCACCAAACCAAGGGAAGATTTAACAAACATGTTTTCTCTCCTTTGAGCTGGCTGGGAAGTCATCTCCTTAAACATTCCCTTGAGACTACAGCATTTATCTGAAACTTATTCATACAAAGAAAACCCAGCAAAGAAGGGGGTGGCAATGACTATCATGAAGAACTTTTTAACAACACAATACTCATCAAATTATGTTCTGTCTTTTCCATGGATGTGTTAAGTCAGATGAGGAAATTCGAGAATGTAACGTAAGATATGAAGAATCATTTCTTGAAGAGATATGCTGAAGTTTGACAATGAAGAAGTCAGATTCAATTTAACAGAAATAGTCAGTCGCTTAGAATCTCAAAACCTCTTTGTGACAATCTTATTATTTGAATGCAATGAATTTTTTTGTTAATGATGTGAAACATGCTTGTACTCCTGTAATGTGAATTACAAATATATAGGCCTATCACTAAATTTGTTTATCTCCAAATATGGGAAATCTTTAAATCATATATTCTAGTATTTTTCTCTTATTTCTCAGCCAAAATCTTTGAATTGGGATGCTATTCCAGTACTCCTCTCATAATGGTCCCTTAGTCCCTCAGTCACCCATCCATATTAAGAGGGAATAAGATATACATGTAAAACTTTTATTCAATTCTAGTACTTCATTTTCTGAGTTAACTAAAATCTCACCTCACCCCTCCCCCTCGATTTTGATTTAAAGAAAAGTAACCCTATTATGTTAATGGTATATTAAACAATTGTTTTATTTTGTAATAGAAGACAGATTGAAAATTTAAAGCAAAATGTCAACGCTTAGTGCGCAAAAAATGGTAAAGTGGTACACCCTCACTAACCCTTGACAAATCTTAAATGAGTGTTATTCACTGTTAAGTACATATGGTTAACAACTCAATTATTCATGCCCTCATCAAGTTTCGTAATTTTGTAATTATATGACAATTTTATTTGCCCAAATTTATGTTTGAGAATGTGACATATCAAGTATTCAATAAAGGCCCTAATTCAACCAGTCCACCTTTCAATCTTCAATTACAACCAACAAAAACAAAAAAAATTACAAGGGGTATGAATAATTTAGTTGTTAACTGTATATATGATCATAACACTTACACAATCTGCTATGATTGTGTTGTTCCTGTTGTTGCTATTGTTTTGTTTTGTTTTTCTTCACAATTCGATTCATTGTAACCAGATGCCTCCATGGCTATGCATCATCAGTGAAGAAAATGTAAAATATTTCATATCTATCATTTTCTACCAGGATGCAAAATAGATGTAAAGCATTTTATATAATGGATTCACTGTCATTTCCAATATCATCAAAGTGCAAAGTCCGCTCTGGTTACAGATCATAGATGCATTTCTATTCACAGTTTTCTGTTCATGATTTATTGTTAAACTGTACAGTGACAAAACTGCTAACGTTATATGACAGACATCTCATTCCAGTACGAGTGGTAATGCTTTAAAACCTAAATAGTATCGGGTATTCCTACTTGGAAAAAAGAAAGTTTTCTCCTTACACAATGAAGTGTCCTGAAAGGAAATTGTGAGTACCAGTATAAAGGAACTGCATCACAATTGTAACATCAGATTACACATGCATTGACATTATATCTAAATAGCAAAGGAGATGGTTTTACATGTTTTCAGAGAAGAAAAACCTTGCTGTGGTAGGAAAGCAGGAAATGATAAAGGGAAACTGAGCTTTGTAGGAAGTAGGAGCGTTAGATCTGGTGCAGGAATCGGAATGTGGACAAATAATTATCACTTTCTTTACATTGCGGTCAGTCTCTGATTCTTTACGTGCAACTTTCTTAATGATCTCTGAGTGTCGCACCTTACATTAAGAAGTTTGTGATTATTTGTGATATTATTGTACATGACTGGGGTTTGTTGAGGGTATCAAGGTGGAGGCTCTAAGATCTTCTCTTTTTTTTGGGGGGGGGGAGGGGGTAAAGAATTCTCAATGTTATCACCCTTTGAATTAAATTCAAATACATGTATTATCATCAAATCTGGCAGTTCAAAGGATCTTGTGTTGTACATTGTCAATAACGCATACATCAGTGAAAAGTTTTTTTCTGCAAAGAGCAAAGACTCATTTCAAACCCTTAGTTGTTGCCAAAATATGTCACCACGAAATGCAGACCACCATATCCAAGAGTCATCTGAATAAAGATGGTGTTATCAGCATCTCATCGCTGCCATTCCAACAAGCCAGTCAGAGCAAACATCACCTCACAGCCATGTGACCCACGTCTTCTACACGGGTCCAAAGTTCAAATGCCAAATTGACAACTCAAGTAAAGAGATCAAATTGCATTAATCTCTTATCTCAAAGCTCTGAGTGTCATTCGGTCATAAAACAAGGCATTACAAACTTTTATCGATTTAATATTCTGTATTACTGAAAATGAAATGCCAAATGAAGGACTAAACAAAAACATCTTCTGATGAATGTTAACATACAAGGTTATCTCTAGATTAAACATGCAAGCACACTGCATTAAAATATCCATCGGACTGTGGTACTTTAATAGACACAACTTCTCTGTAGTTGCTCATGATCTGTAAAATGGTGCTTTTTGCACTTTTCTTTTTGATATTTCAAAAAGAAATTTACATCCTTATCTTCTCTGACTATATTCAAACTGAATGCAAGCTTATCAGTTTGAAATGCTGAAACATGTCAATATTGCATTACATTCTCCTGAAGATGGGCAGGGCTTGACACTAACAGCACAGGCACTGGGGACACATGAGTCCACATCTTGGTCCAGTCCACCTTCCATAAAAGTTAATGCGGAGCTATACCATAGCAGAGAAAGCATCACAACGTTGTACATGTAGGTCCTATTGGACATGTATCATGCTAGTGGGAAAATGAGCATCTGGTGGTGAATTATGAATAGATAGGTGCAATTGTCTCGCTTTAATCAACCCTGCATCTTGCCTATATGTACGTCAGATACAGCATCTGTCCTCTCACAATACCCCTCACTCCATCTCAAATGTCACAAGATATTTGAGGATGCAGCACATTTTTTAATAACAAGCTCTTCGTCAAAAGCAAGTCATCCCAATCGACTGCAACATCATCATCATCATCACTGGACTAGCCGTTACCATGGATATGATGCGGGAGACGAGGTGAGGAGAATCTATATTGCTTGAAGTACTGTGGGAGCCTCCAGAGCGTGTCAAGGAGAAAGACTTCATCAAAGCAGCAGAGCGTTGCTAGCAACCGTCTCGCAGGGTGCTGACGACGCAAGATGAGAGAGATAGAGAGCAGGGAGACGGAGAGAGAGAGGGAGACAGAGAGAGAGAGGGGGGAGGATACCAGACTGAGATGAGATATTGGAAGACAGACTGAAATGTCATTAAGGGAGAGAGAGAGAGGAGTCATCCTCATGGCAACCTAGCAGAAAGGATGAGAATCTTCACATATGGTGCCGTCTATTCAATAGCATTGCTCATCATCACCTGCCTCTCCATCTACAATTATCCATAATCTCCTTTTCTCTCTCTCTCCTGGTGTTTTATCCCCTAACTTGACTATCTACATTCTACACTCAATTCATAATTCCTGGTAGTTCATGTTATCTTCTTCATCAATTTTCTACCTCTTCTCTTTACAATTAAACCTCTCTTTTTCTCCCACTCCCCCACCTTCCAGGGAAAAATTAATATTTATTTTTCGGGGCTACTTTTCTTGCCTGCATAAAAATAACACTCAAATTTGTTTTGCATTGAACTCTATGCAAATTTCTCTTTTCTGATTTTCCTCTTTCCCTCTGAGCCCCCTTTTTCACTGCCACCTTCTCCCACTCCCTCTCCCTCTCCCCCATCTTCCCTTTTCTCCCCCTCTCTCTCTCTCTAAGCTATCACTCAAGCACTTGTATATCCTAACATCTCCTAATGTAGGCCATATTTTATAATTGAGTACAATTTCAACATGTTCATTCATATCAATATTTCTTTTAAAATCCATCTTATTTTGTGGTTTTTTAGAATCCTTTTCTTGCACTTCCCATCAAATCTATCCATCTATCCACTTCCTTGCAAAACCATACTCATTGTCACTCTCTCAGTTTCATTTCATAAATACAGAGAGAGAGAGAGAGAGAGAGAGAGAGAGAGAGAAAGCAACCCAACCACAGGCCTCTTGTAACAAGTCTTGCCCTTTAACTTGAATTCCCTGTCCAGTAGGTGGAAACATGGCCTGTATTGGAAAGCCAGATGGTGAGACGCTTCTACACTCCTGTATCAAGTCCTGATATCAACCCATAACCATCTGATCGTAAAGTTACAAAATACTCCAGCATGGATGAAAATATAACCATCGACTCTCGAACATGCAACAACATGTTGGATATTACATTCTTTTTTCCAGTTTGAATCTAAATTATGGAGACAACAAGAGGCAAAAATAACATTAATTAAGTACACTTTGTACCCATCATTAGGCAAGTCAATGTAGTATGTACACTTCGGTCATTTTGTAACATTAGCTCAATACCATGTGATGATAAGGAAGGGAGATGGTGGGCTTTAAGAGAGGAAGAATCAGGGCCCTGTTTCATAAAACTTGTTATCAATAACAAATGCTAAATTTCTTTGACAAATTTGCTCTCAGCCTATCAAATGCCACAATTTTAGTAGCTTATATCAGACATTGTAACTTGTTATTGATAACAAGTTTTATGAAACAGGGCCCCGATCTAGCTCACTAGGATGAGATGCACGATGGCACTTCAGAGGGTACATGAAACAAAAGAAGAGAACAAGAGAGAGAGAGGGAGAGAGAGGAAAAGACTACCAGCACAAACTCCCCATTAAACAAATATCGCTGGTTGTGTGCATTATGGAGGCAGTCAATGGTATTGTGCGATATATCTACAGTGAGTAGCAATTATAGGCCTGTTTCAACAATCCTATTCCAACCTTTGGACTCTCCGGTGAGAGGCAGTAGAGAGGAGAGAAAGATAAAGCCAGGGATAGAAAGAGAAAGAGATTGTGAAATAGAAACAGAGATATAGAGAGAGAAGGATAGAGAGAGATGGACGGATAGGATAGGATGGGAAGAGAACAGAAATAGGCAGTAACTTGGAAATTGTAAGGGAAAAGAACAGACTTAAAACCCATGCTCTATACGTGTAGGCCGAAATTGATTGGAAATTGCAGAACATGGGAATGCTTGAAGAGAGAGAGAGAGAGAGAGTTTAAAGTTTCAGGTCCAGATGGACAGACATGGACACAAAAAGAAAGACAGAACACAGATGGAAAAAGAAAGACGAAGGCAGAAAAGGAGAATGATAGAATTAACTATAGTCTAATGTATTTTTTAGAGATCCTCCTCTATATTTGGAGAAAATAAGATGGGGGAGGGGGGGGGGGTAACAGAGGGTAAAATACAGTCACAAGAGGACAAAAAAGTGAGGAAAATAAGAAGAGGAGTGGGGAAATATGAACACAAATTTAGGGATAATGAATGATGAAGATGACAAGAAACAACATTTTAAGCCTATATCAATTATCATGAAAAAGAAACAAATGTAAGAGTTTATGTAAATTTCTTACAAATCTTACCACCCCCCTCCCTCCCTCCCTCTCTTCCATTCTCAAAGCCTACACATATATATATTGTTTGGGGTGTCTTTCTAAAACTTCACATTCTCTAGCAATTTATTAATCCTAAGCAAATATGCTTACACCTAACCAGGCATACAGTACTACAGTACACGTATGCCGCAGAGTGAATATATAAAGCTAATCTGAATACATGTACATTACATGGTATCACATACCAATCCAGTAAGAAGCTGTATTTAGGATGATAAATACCCTAGTAACCAAAACCAAAGTTCATTAGTACATCAGACTTCAAGGAAAACAAGATAGCATCATAAAGTCCCTTGGACTAGGCTCGGCTTCAGTTATCTATTTGAGTACAAAGTACCTCTCTTTTCATGTCATCGTGGAGCGTATTATTGAGCTAGGGAGGACTGTAAAACATTGAGGTACTAAAAAACCAAATCAGTACATTTCCATGCATGCCCAGCAGAGCACCTCCTCCCTCTGTAAACAAGACCTCTAACAATGAATGACATTCTCCGCAAATCAGAAAAAAGTTAACCCACAACAATACGCTGGATTTCAATTATCATTATCAAAGTCTATGACGTAGTAACATCATCTTGTTCTTGTGGAATGCACACATGATGTATCTATTTGCCGTAGGTCACTTTCTGCTATTTTCATGTTGTGAGACCATCGGCTAAAACTGGTTCAAAATACATAATCAATGATGATTCATACATGTATATCATTCTCTCTATATGTGTTTCCTAATTGATTCTTAATGTGATTTGTAATACTTTCTATACTTCCATTTTCCTTAAAAGGATTAGTAATATCACAGCTGACATGTTGTCTCATTATCCTAACAGTACAGAGTAATTAACCAAAAATCTTTAGTTGATGTGGACTGATTGATTGATTGATTGATGTATCTGTAATGTTGACGGACAACAGTACATGTACACTGCGCCTGATGGCATTGAGAAGAAAATAGAAGAACACCTGTTGATATGATTCTTACCTTTGATGGAGTGCTGTCATTGGATAGAGAGCTGGTAGGTGAAGTTGCTCTTGCCTTCATTGACCCTTCATCCACCCCATTCTGAGTCTCCCCCTCCTGGTTCAGACATCTGTCAGTCCACGTTGCTGACTCACCCCTCCCAGTTTCCTCACAACCCCTCATGCTGCCACTGCCAAAGCTACTAGCATTCGACAGCTCATCCTCCATCGATACTGCCGTAGCTATGGCCACCCCCGCTACGACTGCTGCCGCTGCTGCCTTCGCACTCAGAAAGTCTACCTGGTCGGGGATAGCGTTCTCCTGTAAGACTGACATTGATGAGCTTGATGTCTCTACATCATCAATCTTTGTGTCACCATCCTCCCCCTCCTCAGTTTGATTCTGCCCCCTCTGCATTGCCCCAACACCTGTCAAGGGTTGCTGTGATGAAGCCACTTGATCCACGCCGGCTGTCGTGCCCCCTCCTCCTAAAGCTGACTCACCAGCAGGCTCTGCTTCAGCTACAGGGCAGCCAGCATTGCCAACAGAACTATCCTGCAAGTCATTAACGGTGGTGGCAGCATCATCATCATCAGTGCGGGACGCTTGCTCATGCGTTGCTGCGTCACACGACTTTACACCATCCACAACCTCACTATTAACATCTTGTTCTTTTCCTTCTTGTTCTTTTCCCTCCTGTTCTTTTTCCACCACAACATCAGCATTAGCCTTTTTTAAAGACTTCCTAGTCACTTGCAGTCCATTTTGCAAATCTGACCTTGTTGTTGTTGATCGCTTCTGAACTTGAGTTTTCTTATCCTTGGCTAATGAGTTCCGCCTCTTTGCCGTGGGTCTCTCTCTGCTATGGCCATTCACTGATCTTACTGGGGGCTGCTTTCTGTCCACGGATTGACGACCCTTAACAGACGACCTCCTCGTCACTTCTGATGCTGGCTCTGACTTGGCTTTCTTCCCTCTTCCTGTCCCCTCTCCTTCAAGGTCTGTAAAGAGAGGCGATACACAAACAGGGATATTCAGATTAATTACCTCAATGATACTCTATCTCACTGTATCAAATGCCTAATTCCAACTTCAAGAAGAGAGCGAAATAGGGTCTTCCTCCGCAAGTTGCCTATTAATTGGGAAACTATTTCATACAGGAAAGGGAATGGATCTTCAGATTAATTCCTTCAATGAGAAGTGACTTCAAAATATCAAATGTCTTAGTTCATTACACACAAATGAATACAAGCTCTTCATTCAAGAACAAAACCAGCATAATATGCACATGCATGTCAAAACTTAAAGTAGCCTGTTTCACAATTCTCTCATAATTGTTATAGCTGGCATATTTTGTGTGTGTTTTGTTTACATTAAAATACAAAACATTATATGGAAATATATTGATGATCTTAAACTTCCCACAAACACTCTGTTCACTATTACATCTCAATTTTCCAGCCTTTTACTCACTGATTAAATACATCATAGCCTACAAGTTGAAGGTTGAATACAAAATATGTAAAATGAAGTGAATACATACAATGATGTCCAGGTAAGTAAAATATGATGGATTAAGTTAATCCATTACTTTAGGTCATATATCATTGACAGCATTCTGTCATCCCCTCATGCACTCTTTCTCTCTCTCTCTCTCTTTCGCCCTCCCATCTATTCCTTTTTTTCGCCCCGCCCCCTCCCTCTCTCTCTCTCTCTCTCTCTCACTCTCACAATCTCTTATTCCCTGTCGTCCATCCCCCTCCTTCCCCTTTTTTATCCCTCCCTCTTTTTCTATCCCTCTCTCTCTCTCTCTCTCCCTCTCTCTCCCCTCCCTCTCTCTACCTCCCTCCCTCTCTCTAAATAGTAAACAGCTCCATTTCTTGCAGCTTAGGCATCATCAATCAATCAATGCAACACTGCAAATATTTCACTTCCTTGTCTTCTCATTACACAGCACAGCACGCAGCACGCACACCCTCACACACACACACACACACACACACACCACGTTGAACTGATCAAACACAATACCCAGAAACCAATCAACTGTATCCCTGCCACACCACTCAAGGCAAACCAGTACATAGAGAGAACGGGATAGAGAGAGGGATAGAGAGAGGGAGAGAGAGAGAGAGAGGGACAAAATATTATGGGTGGATGTGTTTTCAGATATTCAGTATCGTTCTGTATGATTTATGGTATTCATATGAAGATGCATTTGAAAACAACTCAGTACAAGTAGTAAAGTGAATGCTGAGTTGTTGGAATTGCACATTTACATCTGGCCATAATCTTTCATTTACTGCATTTGTTGACATCTGTACAACAGAGTAACTGAATTAGTCCCCTGAAGCTTTAATCATTAGGTCTATTTGTATTTTCATCTTAAACAGAAGATTAATTGCAAGTTTTGTGAAAGTAGATTAAAAGATCAGAGTAGCGATGAACATACCATTCGGTTGCTCATCTCCTTAAGCCAACAAATTTCTGAATATACAACTTATCCATTCTCCCATCCCCTCTCCTCCCCCCCTCCCCCCAAAAAAAATGAATGCATGTTTTAATAATAGTTAGTACCTGTAGTTCTTTATATATATAATTTGAGGAAAAGGATCAGTACTACTCCACCTTTCCATGTGATACCCAAACCAATAGAAACCAAAATATTCTTATAAAATATATATCCAAATTTGTTCCAAATTCCTCTATCAGTAAAAGAAAATTACTCACAAAAACAAACTTGACTGATGTTGAGGCTTTTAATCTTCTCATCATAACAAGTTTGCATCATGGTGATGGAAGATGGAAGATAAGAGGATGACTTTAGATATTCTTGTTACCATGGTGACAGCAGGTTCTCATACTGAAAACAGTACAATGACATTCTGAAAGTCTGGCGATTGTGAATGTGATATCAAAGATGACAGTTTATGATATCAAAGCTGTCAATGATATATAGCTCTCAGGAAAAAACGCATCCCAAAAATCACTCCGAAATACAAGTCCATATGATCTACTTTTGGGATGACTGCATGCATGGTCCTGTGCCACAATTGACTGAATCCAAATCCTACAGGAGGAAGCTCATAAAGCTCCTGTGACTGATTATTTAGAGGAGCAGAGAGGATGATGGAGAACGGGAGGATGTTACCATGACAATACCATGTTTCATCACCTCTTTGGTTGCGTTCCAGAAGTATTAAACAACGATGGTATTTCCTTGGTTACTCTGCAGATGACAGCAGATCATTTTACAAAAGAGGAGGGTCATGTTACCATGGCAATAAGAAAACAAGTAGATGTCTCATCGTACATACATGATGCCTGCTGTGGCACACTGAGAACTTTGAAAGTACATGTACATGTGTAGCAAGGTGTCTCAAGGAATATATCGATGTTACAAAATATTACAGCATTTGATTAAAGCTACTTGTAACATTCCTGTGGATTCATATAAAATTGTTGAAGATATCGTAGTTTCAAAGATTATTGAAATGTGTCTGTGCATTCAATACATAGAGATAACTTCAGGCAAAGTCATTCCAATCACATTCTTTCCCAATTAATGGAATGACTGTCAAATAAAATAAAATCAGTTTATTGCAGCAAACTTCCAAAGTTTATATAGATTTATTAGTATCATCAAATAGACAAACAAATTATGCAAATGAAGCAAGAATCTGATAGAAGGAAATCAATTGTGGAAGGAATCCTATCATTCAGCATCACCTCCATCCACCTATTGGTAACTACCATCACAGTGATCATGGACGTGGTGAGATGTTTTCATAGGAGAAAACATACCCTGGGTTAGAACAAAAGCATGTATGAAATTTGACACAATTGTTCAATAGGCAAGGCAAACACAATGGACCTACATCAACACATGTTACGAGTCATAGTCCTTACAAGTGGAGAGTTTGCGTCATAACTGGAGCTAGAGCAACGACTGTTGAAGGCATTAAACTCTCAAAACGTCTTTCTAAGGTCTTTGTTCTTGTTTTCTTGGCCCGGTCCATCTCCTCACATCCATCCTATCCCACTTCCTGTTGAAACTACAATGTACCAGCCTGCTAGCCAGCCAGCCATCCGAGCTGCCTCGCTGACTGGCTGTACGTGAGCTGGCTGGCTGGCTGGCCTGGCTGGCTCAGTCACAAGCCTCTCATGACCATGGATCGATGCAGAGTTTAAGAGGGGAGGAAGAGCAAACAATACCCTAAATCAACAAGTGATACAAAGACTGTGGGATAGAAATTCCAATGCATGTATCGGTGGTAATGGAGCCACGATCAATGCTCCGATTAGATAGCATGATGCTTTCTGGTTACAGGTAACATCAAAACCAGCTCTTAACTGCATTATGTATCATTCTAAATTGTCTTGAAGTTTTCCAATTAACCGTTATCCTTCAAAATGTTAAAATCCCACTTTGCACTATCAAACAACTCTGGTTTGAAAGCTGTATTTATTAATAATCCAATAGGCCTACAAATACTTTTCTCATGTCCTCCAACATAAAAAAATACAATTTTTATTATCCTTTTCTCATTCCCATGACCCCTATTCCCCATCTAATACACCTTCCTTGACTCTTCATCTTTTGATCACTCTTCATCTCACTTTATCTATAATTATTGTTCTATAAACCAAACTGTCCCTAGTCCTCTCCCTCTCCCTCTCCCTCTCTCTTTCTCTTGAGCCTTATTCTCCTCTATTTTCACCATCTCTTTTATTTATGACCATTTGTCATCCCTCTCTCTCTCTCTCTCTCTCTCTCTCCCTTCATCAATTTTATCACTTTCCATTAATCTAACTCTTACTGGTCCTTACTCTTTAAGTCTTCATCCTCCCATCCTTTTTTATTGCTTATAAGACAACCCATTCATTATCTTCCACTCCCTATCGAGCCCAATTTCTGCTCCTCTACTCTTCAGTTTAATTTCTTACTACTGCTTCATCTCTTCCTTTCTCTCGCTCTCTCTCTCTCTCCCTCCCCCTCTCTCCTGCACTGCAGCCTCTTCTCCTACATTATTCATCCTATTGTCTTTGTTCAGTTTACATTTTTGTTTCATCTACATTTATTTCACTTTCTGTCACTCTATCAACCAAACTCTCTGTGATCCTCCATTCTCCATCCTCTTCTCTTTCAAGTCTGACATTACTTCTTCATCTCTCTCACTCTCTATTCCTCTATCAAGCCAACTATACATGTTCCTCTCCTCTTTATCATCTTTTCTTATAATCTCTTACAAATGCATCATCTCTCTCATTCTCTCTCCAGCCAACAGTCTGCTCTCCTCCTTGTCATCCGTGGAGCGTAATCTCTGGTCCCCGGCTGCCCGCATCCTGTCCCCCTATCCCAGCATCCTTTACTCATTATCTAGGGAGGAAGTGAGGTGAGTCTGACTCAGGATGATATGTCCCACCAGCAAGCACTGGGACACCAATAATCTTATCAATTTCTTTTCTCTGTCTCTTCCTTCTCCATCAAGCAGTGCCAATCATCATCATCATCTTGATTCCTTGTTCATCATCCTGCCTCTTTAATGCTCTGAACTCAGTTTCTTGAAGTCAAGTTTTAAAACACCTTGCAAGCTTTGAAGTCTATATAATCTCTTCTACAAAGTATTTTCTCAACTCATGAAGTTATAGCTTGGAATGCTTTTCTCAAGATAATTTCTTTTCTTCATCTAAATTCAATAAACCCTCATCTTTCTTTCTTTCTTTCTTTCTTTCTTTCTTTCTTTCTTTATCTCTCTCACTCACTCACTCTCTCTCTTTCTTTCTTTTTTCTTTGTTTCTTTCTTTGTTTCTTTCTTTGTTTCTTTGTTTGTTTGTTTGTTTGTTTCTTTCTTTCTTTCGTTCTCTCTCTCTCTCTCTCTCACTCTCGCTCTCTCTCTCAAATAGCAAGACAGGGGCAACTATCAGCTTCATGAAGTCATCTGTTTAGTTTTGCTTCTACTCCCCAATTGTTTTATAACTTGTAAGTAAAATATGTAGGCCAATGTGTTGCAGGAAAAATCTCTTCTCAGCCCTACTGAAACAGAAAATATTCCACACTGGTATACAACTTCCATCTCCTGTTTATTAAAGGCTTGTGCAACATTATTGCCTTTATGAACCAATAGTAGAGGATTTAATGTATCTCATATTTCATTGGGACTAACTGGGCCTACGGTCCTATCATCCTAAAGTCTTGTAGAGGTCGATCTGAGACCATGTCAGGTTAAGCTTTCATTAATAGGACTAACAGGGCCTAGTCCTATCATCCTACAGCCTAGCAGAGGTTGATCAGAGACCAGGTCGGGTCAAGCCGTCTTCCTGGTTCGCAATCACAGCCAGGTCACTCATGAACAGATGATAACCAACTGTTAATTTCTTATTTACACACAAATCCTCAACCCCATACGTACTCCATGAGTCCATGGATGACTAATAGAACATCAGCCAAACTGTCTCCAATACACGTACCCACAAGTCAGAACTGGCAGACATCAACGTAAAGAAGAATACTGAGTCAAGCTCTCTAATGCTCCTGAACGATAACTGGCACTGGAAGACATATTCTGTTTTAAAGTTTCAAGAAAATTTAACATGGGTATTAAGAGTGTAAATGACACATGCTCTGTCAACAATCGCTCCTGTTATGTCCTACATCCATTTTTAATCACTGGTTGGATTCCCTGTCTTCCACCCTGGACCCACAAGTACCTTACAATGAGCCCAACCTATAAAACCCAATCACTACCCCAGCCCTACATATTTAACAAATTAAACCTAGAGAATATGTTGGATCACCACTTCTGTCACATGCTTCTCCACTTCCATCCAATACTTCATCCGTTCCCTGATATGGTGTAGACCACTATAAAAGTACATTACACTTTACGATAATATCACTGTTAATTCATACAATGGAGATGTCTAAGATAAGCCCCTTGTTTCCTTTTTTATCCCTCTTGCAGCTATAGGCCTATGACGTAGATTTTGATACGTGGATCTATTATGGTGGGTTCAGTTACTTCAATACAACCAAAAGTAACATATTTTTACTTCTTCTACCGACATTAAACAAATGTTGAAAAATTTCCAGAGATATGCACTATATGGTTTGAAACTAAATGTAGGAGTTATTAGTTAATATTTTGTTTGTTTGTTTGTTTATTTTGTTTTTGTATTTGAGGTGATTGCGCCAGGATGATCTGTCTCATTGGAACAGAATAGAGCAGCTTTTTCCAAATGTGTCTTGAGGGTTTCTTTTCAAAAAAATTAAGAAGTATCCTCTTAGTGTCTAAAAATGTCCTAAAGGATGTCAATATTGATAACCATATGTTACTGCAGCATCATTTTATTGAGCTCTTATCGATCAGATCAGCATTACAAATAAAAAATATATCATTTTTGATTATGAGGAAAAGGGCTGTAAAAAGAACAAGAATGGTTCTACATATCAAACATACTGGTAGGATTAGAAAACTTGACTAAGAATAAAATCAGATATTGGGATTTGCGACTCGAGGATAATATGGATGGCCTGGCTTTGTGCAGATCCCTCATGCTGGTTCTCTAATACAAGACAATGGATGCATGCAGGAAACTGATCAACACATCCCTCATACCCACACACACAACATTCACAAATGAGTGAAAACTTGACACATAATGAAAGAAGGAAGTCCAATTAATGGGAAGCACATCCTTAGTAAAGTTTGATCTTGATGAGGAGCTCAGCGAGTGAAGAAGTTAGGGGTATGGTCAACGAATATAGGGGGGCTTACAGGCTGCCAGCATGTATCACATTGCAGGCAGATGAGGGGCACCAAGAAAGGAAAATTCTTTTTTATCCTGCTGCTTGCTTGCCTCGAACATATAGACCTTGGTTATCTCTAACGTTTTTACCCCTGTCAACTCATCAGTTGAGCAACAAGTTTAAAAAAGCATGAACTTAAGTGGAGCAGAGCTCTCTCCTTTGAAATGTATGGCAGGGTCAGGACAAGCTCTCCAAAGGCTAAGCATCTGAAAAACTTTGTCTTTCTTTATTTCAAGAAATAAATTCATGTTAATCATTTCCTGTTAATTGATTTTAGAAAAAAATTTGACACAGAGTCAACACCTTACGATTCTATATAAAAATATTACTTTTATTCTCCATATATCTCAAATTACAACCTAACAAAGTGGAAATATGCTTTATGGAAACCATTTCTCTTTTTTTTTCTTCAAAATTTGATATTTAAATATATTGAAATAATTTCATAGATCACAATGATGGTTTGTTTTGATGAAATCTATTGTTTAGTCAAGAGAATTAAACATCTTTCCTCTTCTTCCCCATAAAGTGTATGCAAGAACTAATGGAAGATATAGGTAATACTTAAAATCTTGACGAAGATCATGAAAAAGTGGATGTATTGTTCATCAGCTTGGCTGGGAACAGAAGGAAAAACTTCCCTAAAAGTATAAACACAGAGTAATGTTTAAAATGGGGAAAGTAATGTTCATTTTCAATTAGCATAATAGAAATTATATTTGTACTACAATACAGGTAACACTGAAAGCATTGAATTCACCATAACTGGTGGAGGAATTCTATACAACTGTAAACATCTATGATCTAGGTATCTGAGGAATTCTATACAATTGTAACATCTAGGTATGTGGAATTTAATTTGTTTTTCAATCACTTTTATAGCTGTTCAATTTCCATTTTCAAAAGTTGAATAGTACTTTTAATTACTATCAAGATAATGCAGAAGAAACGAATATATTTTGATACTATATCAAAATACTATTTTGATACAGTTGTAAGTGTAATGAAATCAAAAGTCAGGCAGGAGAAATGAGATGGAATACTACCTTAGAAACCAAAATCAATATAAAACATATTTGTCATTTAATCATTACCACAATGTGGGGCTCAGTTTTGTGTGAGCCCGCATGGGTTCTTTTCCACAACAGAAAGGAGGAAGCGAGAAGGCGTTGTTTACTGTTTGGTAGCTCTGGTTCAGAATCCCCTCTGCTCAGAAGCTCTAAGTTTATTCTCTGCTCTTTCCAACATGCATGCATATGTATTAACTTAGCAATTAAGTATAACAATAACATCCTCATCAATATTCAAAAGGAAGTCAGTCATATATCTACATACTAAATATTCAACAATAACATCCTCATCAATATTCAAAGGGAAGTCAGTCATGTGACTACATACTAAATATTCGAGAAAGTGGGCCAATCAAAAGAGCGGGTGTGGCATGTCATGTGACCGTTATGGAGGGAAGAGTGGTCAGGTGACAGAAGAGGAGGGAGAGGGATTTCTAGTAACCTGGTGCTAGAATGAACAAAGGAAATAAATGTCTGTGGCAGGTGAACATGAAAGGAAGAACATACTTGGTGGTGAATAGGGACACAGAGTCTATAGAAATTAAAGAGGCTAATTAAATGAAAACTTTTAGGAACCCAAAGTGACCTTCTAAGGTTAACTTAAGGTACAATATAAAGCCCTACATAATATTCCTTCTCTGGAGGAAAATGTCCTCATTTTTCAAAAATATATATATATAGATGTAAGTAACACAATACATATTATCAACATTAAATATGTATATCGGTAACACATTTTTTTCATTTACAAAACCAAAATTTAATTTAAGTTGGAAGATTGCTTTAAATTTAAGGCTTCTCATCTTGTTCAAAATTAAACATAAGCAAATCAATCTGTCAATTTTCTGTTTCTTTTTGTTTGTATGGTAAATTCGAAATTGAACTGGTTGCTACCAAGAAACTTAAATACTCGTGTTCCAGAATTACACAGACTTTTTTTTTTTTGGCTTTGCTTTAACTTTTCAAATTAGTTCTGTATCTTACATTTTCAATTACATGTGAATATATCGAATGCACTTTTTTTTTTTTTTCAATACAACTCGTACCAAATTCAGTACTCTTCATATATAAACTAATATTATGAATTGGCTCTTTCCCAGTTTCAGGTTTGTTTCAAAATTTCCTGCCAAATACTATATTCTTTTTCCAAATTAATATCACTGTTTCTCACCCTATATATAAATATATATCGACGACAAACTTTTTTTTCCACAACGTGAAACTTTTCAAAGCATAAGCATGTGTTTATGACAAAATATATACAACTGTATATCCATATTTTACAATGTGATTTAAGCATCTTGCCAATCTGACTACGAATTTTAAGATACAAATTAACATTGAATTTTCTCCTTTAAACATGAATTGCATTGCTCATGTTTAACTTGTCTCATATTAATCACTGTTCAGGTAGTGAATTATTTTCTGTACACATACATATTCAGTGTCCAAATACCTTGCCTAATTTTGCTATTTCTGTAACTACAGTAAATTAGCAGTGTCCATTTCACTATAAGTGTTAATATTTTCTTTACGTCTTTTAGACGAAAAGAACAGTCTACGATGTTAAATCACTTCCGATTTTCATCAAATTTCACTAGTTCATGTACATGGCGTCCCGAGCGCGTCCGATAATTTGCCCTGTGCTGTGCTGGTTCCGTTTGTCTCAAAGTAGTAGAGTTGGGTTGGTGTGTTCCCGCCTGGGGTGGTAATGTAGATGATGTACGGAGTTCGGATATCTGTAATGCGGTGACGTCCTCGGGGCTTAGTCTGGAGTCTGGATTCGAGTTCGAGGTTGAGGGTTGGTTAGCATCACCGGGCCGCCTTTCTTGGGGTAGACGCTCATCCGGGCAGGTAGTTTGATTTTGCGGGTGGATCTGGCTGGGCCTGAGTGGTTGTAGTGACTGGTCAGTAGATGGATCAGACTGGTTTGACCCTGATGGTTGGTCAAATTTGTCTTCACCATGCCGGCTTGTGGTTTGGTCCGACTGGTTGGCCGTCTGTTGTTGGCTCGGTTCATTTGATTCTAATGGTGGATCAAATTCACCTAGCCTGTGAAGGAAGGAGGATTGCCTGGTTTCTGCATCTGGTGGTCGATCTACCTGTTCAGGGGCCCATTCAACATAGGCAGGTTTACGTGGCTTGGTGGCAACTGATGATGAAGGAGGTGGTAGGGGAGGAGTTTTGGTGTGCAGTTTTGTTGTTGTAGTTTGGTGTGGAGGTTGTCTTCCCTCAAGTTGGCCTCTAGAGCGGAATATTTTCAGCCGGTTATGATGTACCACTTTGCTTTTGCTTCCGTCATGGATATCCGTTATTTTGTAGGTGAGTCCATCATCTGACGTGGAGATGACCTCATATGGTCCTTTCCAGTTAGGTTCAAGTTTGTTTCTGAGATTTGTGGGATCGTGGAGCCATACTATGTCACCTATTTCATATTCAGTGAAACGTGTCTTGTAGTCGTAGTCTGCCTTTTGTTGTTCTCGAGCCCTTGTATTTTGTTGATAGGCATGTGAAAAGGCTTTCTTCAGGCGCTTCGTTAGTTGAGTTACATACTCTTGTGGTGATGCGTGGTATGATGACTGAGGTGTGGGGCAGGTTACATTCACTGGTGTTCGAGCTTCTCTGCCATGCATGATATAGTATGGTGTTAGTCCGGTGCTTGAATGGGTACTTGTGTTGTAGGCTAGTTGAACTTGAGGGATGTGAGAGTCCCAGTCGTTGCCTTTATCGGCGAGATATTTGGCAAGTTGGTCTTTGATGACCCTGTTACATCTTTCAACTATTCCTGCTCCTTGAGGGTGATAAGGGAGGATCTAGTCTTCTTGATGCCAAGTTTCTGACACACTTCCTGTACAACTCTGGACTCGAATTGTCTCCCTTGATCGGTGTGAAGATTTTCTGGTATCCCGTGTTCTCTGATGTAGTCGTCAAAGAGATGTCTGGCAACAGTCTGTGCTGTTTGATCCTTCATAGCATATATGTTGGTATATTTGCTGAAATGATCCACGACAACCAAAATGTAGTGGAAACCCTTTCTCGAAGTAGGTAGTTCGGCGATGTCTGCAACCACCATTTGGAGAGGATGATCAGTTGAGATGTTGTGTAGTGGAGCTCGATATTTTGGGTTAGGAATTCGGATCGACTCACAAGCAGCACATGTCTGACAGAAATTGCGGATGTCTCTTTGGATGAATGGCCAAAAGCATGTTTTGGCTCGTTGAAGGGTGCGTTTCAGGCCAAAGTGTCCCGCAGTAGGGTCTCCGTGTAATTGTTCTAGTACAGTAGGGACTAATGATTGTGGCACAACAGCTTGGTATGTGATGTAGCCAAGATTATCTTGTATCTTGCGATACAAGATGCCATTGTCGACAGTCAGCCGATGGTAGTCCCACAGATAGCGCCTCATGTGAGGGTCTCTTTGCGAATTTCTCTCGCTGTAGGGTGATAGCTATCTTGTAGGTAGGTTATGACTCTTCTAATGTTGTCATCTCGTTGCTGATGTTGACGGAGGTTGATTTCTTGTCCCGTTAAGCTGAAGTTTTCTGCCAACTCAGGTTGAGGTAGTTCACGCTCGGACTCCTTGGCTGGTTGGCTTGGTTTATTAAAACTCTGATTCTCTTTCGTCGGTCGTCGTGATGAGGAACGTGTCTGTACCATGTTGTACTCCATGGGGTCGGTAACCACAGGGTGAGCTGGGATGGTATCTGTAAGTTTGGATTGTTCCTCTCTTGGTTTGGGGCTTGGAGGTAGTCGAGACAAGGCGTCTGCATGGCTGTTCTGTTTGCCTTTTCGATGTTTGATGTCGATGGCGTAGGCACTAAGTTCAACTATCCATCGTGCTCGTCGTCCGGATACATCATCCTGGATAGCAACTTTGTTGTATCCCAGGAGTGGTTGATGATCAGTCAATATCGTGAATTCTTGACCCCGTAGGTAGTGCCTGAAATGACGAACAGCTGAAACGATCGCCCATAGTTCTCTATCATAGGTTGACCATTTCTGCTGTGTACTAGAAAGCATTTGACTGAAGTAGGCGACTACCCTTTCTCTTTCTTCCTGTACTTGTGAGAGCACAGCGCCGACGGCAGTGAGGAAGCATCCGTTGACAAGGTGAATTTCTCTGAGAAATTTGGGTAAGCCATTAATGGTGGATTGGTGAGGGCATTCTTCAGGGTCTTAAGTGCCTCGTCACATTCTCCAGTCCAGGTGAACTTCCCTCCTTTGCGGGTAAGGTTGGTCAGAGGTGATGCAATCTTTGAGAAATCTTGGATGAAGCGTCGGTAGAAGGACGCCAAACCCAGGAATGATCTAACCTCAGTAGGATTCCGTGGTTGAGGCCAAGCTGCGACTTTGCTGGTATTGCTCGGGTTAGGGAGTACACCTTCTGTACTTATGATGTAGCCCAAGTAGCAGACTTCTTTACGGAAGAACTGGCACTTGGATGGTTTTGCTTTCAATCCAGCTTCTCTGAAGCGTTGGAATACCTCTTGTAAATTTCTGATGTGTTCGTCAAAATTCTTTCCAAGTACGATGCAGTCGTCCAGGTAAATAAGGCAGGTAGACCAGTGGAGGCCATGTAGGACGGCTTCCATTATCCGTTGAAAAGTCATGGGTGCATTGACAAGACCAAAGGGCATGACGTTGAAGTGGTAGAGCCCTGTTCCTGTTGTGAATGCCGTTTTCTCTTTGTCTTGGGGTTGAGTGGTATTTGCCAGTATCCACTTGAGAGGTCCATGACCGAGAAATATGTGGATGATGAAAGGGCGTCTATAGAGTCGTCTTGTCTAGGTATGGGGTGTGAGTCTCTCACTGTTACCGCATTAAGAGCCCTGTAGTCGATGCAAAAGCGAAAGGTACCATCTTTCTTTTTGACCATGACGATGGGACTTGCCCATGGGCTGTGACTTTCTTCGATGATTTCCCTTTGTAGAAGGTCGTCGACTTGAGATTGGATTTCAACTCTCATAGCTGGTGATGTGCGGTATGCTCTTTGGCGAATGGGGTTTTCAGCTGTTGTATGGATATGATGGTAGGCGACATCCGTCTGGCCAATGTCATCTGGCGAAGCGCTGAAAATGTCTTGATAAGTGGACAGGAGCTCTTCAGCTTGGTCACGTTTGCTCTTGGTCATATCAGCCGGAAGTAAGGATGATACTTGGACTGGTGAGGTGGATTTGTTGGTGCTTGCGACTACGTTATCCGGGAGCTTGTATTCTTCTTGTGGGTCACCTGTCATGGCATAGAATTGCCCAAGATTGGTGTTGGCTGGAATTTCAATTGGTTCCTGAGATGGGTTGATAAGGCGGATGAAAATGATGCCATCTTGTGGTCTTGTGATGCATCTAGCACTGGCATAATTAAGTTGCTGATCTAGTTCTGGTTCGAAGATGCCTTCATAATTTGATGGGATGATGTCTGCCTGTATTGGTGAGAGTCTGCCTTGAACATGAGTTTCGCACACAGGAGGAATGGGGGTGTTTCCCACCAGAAACACGTTGCACTTCAATGGGGTTTGAAGTTGGTGTTTGCTGACAAGGGGTATGGTCTGTCCCCTCAAGCTGAATGTTGACGTTGTAAGCACCGCCTTGGTTTTGCAGAAAAAGTCCCATCCTAGTATTGCTGGATGTGTAATATTTCTTGCCAAAAGAAATTGGTGCTTCAGTGTAGTACTGCCCAAGTGCACTGTGGCATCAATTCTGCCAATGATGTCGACTACCTCTCCGGTGATAGATGACGCTGGGATTGGGAACTTGATCAACGGGCTCCTCTGAGATTTAGGGATGGATTCCCACAGTTTGGTACTGATAAGGGAAGTGTATGCCCCGAATCTATGTACGCCAATACATAAGTACTGTCCAGAATTATTGGGATATAGGGTGGCTTGTCTTCCTCTGCTAGGTGTGGTTGTATTTTGGTAGGGGCCTGAGTGGGTGTAGCTGGTGAGTGGCCCTCATCACCAACTAATAGTAGTTTCCGACTTGCTGTCCGGGAAGTGAACATGACGATCATTGCTGGGGCTATTGCGCATCTTATAGTATGAGTTGCTGTCCTGGGGCCTCTCGTCTGGACGGTACTGATGAGAATAGGTGGGTTGCCTGCTTCGGGAGTCCCAAGGGCTAGGCGACCTGTGTCTGTAGTCTCGGTGTGGACTTGGTGACCAGTTCCGGTATTCTTGCTTTGGAGGTTGATATACCGGTTGTCGGCTGGGTGACCTGCTTTGGTACTCTTTGCGTGGCTGTTGGGTTTCTGCCCAAGGACTTGGTGACCTACTTTGGTACCCTTGCCGTGGTTGTTGGTATTCAGGGTGTCTATTGGGTGATCTGCCACGTCTCTCCATCCCGGGTTAGAGGAATGAGATTGCCGAGCTGGAGACTGCACAGTTTGTGGGCTTGGATTATCCCTCAGGTTTATGGAGTCCATTTTCTTCTCTAAGGTATCTAGACGTTCAAGTATCTGGAGATACCTGGTATCTTGTTTGTTTTCTGAGAGTGCTGCTATACTTGACACCTTGGTCTGTTGGTTGGCTCTCTCAACTCTAAGAGCTATGTCAAGAGCATCCTTCATTGTGGCCCCGCCCAGTTCGATGATCTTGGTTCTTAGATTAACATCAAGACCTGCGATGAAACGCCGAAATGACTCGCCTTCCTTGGATTCAGCATCATATTTTGGAAATGCTTCTTCAACCATGGCAGTGATTGTTGAGGCATACACTTCAAGTGGCTCGCTTGGAAGTCGCTTACGGGCCGTGATGCAGGAACGGAAAGTTTGTAAGAAATGTGTCTTGCCAAACACTGCAGACAATTTTTCTTTGATTTTTTTGAAGTCTTTCCTCTCTGATTCTGGTAAGCTTTCCCATACAACAAATGCTGGACCCGAAAGCCTCGCTGGTAGAAGAAGATGGTTCTTGTCTGAGATGCCACTAACTTCAGCTGCCAGTTCGAAACGTCGGATCCATTGGTGAAAGTCAGTGCTATCTTCACCTGAGAAAATCTCTGGTAACTCCATCCGAAAGGTACTCATTGTACTTAGTTGACTAGTTAGACAAGCAACCTCAAAGTCTGTAAAGTTTATGTCTGAGGATACTTTCAGTCGACAGTATGGATATAAGATGGAGGGAGTACTTAATTTACTTTTCTGGGTCAAGCTATTAAATAAATCCTGCAGCCAGCAAAATTTGCACAGTTCAGTGAATTAACCAATAAGGGAGATAGAATTCACGTGTAAGTCACATTCATAAAAATGGCTGAATGAAGATGGGTGGTGAATGCTTTCATCTATACGTTGACGAAGTGGAGAAGGCCTTCTAAAATACCATCCACAATATGCATTACGTTCAGAAAGGAAAAGCAACCACTGCAATCACTTACTTCACAATATTAATGGTGACTTGCTTGTAGAATCTGGTGCTATCATAGTAGGCAAGCAGCAGGAAGATGACGGAAAAGTGTCCAACTCCTTGTTCAATGTTGGGAAGAAATCCAAAAGCACAAGTGATGGAGGAAACTCAGCTCTAAAATCAAGACGGCTGGAGAATACACGGAATCGCCAATTTAGCTTTGATGGAGGGAGAATATACAAAATCCTAAACTAAGCTACATGATGAAGGGAGAAACTTGAAGAAGGGTGAATCTACCAGCTTCTCAAAATCCTTTGCTTAATTTCTGCGATGTGGACCATCCGCTGCCACCAGTTGTGGGGCTCAGTTTTGTGTGAGCCCGCATGGGTTCTTTCCACAACAGAAAGGAGGAAGCGAGAAGGCGTTGTTTACTGTTTGGTAGCTCTGGTTCAGAATCCCCTCTGCTCAGAAGCTCTAAGTTTATTCTCTGCTCTTTCCAACATGCATGCATATGTATTAACTTAGCAATTAAGTATAACAATAACATCCTCATCAATATTCAAAAGGAAGTCAGTCATATATCTACATACTAAATATTCAACAATAACATCCTCATCAATATTCAAAGGAAGTCAGTCATGTGACTACATACTAAATATTCGAGAAAGTGGGCCAATCAAAAGAGCGGGTGTGGCATGTCATGTGACCGTTATGGAGGGAAGAGTGGTCAGGTGACAGAAGAGGAGGGAGAGGGATTTCTAGTAACCTGGTGCTAGAATGAACAAAGGAAATAAATGTCTGTGGCAGGTGAACATGAAAGGAAGAACATACTTGGTGGTGAATAGGGACACAGAGTCTATAGAAATTAAAGAGGCTAATTAAATGAAAACTTTTAGGAACCCAAAGTGACCTTCTAAGGTTAACTTAAGGTACAATATAAAGCCCTACATAATATTCCTTCTCTGGAGGAAAATGTCCTCATTTTTCAAAAATATATATATATAGATGTAAGTAACACAATACCTATTATCAACATTAAATATGTATATCGGTAACACATTTTTTTTTTCATTTACAAAACCAAAATTTAATTTAAGTTGGAAGATTGCTTTAAATTTAAGGCTTCTCATCTTGTTCAAAATTAAACATAAGCAAATCAATCTGTCAATTTTTCTGTTTCTTTTTGTTTGTATGGTAAATTCGAAATTGAACTGGTTGCTACCAAGAAACTTAAATACTCGTGTTCCAGAATTACACATGAAAAAGCCCTACAACAATTTTACACAACATCATCATATCATCGGTTCAATGCTCCCATTTCAATGACAGAATCAAATCATTGTCCTAATCTGACCAGAAATACATCAATCATATCTGCCAGCTTCAAACTGTGCACATTTCATCCATGATTAATTATCACATCGATAGTCATCATGCAAGCTGAATTAACAAGGAAACTGGATTTGGAAAGTGTGAGCTCACATCTCACTTCAATGTAACCCCTTACAGAGGATGTCCGCCAGAGCTGCAATTTTCAATTTTCGGTTTCAGCTTGCAAGCTGCACGAGGGCAGGCTATACAACGTTTTTATATCTACTGGTACATCTGTGCGCATGCAGAGCCACTACAAGCCGTTTGTTTGTTTCCCAACGCAGATCAAGGCCTGTATTGTATCATTTTGTACGCATGATGATCATGATAGCTGTACTGAAATGTACTACAAATCATGTGAGACCCTGTGAGCAATGTTGCATAAAGTGGCAGGGAAAATGTAGGTTCTGCCTTAATCTGGTCGTCATCTCCTGGCATTGCTGGCAAAGAATCAAAGTAATTGTCAGTATCCACCCCTCCCCCACAGGAACATCCTCCTACATCTGTCTGTTGAATTCTTGTCTTCTCTCTTGTTTCTTCTTCTATCATACTCTCCCCATCTCCTTACCATACCTCTCATTACTGGAATGATAGCATGCAAGGCTGGACTAAAAACACCCCTTGGAACGATATGTAACAGATCATATACTATATTAAAGAAAAGACACCTAAATATCATCACATAACACTAGTAACCATAGCCATAGGGATACATGTAGACCAGTCACATCTGTAGTAACCCACTATCATCAATCCACTGGGCTCAACTACAAAGTGATTTTGAATGATATGTAACGGGAAACTAAAAGTCATCTTTGCCTTGTCTACATCCAGTTCCTGGGAGTCATATGTTTTTGCATCACATGGTGGTGCAGTGCTGGTAACAATCTAGACTATGTACACTTCTCACCTAGCTAGCAGTATGTTTGTGAGAAAAACAATTCATCATTAATTTTCAACATCCTATACAATTAATGGTTCACTTGTCAAACATAGAACCAGTTATTCGTCAGCTTCTTCATACATATGGGCCTATAATGTCTTCCAATAAATAAGCCTCCAAAGGATGCCTCAAAAACCCTTTGACTCACAATCCAACAGCGCTTGAGGCAGCCTACAACCATATGAATTCAATAATACAACAACAACAAAATAATAAGCTACAATCAATGTAGATTCATACACTAATTCATGATCTTTATTCATACATAGAAGCAAATAAAACTATATAGGCCTATAAATAATTCACTCAACCACTTTAATAAGTTTGACCACTTCAACCAAGCCCATGAAAGCACTCATCATCTCTTAGTATTAACTTTAAACAACAACCAGGCCTACTCAGGACTCATACTATTCCAAATACTTGTCATACGCAACATCACCATTATTTTACTCTATGAAACAGAGTGCCAGCTTGGAATACGAGACTAGTCCTCGACGGCTGCAAGACTAGTCCTCTAGAGCTGAAGAGTCTGCATGAGCAGACTAAGTGAGACTTGGATGACTGTGACAAGGTGGTTGTAATAGATTTATCATACTTAGTAGATGCAGTCATCTAAATATGCAGGGATAAAGTAATTGTGCAGGCATGATACCGATAGGAGGAAGTGGTAGGATGTGTATGAGGACAAAACGATCTTGGGTTGGAAACTCTCATGTATTGTGTTCACGAGGCCTAATCATCGTCATACACCAAGCAAGGGCAATTTGCTTGGCAGGAATAGTGTAAATAGATTTCTATGGTATGATTAGTGCTGGATGATGAATGTACTTTAGAATCAACGTTTGAGAGTGTACAGAGTTTATACATATAGCATAGATGGCATTATATGCAGGCCTACAACCCTACATCATATGGTTTTCCCTAATTACAGGCAAACTACAGTACATACTGGCCAAAGATGAAAGATGACTTGAAAAAAATGTTTATATTATAGAAAAGAGAAGTTATGAAGTTTCTAGAAGTTATGTGTTCAGACAGCACTCCCTTTAGTGAAATTTGCATAGACTGAAACCTGTTTGGACTCCCAATATGACACAGACTTTGTGTTTTGCATCATAAAATTAGCAAACCATTCATAACATACCTGCATATAAGGAACATTACTTACACAGTTACAGTATTGTATTTCATGACGAGTTCTCAACAAATAATAACGTTTGTAATAAACCCACATCATCCCAAACAGAGCACGCACACATGCATACAAGACCAACAAGTTGCGCTGTTCCCATCTCATTTTGCCTGGTATCATATTGATATCCAGACCTATCTTCCACTGATGCAGACTTGCAATCAATCTCTCTTCCAAACCTGACCTTGATAAAGTACCATGGTCTGACCTTCTTCCCCTATCCTATTATTCACTCAAACATCTCCATGGAGGATGCCTTCAAAAAGAAGTTACAAGCAAGAGAAGTTTGTGGTTGTTTGGACTTTGGAGGAAGTTTATCATCTTCTGATGAAAATGAGAGGTTTCAATCTATTGAGAATTATGAGATGGTCAATTCTTGAGGTCATTATCAATATTATGATTATGAACTTGGACATTCCTTTATGGAGAACATGACGGAGGTCAAAATGATTGTACAAGATAAGAATTTGTAACTTTGTGATTTTCAGATGACAAGTGTTGATATTGTTACGTCCAGAGCATAATTAGTACGGCGATGCTGACGATGATGATGATGAGGATGATGATAATGAGGATGAGGATGATGTTGATGATAATGGTATGGAGGGGGAAAAGCAGGAGGATTTTGATGATTGAATATAATGATGAGGAGGAAGAGGAAGATGAAGAAGATATTTAATGATAAATGCTGATGATGATGAGAAGGAGGATGCAATTGATAACAATGATCATCATCACCATCATGATAATCAAGATCATCATAAAGAGAGAAAGAAAAGAAGAAAAAAACATTAAAATTGATGATTTTATGGAGATGCTAAAGGCAATAGTAGGAGAGACCTCTCAAAATCAATCACTTGTGTAAAATTCAAAATCATTTTGTGTAACATTCCCATTTCCTGACAATATGTGGTCAGGAATACAAATAACATCCATACTTAAACAGAGGATGACAAACAAAATATCAATGATGATTAATAGAATTGCAAAAACAAAGTATGCTACATTAGTATACAATGTACATAGACCCACGCAATGTGTGCAGAGCTCAGAGGAAGTCCTGATTCTTTTACCATACAAATACCACTGACAAAATAACACAGGCTGATTCCACAAAAATGAACAAAATATCTAGATGGGGGGTTTTCAAAAGTACATGAGAGGGAGATCATGGATCAGTAATTCATTTGTGTGTTCAATTTCCATGAAACTTCTTCTCTATTTTCTCTTTACACATGTCCATTCTCATTTCCTAGCATTCTCATATTCTGTTGTCTATCATACATAACCTTGTTTCATATTCTTGATTCCTACTGCAAAATATACATTTGCACTTTCACTAATCACTATCATGTTTCAATTTCCTTTATTTCTACACTTTAGCTGTAAAATTGTGGTAAATATTTGCTTTCATATTTACATTCCTTCATTTTTCCATGTACATTTCATATGCGTTCTCTTAAATTCATAATTTCTGTATCAGATCTGACTCGTATCAATCTTTTATTTTGTGAACAATTTGTAAAATGTAAATTCAGCCAAAAATATTTTATTGACAGTGCATTTTTCTTGTTCCTTTCCATTTGACTTCCTCTTTTCCCATCAAATTAAAATAGTATTTCCTATTTTCCTTATATATATTCTAAATGTATTCTTTATTGTTTATTCCATTATTAATTGTTAAATTGATAAATCTTACTTCTTTTCTATTTTCATCTTGGGTCGTTTGATCCTTCTTGTGATGAACTGACCATGGAAACAATCTTCGCTTCTACTCTCAGGTCTTGTCTATCTTGTTCATTCTGTCAATTATGTGATGATTTAATACTGGGGGGTGTTTCACAAAGACTAAGATCGACTTTAAGTTGGACTTAAGTATAACAGGCCGTTCATGCCATTGTTTGCTATCAATTTTACTAGCATTGGTCTCTCAAGGGATGTACAAATCATGGTAAAAAATGTACAAAACTTACATTTTTTGATAATTCATTATTGAAGGAAAAAATATTATCTAAAGATTATAATTTAGAGACCAATTGGGATAGCAACCAATGGCATGAACGGCCTGTTATACTTAAGTCCAACTTAAAGTCGATCTTAGTCTTTGTGAAACACCCCCCTGATGTTGTAATCTTCCTGTCTTTTCAATTCTCATCTTATGCCCTTTGACTGTTCATTCCATCATTCCTGATGACTTCATCATCACTCTACGCGCCTTGTTTCTAAAATAATTTTGAAGGTCAAGGTACTATATCTGGAAAAGAACAATTTTTCCCCCTATAATCCTGACTAAAAAGTCAAGGGTAAAGTTCTACTTTGTGTAGAGAAAGGACAAAGTTGACACACGTATTATTTATGTACCCCTACTCAGTATATGAGTATTGTTTGTAAAGCACTGCATTTAGAGACAATAACTTACAATATGGGCCTCTACTTTCATTTGTCTTTCTGGCAAGTCATGGCAAGAGAGCTTGCCAACATCTCAACTAAGCAACGAGACACAAAATAACTTGGAAGCCTTGTATGAGCTCCGTCTTCTACACTCGGTCTAAGAGAATTAAATCAGGCCAAAGCCAACAAGATAAATTGTTTGAAGGAGTGCCTCTATGAAAAATTATACACTGTAATAACTACGTAGTCATCTTCTCTCGCTTCCAAACACAGAATAATACAGGCCTACGAGCCTGATAGACTCTGCAAAAAAACACTTGAGATGATATATTACAACCCAACAGAAGGAAGCCTCGATGGAAACATAATAAATGCAATCAGCTACACATATCTGTCCCAACCTTGCAGATAGCTATCCCATCCAGACTACATCTCTACATTATACTCTCCAACTCTCAGTATGAATGATGTTCACTTCCTCGTTCTCAATTGGCATGTATGGTATCGCATTAACTTTGCTTTGAACTTTCTTACACTCATATACACATAAATATCATGCCATTCACCATTTATGAAAGTCATAAGGCATAGGCCAATATTATTTGCATGCAGATATTTTTTTTTAATACGAGACTAAGAAAAAAAAACTCATTTACAAATTAACCGATTGCACATAATCCTTTGATATTTTGTATTGATACTATCATATATTAGTTGATTCATCTCGATCCTGACAAGAATTCTAGACGGTTCTGTCCTGGACTAAGAGGTTCTGAGATCAGCTTTAGAAATTATTAATACAATGCCACAGACACTCATGCACCAGAACAACAGTCACCGGTATATTACAGATGAAGTTATAGATTTATCCAATACATCCAACATATGTAAGAAACTGTGGTATATTGATATCATTTCTGTTCCGTCTACTTCCTTCCCCATCGTTTTCTTTGAACACCAACCAACGTGACTGGACAACAATCTTCCCATCTTGCCGGATACATGCTCTCTTTTAAAGAGAGAACAATCACATCGATTTCATTACTCATAATTTCAATGTATGTAAATTCCTGTGGTGGCAGACAGGCAGGAATCCACCCACATTTTGGGTTTTACTCAGGGAATTTAATGTGGAAAATGGGAAAGCAACTGATGAACTTATGTAGTTGAGTAATAAGGGTAATAAGGGTAAGAAGTATGAAATTCTACATGGAGATTGATTAAGTCATCTTGTCAAATTTCAAAATTTTCTTCCATTCCATCAAATGGATCTTGATTTTGTGAAAATTGGTAACTTTGTTTTGGAGTTTGGGTCTTGGGGGCAACATAAAATCAATAATGTCTATCAATTCTAGTGATAAATAACAGATAAGGATTCATGATGTTCATAAAACAATGTTTGGATATTGACTTGGGAGCACTGGAATGATCCTTATTCTGTATTGTTGCATAGCTGTTTTTTTATTTCACAAGTACACAGGTACCAAGAATGGCATGACGCAAGCAGGTAAAAAACACCCCATC
This sequence comes from Mesocentrotus franciscanus, assembly GCA_037976565.1. NCBI lineage: Eukaryota > Metazoa > Echinodermata > Echinoidea > Camarodonta > Strongylocentrotidae > Mesocentrotus > Mesocentrotus franciscanus. Next base: position 8,102,751 of record CP137676.1, read on the forward strand.
TCACCAAAATCCATATTTGCCAATTGCTGCAGTCCTATTGTATGCATGCTCAATGAAACCTAACCATACCATTTAGGCAGTCATCCATGAGGTGATGTATTCAAGGTTTTGTATCCTCTCCCTCCCTCTCTCTCTTTCTCTTTCTCTACCAAACACAATCTCTTTTCCAAGTGAGAGATGTGAGATCATGGATTGTTAAAGCAATGAACTTGATTTACAGATCAACTGAGGCAGAACTCTTTCGTATTTGGGAGGAGAACATAATGCAACAGGGTGTAGGATGTTTGCCATTCTTCCGAGACCTTCGGTTTAGTGACAGCACAAAAGTGTTTTTCAATTTCATACTGCTGCCTTATTCTGTGATTTTAAAGGTGTATGGCAAACTGTTGGCATTTTTACAACTAAATAACAGCAAACAGTATCACATTTCAAAGGTGATGTAATGGATGACTTGACTCGAGTTATCAGCAACTTAACACAAATATTGAATAATGATAAACAGCTTTCTTTCCTCAACTTATTTTCCAATATGGGACACAGAAATGATTACATCAAATGGAATACTTAGAGAATACTAGCATAAATAATAATGCAACAGTGATAAATAATATACACATGTACATGTACATGTAATAAATAAAGCAAAAACAATGGGGCGGGAGGGGGGGTACGGGGAGACTGACGGAGAAAGATGTGCTGGTAGAGACAGTGCAAATGCTGTAAAATGTGACTATCCTCATCCTTCTCCTCTGCTGAGATATATCACAGTCTACCAACATAATTATCCACTTAGTGACCTCTCAATAAAATAAGCCCAAGAGCAAACTGAACTTTGCCTGATAAAACACCATCTTATAGCCTAATTATGATGGGTGGTATGATTGCAGACTAACAGAGAATGGCTAGCTAACCAGCAGAAATGGAAAGATGATGATCAAATGACACGATCTAATTTCCTGGATGATGATAATGCCTAGGATGATGTATTCTTCATTCCGAGTTTATAGTATTGTTGTTTTCCTTTTTTCCTTTCTGGAATGTCCATAAATTCGCATAAAATTATGTTTGGCCAAGGATTATCACTTTTCAATGATATTATGACTAATAATCAGAATAAATTCCTCTGCCACTTAATTTGCTACTTTTCAAACAGTTATCTCTCCTTCCCTCAATTCACATCTTCACGTTAGGCCCATTTACACATCCCAAACATCATTCTGAAAAATTGTCTTTTTTTTTAAAACTACCATTTACACTACTGGAAAAACCCATAAAAAACGTCAAAGTTTGCTCCAAATCAAGTTGTTGGTGAGTAGTGCGCATGCGCCACTCATTGGTGCTCTGCCTGCGTTAGCACGAAAGCAAGGAGAGTCACGCGAGCTAAAAGCATTATCTTACCAAAGTTTGCATTTACACTTCAAAAATCGGCGAAACACCGGAATGTGAGAAAAATTGATGATTTTGGGTTGCAGTGTAAATGCAGCTATTTTCCTATTGAGACATTTTTTTCAAGAACCCTATATCTTCCGAAAGACAATCAAAACAAATAGACTAAATTAATGACTTAATTAATGCAAACAATTGTCATCATCGAAGGCGAATCTTTTTTCACTAATGAAGTGATACAGGGATAGAATGATACTGAAATGGAACCCATCCATGGTAGATTAGAGGCCAGATGATATATATTTAGTCATCAAAACACAATGGACTCTTCAGCAACTTTATCTCTCTACTGATCAAGAACAAACTCCTACTAGTACTTCTCCAACATGCATTTTTTTTTTAAATGAGACATTTAGATTTTGTATTGTTCAAGAACTTGAAATATCTCTGATCTCTGAACATCAAGGGCAGAAAAGGACCATATGATTCAAAGACAATTCAAATTGTCTCATTCCTTATTTACAAGTAGAGACATGCTATAGAACTTTATATACTACTGGCACATCTCTAAACCTGACTCAAAACACCAGAACAATCTCAAGTTCACACATGATTAGTATAAAAATGAGTGAGAATGTTAGATGATCATACTTGAAATTGATTCTTTGTTTAAATTACACCCCCATTAACCCATCTCTTCCTGAAACTTTCATGACCCCTGTGTTGTTACCATGGTAACCAAGGAAGTGATGGAAGCTTAAGGTCAATTGACTGTTCCTAGTTTTATTCTTTAAATACGGTCAGTACCCATGCAAAAACACAGCCGAGTGCATTGAATTGTATTCCTAGTCATTCTTTGATGATGTAGGGCTACATATTTTTTCAGACACCATATTTATATTTTTGAGGTAAAGAGAATGGAAAGAGAGCGAGGAGGGAGGAAAGGGGGAAAGAGGGAGAGCCAGCGGAAGGAGCAGACCTCTCTTTTTGGCTAATAATAGTGTCATTCTCAAGCCTGCATTCTTGTATCATCATCTTTTTGTACAAGTATCCAAATATCAAACAGGTCTTGTATGCTGATTGTAGAACAATTCTAGTAATCATTCCTATGAAACGTTCTCCAGAATAAAATCATATAGGCCTACGCCTCTTCAACCATGTCCAGAGTGCTTTACATCTCTCAATTTTTAGTACAATAAATGTATGTTTTGTGTTTGAGTAATAACTCATATAGATATGTATCCCTTATGTTCATGGTTTCTTGAAGAACTAAGTATGGTTAACTATTTGTTTGAATTTGCTATATTATATCATAAACTTTTTTAAAGATAAAGCATTTAAGATTATATTATCATCTTATTCCATATAAAAACCTTGTTTTCAGGTACGAGCCTACATCAATACATTCAACTTCTTGAATAAATGAAAATACACAGATGTAGTTCAACTATTGCTCAATACTCTACTCTCAGTCCCACCCTCAGCATACCTAATCACTAAAGAGGAAAAAACGAAGGATGTAAAGATTATCTTCTCCCCGTTTTGAATTCCTTTTAATCTCATGAATAGATAGTGAGTATTGTTGCTGGAGCAGGTAGAATTCTTCATCTCCTTTCCTCCATTGTATCTACAACCTACATTCTCTCTTTACGGTTATACAGATTGTCATGCTTCTCTGCTCTTTGATACCCTATTTGCATTCTCAAATCCTACCGTGGGTCAACTTGCCATTATTTCTCTTTAAAAAACGAGAGGATAACTCCAACATTATTTGGAAGTAATGCATCATTTGTGCGAGAGGAGGGGCTCTGACAGGCTGCTTGTGTTAGAGAGAAAGAGAGAGAGGGAGAGAGAGAGAAAACGAAAGAGAAAAGAAGTAGGGCTAAGTCAAAGTACACACCTCCTAAACCAATGACTGCGTACACACAGAGAGTAGGAGCAATCTTCTTTGGGGTCTGGCCTTATTCCACTCATCCATCCCATCTCTAAATGCTTAGCTACTAACTCCACCGTTCCTATTCTTCCACTTCTTTGCTTAACCCACCAATCCCACCAACAAGTGCGCATCCATTGATTACTCATGCCTGGACCAGGATTGGGTAATGAGAGGATTAACGTAGGTGAGATTGTTGGCTTGGAACTGAGGCAGGAGCACACAGAATACAGCCTCGGTTCCACACAATGGCCTCACTTGACGACAAATCAATAGTGCGATGCGGGCATGGTTGAACAGCATTTGCATGATACACAGACAGGCCTCTCCTCAAACTTTGTCAATCTAGTCTACACCAAGGCTACCTCTATTTTTACATTATCTATCATTCTCTCTCTCTCTGCCAAAAGAACATATTTCTCAATCATGGTATATGTACATGTAGGTGTAGCTATTATACAATTTATGCCCAATTGACACTGATGAATCATTTAGACAAAGAAATTGTAATCGATAGCATGAAAATTAGTTCTAATTTGTTTCATAAGATATTGTTTCCTTGCTTCTTTGATTTTCTGTTTTCTTTAAGAGCAACTTGCGATCAAGGTTTAATTTCCCTTTTCCAGGCCATCGGTAATATCAAACTGGAAATAATTTCTTATGCAAATCAAATTAATGATTTCATGTCAGATTTCATAGTTTTGGGCATATCAAGTGGTAACATAGCCCTATTCACTTCATCTGCAAACATAAAATGTATTCAATAAAAAGGAAACTTGGACTAGTATGATAGGAAAAAACTTCTAGAAGAAAATAGGAGTGGCCATCCGAGGCTCTAGGTATAGATGATGGTATGTAGAGTTCTAGCATGGACCTACTCCAGTTCCAGTCCAAGTTTCCAAATAGCATACCTCTTGAGAAGCACTGAGCTAACAACAATTACCTTACTCCAAACAACAAAGTCTTCCATATCTTTCTAGCAAGAGGTCAAGGTTTATCCAAACCTCACATCGGAAAACAAGATAGACAATAGAATGGATCACAATCACTATTGAAAAACAATTAAATCGTTGAGGAGCTTACCTCTACCTAAATACTATGGATGAAGGACGATTTAGTGAGACAGAGAGGAAGAGTGTTGGAGTGATGAGGGGAAGAGAAGAGACGGTTTAGAAGTAGGAAAGGAAGTGATGGGAAAATCTGATAAGAGAATAGAGACAGTTTAGAGTACCATCTACAAGGTTATAAGGTTTGTCTTATGTTCAATAACATATGTCCTTCTTTATGTACATGATAAACAGTTTCTGGAACATTGAATCTATAAAGCTGCAAAACTTACAATGTAAAACTTTTTGCTGTAGAATTTACAGAAAACAAACCGTCTTACATTAGAATTTCAAAGGACAAAATACTTTAATTATATCTGGAACTTTTCTTCAGTAGGCCTACTTGAAAACATGACAAATTATATTTTACTTTTGCTTTAAATATGATGTCAAATAATATAAATTAACTGGGATACTGACAGATCACAATGAACATCGTAATCGTATCTGCATAGCCATAGACCACAGATGCAGATATTAGCATCGTAGATGTAGTCCCAGCTCGGCTCGGTCCGATGTTAGAGTTACAACCAAATATCATGAAACACAGAATCCACGACGCAGAATTCAATGGTCTTTTATCTAGGTGTGAATATCATTAAACAAGGGCCGTGATCGCGAACTCCGTTTTCAATAGATCCGCGCTCCATGAGAGGGGTCGATGGGAAAATAAGTAAAGAAGAAATTAAAAAAAGAACGATGCGAAAATGGGCGTTGTCGGATCGCTCAAGTGTCGCACCGAGAGGACTCAAAGAACGGAACCGTACCCACGTACACGCGGTATCAATGCAAGTCTCTAAAATAAGCCAGCACACATTGGACTACACAAGTAAACAGTCCAGTTTATGCGGGCAGGTATCATCTGGCCGATGCAAGATGCTGATGAAAAAATACTTCCTCATATCTCATTTTACAATAATGGTTAGCTGGGATGGACAATTTGCCAGAACAAACGTCTTCATTCCGTAACCACATGGCGGGGTCCGAGTAGAAAAGTGGCACTATAACTAGAAGAGCAATTAATTGTACGTAGGCCTACGTAATTTTTCTCCGGGAGTTTTCCCACTAAACCTATAATCTAAATGGCTTTCAATTTGACTTCTTATAAATCAAAAACAATTTGCAGAGCTTTTAAACACGGTCACTTTGCAAACAGTATTTTTTTTAACGCACGTAGTACGGTACTTCAAAGCATCACATCATGAGATGAAAATCATTTCTCAAATTCATTCTTTTTTCCTGCGCACTTAAGCCATATTATGTTAGTTCTCTCATTAAATGAGAAAACTAACGGGTCATTTACATCGAGACATCGTTGGCCATTTGTCCATAACATTAACAGGGACCGATGTACGGAAAATTTACATTTTAAAAAACATCATCATCACACAGACCTGGTTTGTTTCAATGAGTTCATAAAACGCGTAGATCGTCACGACACGCAGTCGAGTCTAATTTACACTTCCCCAATTCAAACTTCCTCCTTCCTTTCAAAATGACTTGTCCCTTCTTCTATACCGCTACACAATTACCAGCACATATAGGCCTACATAACCAGGATAACGTTTTCAATAGATACGGGCAAGCCGTACAATAGGGTGTAAAGATTAGAGTGGCCTACAGGCCTACAATAAGTTGTCATCTCTACAAAACAATGAAGAACCATGGAGTTTTATCAGACGATGATGGAAATTGAACATCTTCGATATTCAGATAAGACGGAAAGCAGAAGTTATAACATCATACATGATTAATAAATTAATACCATAATTGAACAAAGTGGGCATCAGGAAAAACAACACATATTTATCATCTCTCAGTGTATGATCAGAGATCATCACTCACAGATTACATGCATACTTGTACCCACAAATAACAATAATGGCCCCGAATTATAAACTCACTCCCACGAATTTTGTCACAGTTGCTTGCGTTCCAATGCACAATCTCTAAAAAAAATAAAAAGAACTTCGGGAGGGAAAAAAACTTGGGATGCGCCTCGTCGCAAGCTTCCAAACAATCTCTCACACAAAATAACATCATACGGAGAACCAACTATCGCATACAACATCATCCTCAGAATCAACATCTGAACAATCATCACTAATACTTTAAAGAGAAGTTAGTCAGTAGAAAGAGTAAAGTAGATGGAGGAACTAAAAACTTACCATCGGAGAGTCGGGCAGGAGCGCGTTGCTTGCGCCTTGACATGATGCGAGAATAGTTTCACAGCAGCATTGCAGATAGAGGATGCGGTTTTTGCTCACAGCGATAGTCTAGCTGGCATACACACACACAATGCACATTACACACACACAACCTATACAACACACATACAACCTCCGCCTCCTAATAACACGTCGTACACACACGCACACACATTGTCACTCATGAATAATTCATCAAGCTGATGTCTCGCTCCTCTTCTCGATCTCCTACATGTGGTTTGTGCGGAGCCAGCCAGCACACACGATAAAAGGAGGATACGAGTTTTATCTTGTACTTCGCTCCGGTGGCGCGCGGGCTTTTTTTTCTCTCTGTAGAACTTGGGCACTCTTTACTTTGAATAGTGTTTGGCGACTGGAAAATAAAAAACTAAATAAGGACTGCTAAGGATTATCATGTGATGCCGCGGAGAGAACTTTACTCTTGTTGTCATGCGGATTGGAAGTTGAACTCAGAATGGGTAGTGAAGCGCGAGCTATCGATGTGCAAATATGCAAGGGTTATGTCTACTCAGTAACTAATACGGCTCACTGAGATATTCTTTTGGCTATATTGTACGTCGTCATCTAGATTCCATAGAGTCGTACTCTTTGCACACAACTTTATTGCCATCATGGTACTGTAATGTACATCACTAGACGATGTGCTCAGCGAGAAAATTCAAATACTTTGCAGAAATTGCTAGTACGTCCTACTGGTATACAGGCATAACAAGATGATGCAAGTTCACGAAAAGGCCGCGTTACCATGGTGACCGGGACGACTTCTGACCCATCTCGTTCCCTCCTCCACTTACCCATTCCAAGATGAGATGCCAAAATTTACTCCACATATTGATATAGTGGTGGATACCGAATGCAGACGGTTTATGCAATAATGATGTTCAAGCAAAACATGATGGAACTTAAATACATGCTCAAACTTTATTATTTACCAGATTTGTTTAATACAATCGTTTACTATTCACCCTCGAAAACCGAAGGATAGGAACATATATTGCCTTATGGTATTTCTCACCACTTGTCTCAAGCCCTCAAAATGTTTAACCCTCATACACTTTACAGCAAGTCGAGATCACCACATTAATTTTGTCTAAATGATGATGATATATAGCAAGTGTAGCATTGCGGATCTCGATCTATACGATTGCTTTTGTGTTGTTATCCATGTTCCCTAGCCAATAGGTTTTCATTGACGCGTAACAGGGAACATAGTTGAGCTTATTATCTACATGTACAAGTGGATTATTTCATGCGCCAATGGTTGAATTCGTCAAAACGCTTTAAACAAAATTAAGTTGAAAAGGGGAGATGTTGAAATGGTAGAAAAGACTATTCCATTCGTCTTACTAATGAGATAACAAATGCAAATCGTGGTAGGCTAACCAATGATTGGCTTTAACCAGATTTGCAACCAACAATTGGAATTTAAGCTCCATAAATAATTTTTGCAGCTTGTGCTTAGGTTTTAAGCTAAATGAAAATGTACTTTGATTCCTGTAGCCCTAACCTACTCAATTTTTCAAGACCGCAAATTATTATGATATGCAACCAGCTGATTGATATAGGCCTACATCTCAAAATATTCCACCATCTCCAATCTTGATAGAGATGCATTGCGGTGTTGTGTGTTATAGGAGGGTGTGGCAGAAGGAAAATCTTCCTGCGCATGCGTTTTATCTCTCTTTTGCTGGTATATTGGAACAGATGTTGAGAGGAAAGAGACTGTTGGTATCACTGGCGAGCTTGGTTCCCAGAGTACTCCTCCTATTGGAAGATGGTGTATATGTGTGTGCTTCAGACAGATGATGGAAAAAAATGTGTGAATATTTGATGGCTGTATAATGTGAGGAAAGCTAAAGAGAGGGGGAGGGTAGGGGGTACTGGTGGTTTGTATTCATTTTTCTCGTGCAAAAACGGTTTAAATATCAGCTAAACTTATACCATCAACCTACTTATCGTGAAGTAAATGGTTCATGATCATTTCAGTGACAAAACTACATGTTTATAACTATGATTCCTAATATTACAATATTGTATTGTTCCATTAGGTAAACATAATGATTCTACCCAGAAAATAAACAAATACACCTTTTAAGATTCTGATAACGATTCATCTAAAGGCGCCCGTCCCGCCCACCAGACCTTCTTTCCCCACTCTCTCTTCCACACATTATAGGCCTATTCCATTTGTCACCACCCCCCTCTCTCTCTCTCTCCATCAAATTCATTTTTACTCTCTGTCGCTCCCTGAAGTAATGTAAAAACGAGATGCGGGCAGGTTTTTCTTGTTCTGATGTAAAACCGGATGGAAAAAAATGAATAAATATTTATGATATTCCTCAAGCAGGACCTATGCGATGATATACCAGCGAACATATTTTTTATTTAATGTAGAGACAAACTATACTAAATGGCTACATGAAAGGAAAACATAAATTATAATACCGGAAAGGCTAAGAACAAAATCGGGTTGATTGATTAGGTTTATTCGGAAATATTAAAAATCGCAGCTACACTCTGATGCATCTTGAGATTCAAATTATAGCTAAAATACATTATTGTAATAGTAAATTTAACAAAGTTAGGAGAATATAAAATGATTATCATTATCAGTTTGAGCAGATTATTTACTTATATAAGTATAGTTCTCATATCTTTACTTTTACCATTGAAGAATGAAAGTGATCCGAATATTTTGGAACTTTGAATGCACGAATTTTTAATCAATAACATTGTTATGATCACCATTCTGTCTCGCCTGCCATGCACATTATAAGAGTTCTTCTCATCTTCGGTTATTGTGATAATTGCCTGGGCTTCATAATTCCATCACTTAATATTTTGAGAAATATGTTAATAAATTGATTGCGAATTCTGTATCTTAAAGCCCCACTGCACTACTTGTAGCTTCTTGCTCCCTCTATATATAAAACAATGCCTAAGCGGTGCCCGTTGGTCCCCCATGATCCTCTTTTTCTTATGTTAATATTGAGAGCTGAAGTTGATGAGACAACCACCTGTCAGTGACCACGCTGGGCGGTCTAATCCTTCCTGGCCAAACTAGTGCAGATGGGCTTTAACTTGTGCTTGATTTAAATAGTTGTTATCGGGGATGAGTTTTAATTCAAATTATCACCACGCACAGAGAACGTCACATTCCTATTCTCATCACCTAGCTCTGCCTCTCATATACACAAATATTCATGTTTCATCTAATTATTTTGTGACCTATTTCACACACCTGCATGTCCTGTCCCTCTTGCCCCCTTTTTTATTCTCTCTCTCTCTCTCTCTCTCTCTCTGTCTCTCTCTGTCTCTCTCCGTCTCCCTCTCCCTCTATCTCTCTATCTCTCTCTCTCTCTCTCTCTCTCTCTCTCTATCTCTTTCTCCCTCCCCCTGTTCTTTCTCTCTCCCCACCCCCTCCCCCTTCTCTCTCTCCTTCTCTCTCTCATTCCATGAACCCTCAACACATCGTGGCGTCGCATCACCTGTTGCCACTCCGCTTCCTGCTGTTGCCGTTACTATGCCAACGATGACTTGCTCCATTCCTCGTTTCCAAGCCCTTGTGTGCGCTCGACAAAAAGAAGAAAAAAGTAGCAGATCAGTTCATACTAACCAACTCCGACAGAAAATACCGGCCTGTTTTACGATGATCGCTCAATGACCCACGAATACAATAGCCGCACCCCGTCCATTGTGTTCTTGCCGATAAAACCTGGTATTTAAAAATGTCTCCTCCACACCTGACTAACCACCGACCAAAGACATGAGCACTGCTGGCTTTCAATGATGCAGACGGGATGTACAATGGCATTCTCCTTGGTAAGAGGGGAGGGCCGGCGGAAAGGGCTAGTTATCTTCGAAGAGTATTATGAAGGGGTTAATTAAGAACGCTAAGATCATTAGTTGCCTCCGATGGTTAAAACACAGACTGTGTGTGAATTGTGGTTGAAGATCAGAGGAGAGACAGGAAGAAAGTTAATGATGGATGATAGTCGTGGTAATAGGGATGAGTTAGCTGATAAAGAGGGAGAGACTTACCATGAGGGACATGTCTAGGAGAGGTGGATATAGGAGCCAATGGCGTATCCAGTATAGACTAAATCCGGCTTACACCCCTTCCCCGTTTGAAGCAGTTTATAATACGTTCATAGAAAGGACGTGGTGTTTGAGATAATATTAATGACCCTACATGTACATTCCTTTTTAATGATGGAATTTGCAAATAAGTGTTAAGATGGGGATGAGAGGGCAGGGCGCATCCAGAATTGCCAGAAAGGGTAGGTATGAAAGAAAACAAAAATGTTGCAAAAGGCCATTATCCTGGGGAAGATGAGGAAGCTTCACGAGTAGTGAATCCAGCATCCCTTTCCCCTATTTTAGTTTTCCCGGAATATGATTTTCGAAAAACGCCATTCCCCTTTTAATTTTATTCAAGGGGCTGTACCGTTCACCCCTGATCTAATTAGTGTAGAGAATGGGAGAACCAAAACGATAAACATCAGGAAGGGAGAAAAATTTGTTATATTTTGTGTAATAAACATAGGCTAATCACCACGAAACGTACATTAAGCAAATATAAATAAGAGACATCTCGCGGAAGACGTATAAATAGGGAAAAGAGAAGAAGAAGAAGGAAAAGAAAAAAATCGGTCGTTGAAAATACAAAAGAATTCAATTAATTAGAATCCGAACTATGGTCCTCCATGATATTTTTTAACAATAAGACCCATGCATGTTGATCGTGCTTCTCTGTTTGGTCCGATGTATCCAAACACAAGCACCTATAATACAGTCATAAACCTAACCCTAAACAAACATGCTAATGAGACATTATAATTAGACGAAAGTCAATGCACGGGACTACAAGCTAAAAAAGAATGGCCCAAATAAAACATGATCCAAACCCTAATAAATAAGGCCAAAATATGGTCAATAGTATGTTACCAAAGATCTTCATCCTACCTCCTTGATATAATATATCTCAGAGATGCTCACCGATTATCCCAAGCACCACTCTAGAAATTGTCAAATATTCGTCTCGAATAACCAATGTTTATCACAAAACGTGACACGAAGTTGAACTACATCTCATATTAATGGGCTTGTTTTTAACTTTTGTAAGATATCAAAAATTAAATTGAAATTGAACTGTTTTGTAAATAGATGAAAATGGATTCGATGATATAATTTTCGACACCACTCCATGGAGTATATAAATATTATTTTTTTTGATAAATTAAATTTATTTTCTGGGTATGGAGTGGCAAATGTAGATTCATGCCTTGCCAAGGAGTCAGACCCTATGTTGATTGAAACGATGCCTACGCTTTACACACTTTATTTCTTTAGTTAAAGGAAGAAGGGATTTATCAGTTGGATATTAAAAGCATGATCGTAATACCATATCATTATCTACCATCTTTGAGATGCACTGACCTTTAAAAGACAGAAACGAAAGGTTAGAGAGTTTGGAACCAATCGAGAAGGCATCGAATAACAAGCTAATTGGTAGATGGTCTGTTAGGATGCGATAGCAATCACCTCTCCTCCACGTGTTGGACCCGAAACAAAGGAAGTTGAGCTAGGAGAGGAGGATAACCGTGGAAAAGAGCAACCGGAAATCACGCACCTACCATTCTTGTTTATGGATATCACAAACTTCCTGCATCCATCACAGAATGATACTCGTTCAGATTGCTGTACATTTTAATAGAAGGAAATAAACGCTCCTCTATTGTATATCAGTGTTGTCTCAAAGTTCTCACTGTATCTGAATCATTTTTTATTATTTTAACGAAAGCAATTTATTGTTTCTTAAAGTTTTTTTATTAACGATTAAATGCATGTTTGTAATCGCAAAGATGGGGATTCTTATCGTCGTGTAATCTATACACCCTCAAAATCAAACGTTATTCGTATACTTTTTTAATGACAATTTTAGTTGAATAACAGACTGAAGTGAATATTTGTAGATTGAATAGGTTATAGTTGAGCCAAGCACATTATTTCGATAGGTAGATTAGTAGGAAATTCCTATTTGTTAATGTATCCTAACATAGTTGTAACTATGACCTATATAGTCTGTTAATGAGTAATTTATGGTGATAGCTGAACATGAGCATAATATAGTAAGCAGCTCTTTCAACAACTTTTTACGGTATTTGGATACATAGATTTGCACCTAGATTTTGCTTTATACCATAAAACCATGGAAATAGTAACAAACTGTGGCAATGGTGGAACGACGTAAATAGTTTAGCTCCGCCTCGCCACCTCATGATTAAGATCCGTTGCATTGACCTTTCCAACTACCATTGTTTTATCATCTCCGTTTATAACACATTCTTACTCCTTTTTCCATGCAGGGACACCGATGCGGCGATGCTGTTTCAAATTTGAATTCCAAAATTTTCTTCTATAATGATGTGTCGTAAGCTTTTAATTGTGTTTATGTATTATGATTATTTCATTTTCAGGAACATAGAGAAGTATAAAAATAACAAATGATAGAAATAAGTACAAAAATCAATACAATAACAAAAGAAATCGAGTTTCTGCACAGGGCTCTCCGCATTAGTTGATGATGCAATACATATACATAATTATATAAGAACTCTTGTGAGTGCAAGACGAAAAGCTCCAGTATGTCTGTATTCAAAGCTATCCATCATTACTTTGTTCATATTCGTCTTTCTTCCCTTGCCTCTACGGATATTGTCTTTATTCTTTGTATAAACTTATATTCACTTTTTCCTCTTTGACTTCATCTTTATGAATGTCGTATTCACTTTCCTCTTCTTCCACTTGCTATGTACAAACATCCTTGTTAAACACTTTAAAGGTTACGTTTGCACTTTTCACATTTTTTTTAAAGGACTAAAGTCTCAATGCTATGTGTCTTATTTTAATATTATTTTGATTATTGATATACTTTAGTTATTCATTTAAAGCTTACATGAAAAAATATTTGTTAACTCAGTATAGTTTGCTAGATCTTACATAGAAATTTAAAATAATCTAATTTGTTATGTCTTGAATTGTTCTGTCTTTGTCAACAGGAATGGACCCTGCATACATTTAATATTATCACCCGTAACTGAAACCACAACACAATTAGTTTCACGGTATTAGTCTCTCTTATTGTTCCACCAAGCTAAAGCTTTGCACTATGCACAAATGCACAAATGCACTTCTCAACACGAAACATGTCACTAAATATATTTTGTTATTTTCACTCAAAATGTTATTTGTTAACTCGGCCGAGGACACGGTCATCATCAAGCATTTACGCTTACGACATGTGGTCTCCTGCTTTTTCCTTTGTAAGAAACTTGCTAAACATAGATATCCATTCTCCCCCTTATTTCTTATTTTTATTCAAATTATGTTTTCACGATGGTTTGGCACAAATCAATATATATATGTGTATATATATATTATATATACATGTATATATATATATATATTTTGTTGTTGCTTGTATTTTAACTAGAAACATATTTTGTCAAACTTACATCTTACTCATTATATTTATTTGTATGATGTTTCTTTGTATTGATGTGAAAAAGTGGAAATAAAACAAACAAACAAACAAACAAAAAGCCCCAGAATATGACCCACAATCAGGCAATGAATCCTGTTTCAAAATTATCATCTTGATCATTATCATCGTCATCTTCAACACCATTATACAAATTTCATCGTCAATCGATCATCATCATCACCACCGCCATCATCATCACCATCATTGAGGAAACAAAACACTGGTTACAAGCTATTTTTTTCAATCACGTTTGTGGTTCTCGTCCTATGGTTAATTAGCCGAACAATCGTAATTTATTTATTTATCTAAAGAACAATTTCAGAATGAACAGTTACTCTCGTGATTTCACTTTGATAACAAGGGCACTCCAACTACTTAGTATTGTCCTCCTGCCACTCGTGTAATTGGTGTAAGGTTCACATAAACCAAATTTGATACGGACCCACCCCCCCCCCTCGCATTAATTCGACCTGATCCATCCTTGGCCTGTTTAGTCCTACCATTAAGGGCCGTAATGCTCCAATAATTAAGAGAGAACGAGAGAGACACGGGAAGACAATGAGAGAGCAAAAAATAAAGGGGAAAGAGCTTCATAACAAGATAGAGAAAAAGAATAAAGAAAAAAAGAGAGAAAAAGGGAAAGGAAAAGAAAAAGAAAAGGGGGAAAAGGAGAAAGGGAAAGACAAGTAAATAACACAACGAAAGAAAAAGAGAGAGAGGAACAAATCGATAAAGAAGGAAAGAAAATCGATTATTATAATTCATCTATTTCCGAAATAGATAAAAGATTATAATGATTATTTTCATAATGATGATGACGATAATAATAACGATCATAATGATAAAAATGATAATGATAATAATAATAATAATGATAATAATAATAATAATAATAATAATAATAATAATAATAATAATAATAATAATAATAATGATAATAATAATAATAATAATAATAAAGATAATATTAATTTTATTTGAATAGAAAAGTAAATAAATGAATTGATAAATAATCATTGATAATTAGTGATAATTATTACTAGTATACTCGAAGTCTTTTCCTATATAGTGTGATATGATAGGCCGTACAAAGTGTTGATTTTCATCAGAGAGCGTTGCTCGATCAACTTAATTAACTTGGGTATTGTTAAGAAACCGACGAAATATTTAGACTGAGAGGCTCGAGAGCTCCGAAAAGTCGGAAGTGGTTCGATAGAGGAGACATTGTCCTTGGTAATGATAATTATTCTGACCGTTATACTTTCAACCTATCAGCGAGAGAGGACTTTGGAGACGATAAATGTGCAGAGAGAACAATGAGGGCGCCTACGACTATTCTTTAGAAATGACTCTGACTGCATGCACCGTTCAAATTTGGCCAATGTTGACAGAAATTGTAATCAGGGTCATTTGCGTATATAATGTTTCAGTTCAATTAACTATAATAATGTGTTTTCCTACCACCCCTACTGATAATGGTTGCGCATGGTACCTGATTGCGTTTGCGCCCAAATAATCCAATTTTTGATAAAGCATCTACGACGGTGAATTTTATTAGTTTCCATTTTCAAACATTATTTCAAAATGTGTTGGTTAAACTACAAAACTAGTTTTGAATTGTCAAAGTAGACCAACTATTACCATTCAGTACAAGGGTACCTAGCAGACTAGGTTAATAGGAGCCGTTTAACACGACATTGTTGCCATGTTGTCATCATTATACCACGCCGGGAAACCTTGTTATAATTACAGCCCTTGGTGATCGGGTACAAAATAATTAACAGTATGGCATTATTTCAGCTACGCCTTTTCTATCTGAATTGAATAATTTGTATTTTCTCTATTCATTGGTGCTACGTCGGGATTCTTCTGTAAGTCGTGACATGAATCAGTCCTTACGAATTCTTTTATTTAGAAGGACATTGAGGATAACATTTTCACACTTTCATCATGCCATGAAAAACAATATAGGCCTATATTGTGACTTCCATTAAAAAAACCACAACAGTGGAGTTGTCCGGCCTTGCATAGAAATAGGCTTACACTTAAACATAAAAGATTGACACAATAACCGACACTGTGCAGTTATCGCCTAATCCTTAAAAGAAAATTCCCTGTTCAATTATAAAAAGTGAGCGACTTTCCGAAAATGACAGTTGGCCTTATCGTTTAAAACAATCTCAAAGACGAAATATATATATTTACTCATTTGTTTATTTATTGCTGTATAAAAATTGACCTGCACCACGGACTGGGGTCAGTTTACAATTAGAATAATACAATTTATACTGAGGGATGTTAATATATAATAGTATAATGGATTTATTTTACTTTATAAAATATACATAAGAGCCTTTCCAACAACTAATGTGTTAACATTGCACCGCCACGTCGATCCGAACATGATCTATATGGGATATACAATTCATTGAAAACACAATCGCACAAAGTCAAGAAATCAACTAAAGCACATGCATACCGAACATGATTTATATGGGATATACAATTCATTGAATTCAATGCCCTTGTTTATCTTTCTGTTGGAAATGAAATAAATACGAATTGAAATGAATTGGATTGAAAATCGCACAATCGCACAATCGCACTTTTATGTTTTGTTTAATATGTAATTGTTTATCAGTCTATTCTGTGTGTTATAGCGCTTAGAGACTTCGGTGGTAAGCGCTTTATAAGAGACGTTGTTATTATTATTATTATTATTATTATCAAGAAACAACTAAAGCACATGCATACCGCATGTGCTTTAGTTGATTTCTTGATAGTTTGTGCGATTGTGTCTTCAATGAATTAAACCATATTGATGTGTAGTTACACTGTCTTTTTCATCGTGGAATAGAGATGGCTTAAAGGAATACATGTATAACACTTATATCAGGGAGATGATCTCCCTGCTTATATGATCTTCGATAGTAGTGTTCACTCCAATCAGGGAGATGATCATCTCCCTGCTCCAATCAAAATCATAATTGTAAATGTATAATCATAGCTTGGGGATGAGTCTCCCGATACCTTGGATCACCACCCTAGTCCTTTTGATAATCTGTTTGGGGCCAGAAGAACGTAAACTCTGTTTTAATGTATATGGGTTAACGCCCTTCTGGCTCCAAACAGATTGGGTAAACTTCAAGAGCGTGGCCTGGATGCCTGATTATTGGGCGTAGGCCGCGTAGCTAGTCCACACGGGTTATTACAATGCCTTCTTCCTTCTTATTCGCCTTGCAAAGTTTTTCATTATTCCAGTTTTTTATCGGATTGAATATTTTAAAGTATTTTCTATTCTCCAATCTGCAATACATTATTTTTTTTCTATTCTTCTTTTAAAAAATGAAGCATGAAATTCGCAGGGCAGCTCTTCTTTTTAGCTGCTGAGAAATGAGATCATCGACATGACATGACATGACAGCAAGTAGAGTTCAAAGGTTGAGCGGCGCCGTGTACACTTTTACTTCTAGAACGGAGTCTCTCAGAAATCCTGTAACCAGGCAGAATGGCGGTTCATGAAACGCTCTTTTGTAAGTTATGACGTATCTTTATTGAACTGATTGTTTAAGATATCGTATTGAATAATAATCAACTATTAGGTGAACATTTGAATGTTTATAATACTAATTTGTTGAAGCCTTTTGTCATTGTACTATTTGTAGTCCCACGAAATGAAATCGGTGTAGGCCTAGATCTATGCTACCTTAAATAATAATGCACTCGTAGTCGTACTATACTCATGAGTCATAGGTCTAGGAGCATTAGTAATACTTAATATATATAATATGTTAAGACACCCTCTATTGATTCTCAAAATTTTCAAACACCACTGTTCAAAGTTCACCAGAATTCACTAAAAATCGGCACTTTACTTTAGTGAGAGTGAAATGCTTGAGGCTGAAATAGCAGTAGTAGTACTGTAGAGTAGAGTCTCCGGTGAGCGGCAGTGTCCAGTGGGCAGCCACCGCTCAAGGTCGAAGAAAAAAGTATATGCAAATCATTTATATGCGATTGAAAACTACCCTGGACTAACAGGTAGGTTCTGCTTTGCCGAAAACGTCCATAGCATAAGTACTTATCGGTACGGAGTATATGAGCTGAGGTGTGTACCCGTTATGACCCGCTAGTTTCTAGAAGTACAGTGTGTACGCATTCTCGCTCCTCCCATACGCATTCTAGTCGGGATGGTCCATTCAAGGAAAAGGTGAATTTGTTTAAAACTTGACAAATTTACCGTAGCAAGAGAGAAACAATGATTATTTTGGTTACCCGTAGTAATTTGGTACATGTTTTGATTGTGACGTTGCGCATATAGCTTTGTGACGTAACGCTTGCCGGCCATGCCACCGGGTAATGCATGGCCGCCCACTCAGGAACTCTATTCATTTCGAAAGGTGGA